>BTHU01000013.1:13574059-14044059 GCA_036184795.1 Tokudaia tokunoshimensis | reverse complement strand
TATCTATCTATCTATCTATCTATCTATCTATCTATCTATCTATCTATCTATCTATCTGCATTGGTGTTTTTCCTGCATATATATCTGTGTAAGGGTGTCAGATGCCCTGGAAGTGGAGTTACAAACAATTGTGAGCTGCCATGTGGGTCCTGGGAATTGAACCTTCCTCTGGAAGAGCCGCCAGGGCTCTTAACAGCTGAGCTACCTTTCCATCCCTGTTTTCCAAGTTTTTAATGTCTAGAGTCCCTCTGAACTTTGGTAATTAACAAATAAAATTAGTTCCCCGTGAAGCTCCCTAGGAAGACTTGATGTCCCGCCTCATCTTGAAATGGGTTTGAGCTCGTGGTGACATTTGCTCTTGGAGTTTGAATAGACCTCACAGGCAGTAATGAGTACCAGTCTGCTGAGGGGCAAGTTTCCCTAGACAAAGTGTCTTCATTGCTGAACCTTTCAGCTAGTTCTAGCCTGTCACAGACCCAGACACTAGGAATTTATGTTTCTCCAGTTACCCATCCATAAAAAGAGAAAGCGGGGAGGGTGTTGTGAAACAGGATGCATGGGGCTCACTGTAACCTTTGACCCCGAGACCCTCTTAGACCTGCTCTGAGTCAGGGGTGAACGTGAGGTCTTTCCAGGGTTTCCGTGGCTTTCACTGCTGATCTGTTTAAATCAAGCCATCCTCCTGCAGCAGCTGCCTGTCCTTTCCATCCCCTGTCTCCCCAAGGTCTCTCTCCATCTCTGCAGAAAGAAAAGAACCTTTCCTGCCCACCCTTGTTCTCCACAGCTGAGGATGCTCCTGGGGTCAGGGAGATGCTTAGTCATCTTTACCACAGAGTCTGCAGCTCTTTTGCCCAGCCCACTTCCGGTCCACTTCCGGTCCACTTCTGGCCCACTTCTGGTTGCTCCTAGAGACCACACCCTAGGGAGCAAGGGAGCATGCTTCCTTTTATGGACCTTGGTGCTTTGGAACCTGGAGAACTACAACTGATGCAAAGACCAACCATTTTGGGAGACTCATGGCCTGTGATACTAGTGTGGGGGGGGGGCTTCCCCCCGCAAGGAGATAGCGAGTACTGACAAACCTGGGGGGCGCTTTCTGTCTGCTGTGGAATTCGTTTCTTGTTTCAGCTTGTGGTGAGTGCTGGCTGGCCCGCTCCCAAAGCCAGTCTTGTCACCATTGTGTCTCCATCAAACATGTTGTAAGAACAGAGGAGGGGACAGAACTCGGAGGCTCTGGAGACAAGCTAGTGCTGGCTGGCAGAACTTCCTCAGTTGCTCTCCACGACGCTTCCTAAGGTGAGAAGAGGCAGAGTCACCAAAACAGTGTCTTCTGTCTCTCCAGTCTCTGAGCAAAGGCAGGTGAAGCTCTGTCTTGTCATGGGTGTTTCTACCTGTACCAACCTGAACCACATTTGGCTTCACCCTCCTCCTGTCCCCTCCAGCCACTGCATTCTGCTCTCTACTGTGCATTCCTGTAGCTCTGTGCTTTATTCTCTGGTAGTTTTCTGCTACCAACTTCCTTCTCAGAAGGTGAGTAGCGTCTCATTTTCCCATCAATGTGCTGTCTGGACAGCATCCTCTCCGCCCCTGGCCATCACTGTTATCTGCCTCAGTGGGCCACTCTCTGAAGGATCCACCAAGGATTGTATGTAGTCATGGACACATCCTCACTGACCTATGTTGCGGTCTGACCTCCTGTCCAGATTACTTACGACCCCCGACCACGCCTCTGACTATCATTCCAGGCAGCCCTGGTCCTCTTGTTTCCACTCTGCTTGGGATCCCTGTTTTGACTGTAATTTCCC
Organism: Tokudaia tokunoshimensis; assembly: GCA_036184795.1. NCBI lineage: Eukaryota > Metazoa > Chordata > Mammalia > Rodentia > Muridae > Tokudaia > Tokudaia tokunoshimensis. The sequence goes on along the minus strand of BTHU01000013.1, from coordinate 14,042,254 downwards.
TTTTTCTCAAGACATTGTCCCTTGAGGACATGATTCTCTTTAAGCTCATTCATCACGTGGCTCGTCTGTGCATATCTTATTTATGTGACCATGTTACCTTTGTGGTGGGAGCCCTCTGTTTAGTGACAGTTTTGGAATTTTGGTTTCTTTGAAAAAACACAGAAATAGCATGGGGATGTGTTTTCCTTTTAATCCCAGGTATGGGATGTGGGACTACTTCGGCTTGTCCATAGCAGCTGACTGTGATTTTCCTTGTGCTCTAGCAGGGGTGTGTGATTTTGCCAATTGTAGCAGGTCTCTGCGATTGTGTGACATTTGGAATTCCTGGGGACTTTTCAGAAGGTATATACATGCTAGGGCCCTGAGAAATGTGTGTGTGTGTGTGTGTGTGTGTGTGTGTGTGTGTGTGTGTGTGTGGTTGGTTGGTTGGTTGTTGTTGGTAGTGGTTTGTTATGCTTTTGTGCGCAAAGAAGAAATCAGATATCCTAACGGCGAAGATTAAACTTGTCCCCAAGGAACGCAAGGCCCCTAGTCAGCAGGAAGAAGTCTAACAATAATGTCCTTCCTTTCTGACCCCTGACTTTATTCAGGGTTCTCCTTCTTCTCCTCTTTATCCTTTTTTCTATCTTATCTTATCTTATAGCTTGAAAGAGTGGAAGAAAAGGGGTAGAGAAGGGTGAAAGAAAGAAGAACCCACAAAGAAGCAAAGACAGCTACACTTCTGACCAGGAATGCACTCACGGACCTCTCTGCTCTCAGCCTAGGGCCCCAGGAGCTTCTGGCATCCGGGTGAATTCGCAGTGTTGCCTTAGCAGGTCCTCATCATGGTCTCTGCCCATCAGCACAGCTTGGGTCTGAGTCATGAACTTTCTCCATACTGTCTTATGTTTTTGTCACATTCTTGGAGCCCCAGAAGCTCCTACACTCCTGTGTTCATGTCAGGCTCACTAATATGGCGGAGTATGTCACGAGGAGCACCTCACTGTCCTGCCATCTTGGTCTTTTCTGTTGCTATAACAGAACATGGTAGACCAGGTAGTAGAAACAAGAGTTTATTTGGCTCATAGTTCTAAGATCTAAGGGATATCCCTGGCAAGGGTCTTCTTACTACGTCACACCATGATGGAAAGCACCACTTGGCATGAGAGCATGTGTTTAGGAGAGGTAAGGCAGGGAGTGGGGGTTCCACATTATACTTTTAGAACTAACTCCGCCTATGACAGCAGCCTTGGTCCATTCATGTAGGTGGTATCTATGACTTCATTGCTTCTTAAAGGTCCTTTCACTTCATGACATCACAATGGCAATTAAATTTCAACATGGTTTTTAATGAAACAACCAGAGCATAGTACCTGCCCTCTATGAACTTCTCCATGCATGCTCTGGTAAATTCATTTCTTCCTTGACTCCAGCCATGATCTCCTTTTTGTTGAAGCTTCTGTCTTCCATAAACATTGATTCAACATGTTTTCCTGAACCCTCAGTGCCTCACCCCACAGCCGTGTCTCCAGGTCTTCTGACATACTAAGTTTCTTCCAGATAGGTTTTGGCTTCCCATATCCTGCTCCCTTTCTCTTTATTTTCTTCCATCAGACAGACACATAATACACTGGGATGGATCCATCTTCCAGATCGGGACAAGATCAACATTTTGCCAGTTGTGTTTCTTCCCTGTTCCTGAGATGAGTCTCGAAAGTGTTTGACCCCTGCCCTGTGTCCACAGTGCTTATTCACTCAGTGCCTGCCAAGGACACTAGTGGCCCTCTGCTGGGCTGTCTCTGGGTATCAGTTTACAGATACCTCTTTGTGGTCTGGACATTGCTGTCCATACTGGCCTTCCTGGTCCCTCTATTCCCAAGTTGTTTCTGGATCATGCCTTGGGTTCTTCTCTCTACTCCAAACATTTTCTCACCTTTCACCTGGTTGTTTTCTTTCTTTCTGTCTCTTAGACTTGAACTTAGAACAGGCCCCAGTCTGCCTCCATGAGCTGCCCGCCCCATGCCCGCTTGTTCTACACTGAGTCTGTGTGCCCTCTTCATTCAAGGCCTCAGTGGATCTGGTCCCTAGCTACAGACCTCTCCACTTCTTCTTTCTCAGTTATCATTAGGTGTTAGCTTTTTGTCACTGGGAGAGTGAACTTGTAAAAGATTTGTTTGGGTTCCATGATCCAGGGACCAAGATGGCTTTGGTCTCACCCCATTTGACATTGTCCGTTCCAGTCAGTTCCCAGATGGGCTCTTACGCTTCCCTGGAATGCCTGGAATTGTCTACGCCTCCCTTTCCTTATTGGGCTGGCTGAATTCCAGTCTTACATTTCCCGAGAAGCCTCCACTACCCCTCATTTATTTCCCCTGCCCCCTTACACTGGGCAACAGGTTCTTGGGGATCGGAACGGCTCCCATCTGTTGTGTGGCCTCAATATCCAGGGCATGGGTGGTATGATGATTAGAGCTGTTATTGCAGAATAAGTAAATTCAGCATCTGGCTAATTTACTGGGCCAGCCAAGCTTGACAAACTCTTCCTTGATGACTAGTTTCCTAGACTTACAATAGTTTTATAGATGGTTTCTAGACTCATACACTCCTGAACCTGCAGGAGGCATCTCAGGTCCAGTGGCTCTGTCTGCAAGGGAAGGTTCCCTATTGTTCTATTGCTGTGAAGAGACATGACCAGGGCAGCTTACAAAAGGCATTGAACTGGGGGCTTGATTAGGATTTCGGAGGGTTAGTTATGTTCATCGTGACTGGAAGCACGGCAGCACACAGGCACGATGCTGGAGCAATAGCTGAAATCTTACATCTGATCAAGGGAGGAAGAGAGTGAGACTGGGCGTGGTGTGAGCTATTGAAATCTCAAAGCCCACCCTCTAGTGACATAGCGTCTTCAGCAAGGCCCTACCTCATAATCCTTAAACTGCCCACCAGCTAGGAACCAAACAATCAAATATGTGGGCGCAGGGGTTCATTCTAATTGAAACCACCATAGTAGTGAACTCTAGTCCAGTATCTCTAGGCAAGGGGAGATGCTCAAAGGGACAAGGCAGGAGGATGAAGGTGAGGTACACCCTGAGGGATGGAGGCTCAACAACGATCTCATCAGGAAAGCTCTGCTTGCAAGGTCTACAAGACAAGATGGTGACTTCAGCCCAGGATGGTTATATACTGGGCACTGTATCAGTGCCGGGGCTGATACAGTGTTAGATCATAGTCCCACTGGGTACCCATTTGTGTGTTTGTATGATGAGATGTGTTATGTGGTACATGTATGAGACTGTGTGTTCCCTTGTGCATACATGCAGAGCCCAGAGTAGGATGTCAACTATCTTCCTCTACTGGCTTCTTTCCTACTGTCTTGAGATAGGGTCTCTTGCTAAACTAAAAGCTTGCCTTTTTGGCTAGTCTAGGTGGTCAGTGAGCTCTTAGGATCTGCCTCTTTCTACTTCACAATGATGGGGTTACTGTTATGCACAGCCATGGCTATTATTATTATTATTATTATTATTATTTTAAATGTATGTCCTGTGGATTCAAACTCAGGTCCTCATATTTACTCACTGAGCCATCTCACCAGCCCCTGTGATACCCATCAAAATTTTATTACATTTATTATGTTTGTATATTATGTGTGTGTGCATATGTACACAGCCATAGTACATGATGTGTGGGAGTCAGAGGACAACTTGTGGGAGTCACTGGTATCTCTTTCTCCCATGGGGGTCTTAGAGATCATACTCAGGCTGTCAGGATTGGTGGCAAGTGCCTTTCCCTGCGATGCCATCTCCCCAGTCCCTGTGAGACCCATTTTTGATCATCATTGTGAAATACACTGTTCCCTCACCACTTGGCAACCAGATGTAGATAATCTCCTTGTGGCTTATGGGGGCAAATATTAAATTCCAGCTGATGTCTTTGCAGTTCAGGTTGCTTCTTCTTACGGTGGATTATGGGACCTTAGAAAGGAAACTAAATTGTTCTGAATAGAGGAGAGTCACCAAGTGAGTACTGCTACTGAGAGGGAAGCTGTTCCCATGCATTCTAACCTCAGATCTGGGCAGTGGGGTGTGGGGGTGGGGCAGCTGCTTCTGGGGGGGGGGTCGTTCATGTCCAGTGTCTGAATCTTCATGGGCGACTGAGACTTCTGTATGCTTAATAGCACTGGGAGTCTGATTAAATCCCGTAAAGGTCATGAAAACTCCCAAGTGCACAATTAAATCCTGAGTTGGTCTCTGAATACCAATGCAGAACTTAATGACGAGGCTGGCAAATATTTTTAATTTAGCATAGAAAGAGAGGCAAACACAAGACTTTCTTACATGCGCTAAAATAAAGCTGAAACTCGAATCGTGGAAAAGGCATCCAAATCAACTGGGGTGGGGGGCTGATAGACTGAAAACGGGGCCACCAGCATTTTTTGCGCACACGGTGTGGCCTGTGATGGTTAAGGTTCAGTTTGGTTAGAACTAGAATCACCTGGGAGGAGAGTCTAAATGGAGAACTCTCAACATGGGGTTGGTCTGTGGATCTGTGTATGAGAGATTGCCTTAATTAACTTAATCAGTGTGGGAAGATCCAGTCCACTGTGAGCGGCACCACTTCCTAGGCACAGTTCCGGAACTGTTTAAAAGGATGGAGAGACAGAGCTGAGCATAGGCAAGCAAGAGAGCGTGTATCTATTCTCCTGTGTTCTCACAATCGTGAGAGTAATGGGTCTAGCTGTTTGAAATTCTTCCCTTGATTTCCCCACAATCACCTGGAATTGGAAGCTGACACAAACATTTTCTCCACCCCCTAAGTTGCTTTATGTCAGGATGTTTTATCACAGCAACAGAAATGAAACTCAGAGCAGCACCCTAGCCATTAAAAACCACGAGAGGCTTGTTAGATGATCCTGCAGCAGGGCATGGGGTGGAAGACTCAGCTTAAGGTCTTACGTGGTGGATGAAGTTGCCGTAGGAAGACACTGGGCATTGCAGATATCTGCCTACCTTTGAACTTAGTCTCCCATTAGTCACATATCAGGGGCCCCAGCACCACAACGAGACTGTTGACCCTTGGACATGTTTGTTTATTACTCTTGCCACAAGGGAAAAATCATGTCTCCTGAATCTAAATTCTGCATGTTCTTTTCTCTTGTTTGCCTCTGTTCTTATTTTTAGCTATTCTTCACTTGAGCTTGTCACCTGCTACCCTAACAACATGCTTACAGTCTTACTGAGAATTTAAGGAGCATGTTGGATGCATGTTGAGTACATGGCTGGTAGGTGTGGTGGCCCTCAGACTGTTGACAGGAATAAGTCACCTCTGGCAACTTCATTTGGCCTGTGGAACCTGAAGCTTGTGTGTTTCTCATTTGCAGATGAGGAGTCGAAGCTTTGGGGATACTGGTGACCCCTGCAGAGAAGTGCCTAGCTGTTGGTCCTGCTGGGCAGTATGTGTGTGGGATAAGCACAGCACACACTGGGGTGCAGGGGAGAGGCACAGCACACACTGGGGTGCTCTCACATCTTCCCTGTGCCTGGAAGAGGCCTTGTGGAATGGAGCTGACTACTTCCTTCTGTCTCCTGAACTTGTGCAGGGTACCTGTTTGGTAGAGAGTTCAGGAGCCCAGATACCATTGCCCGAGAGAATGACTTCTCCAAGGCTCCCTGGATGCTACACCCGTTACCTCAGGCCTTGGCACTTCTCTCTCTCTCTCTCTCTCTCTCTCTCTCTCTCTCTCTCTCTCTCTCTCTCCTTTACAAAGGCATTTCATGTATTCTTCTCATAAGCATTACAGATACTCCGAGGGTCCACAAACCAATATCACCATTGCTCTCTTTATACTAGTTGGTATATAATCTCACTTTCAGGCTGGGAGGGGTGGGGGTTTGGCTAGGGAGAGGAGAGCCACAGGCAGGAAGCCATGAAGGAGGCATGGGTAGGAAGGTGGCCAGCTGGCTTGCCCCTGCAGCTTTCTGCCTGTTGGTGGGCTGTTCCTAGTCCCCTGGCTGCTCAGGGTGGCCCAGCTCAGCAGAGCAAGGGAAGAGTGGAAGAGCGGCTGATCGCCTGAGGAGGGGTTTGGGATGGCTTTTGGTAAGGCACAGCTCACAGCCCTGTGAGTGAAAATTTCCTCCCCTGCTCACTTGGCCTGGCCTCTTTCCCCACCTTTAGATTCTGTCCCACAGTCCTGTCAGCCAGGGCCACTTCCAAGGGTCCTTGGAATATAGGCTCTGTAACCCAATCTGCCCTGAAGGGGCTCCGAGACCAAACCTTCTATAGCTACCTGGCTCTGAGGCCAGTGTCTTAGAATAATAAGTTGGACTGAGGATAGTGCTGGCGTATCTGAACCATAAAATGATCCTTGAAAGTAGTCTTGGCAGGGTGTCTCTGTGACATTTGCCAGGCCCCGAGTTCAATTCTTGGCACCAGGAAAGTAACTAGAAACAAGCAAAACACAATTAGCCCACTGTAGCTGAAGGCTTGGCCGTGGCCTCCATACATTCAGGCACATGATGGGCAGGAGCCGGCTGCTTCCTTCTTTCTCTAGAACTTGTGCAAATGCCGTCAAATGAGTCCTGGACTGGACTGTCTTCTGTCTAGCTAGTTAATTGATCTTGTGCATGACTAGACTCGGGTTGGCTCCCCAGGTTGCCTGTTTCCTTTTGTTCTGTCCTGCATCTACCCTTGACTAATGTCCCTTACTATCCTTGAGAGAAAGGGGTCTCATTAGCGCTGCAGTTTCTGCTCTGGGGTCTGCATAGCTTCTCTGACATCTTTTAACTTTGATTTTTTTTTATTGCGGTACAATATAGAAGATATTTATTGAGTTAATTGTTTTAACCATTAAACACATCATAACTGCATTGAGTATATTCTGCACCCATCCACCACCCATCTCCAGAACTTCACCTCTAAACTGAAACCCACCCACCAAATAGTAACTCCCATTCCCCTTAGTCCTGGCATCTGCCTTTCCACTTTCTATGACATATATACTTTCTGTATATAAGTAAGGTATCCTACTTATATAAATTGAACATGTAGCATTTTTCCTTTTTGCCTGGCTTATTTCAATTAGCACAATGTCTTTAAGGTTCATCCACGAGATGACATTTATCACAACTGAATCCTTATTAGATCATGTAATGTTCCATTAGGTGAACGTGTTCTATGTTACATATCCATTCATCTATCAGTGTACACTTGGTAGGATGCTGAACCTTGGTTGTTGACTGGATTGAGAGATGCCTGGAGAATTGGTGAGGTACACTCTGGGCGTGGCTATGAAGGCATTTCCAGATGCGACTTGTATATAGGTAGGCAAACTTGAAAGACTCACCCTGAATGTGAGTCTTCCCCAACTAGGCTAGGACATGGATGGAACTAAAGGTTGGAGGAAGAGGAGAGAGGGGGAAGCCTGAACAGCAGCACCCATTCTTCTAGACTGATCGTGTGCTTTTGTGTTTACCTGTCCCCCCAACCCCGTCTTTGCTCATGGTGTCCCGATGATTCTTTAGCCTTTGAATGTCAACTCAAAAGTGTGTCTGTAGGGGATTTTATGCCTCCAGTCTCAGTCTGAGGATGCATGTTGGTTCTTCTTACTCAATACTTCCAGCCTTTTGGACTGAGAGGCCTCTGGCTTTCCCAGTTCCCTGAGCACTGACGGCCTTCCTGGGGCTGAGCAACCTTTGACTGTGTGAGGCAACCAACACATTCCCTCATGTAACATGCATGCTCTTGGGTCAGGTCCTCCTCAGAACCCTGGCTAATCCTCTTGACTTGCTTCCATCTTGTCATTGTGAGCACAGGACACAGACGTCTGCCCAAGACCGCTATAAGTTCTCCCATGTACACACCAGAAGCAGAATTCCACGATGGCATGGTATTCTGTGGTTCCTCTAATCTTACGTAGAGACATTTTCTGAGTCTCTCGACTTTTCTGAATCAACTCTCTGCTGTTCCTTGAACTTCTGGCCCCTGCCAGGTACCACTTGAGTTAATTATCTTTCTGTTACTGTGACCAAATGCCCAAGAGAAACCATTTAAGGGTGCAAAGAGTTATCTTGCTGACTTTAAGTCCATCACGGCAGGGAGGGAGTGTTGGAGCTGAATAGATCACATCAAGGCAGGCAGGAAACAGAGAAGAAGGGAGACGGGGCCAAGACAAGCACATACCATAAGAAGAGACTTCCAATAACCTAATTCCTTCAGCTGGGCCTGACTTCTCAGAGTTTCCAGAACTTTCCAAACTAATACCACTAGGGACCAGACTTCCAACTGTGGACCTCTGGGACATCCCAGATGTGTGCATTGCAATACCTGACTGGTTTTATGGCATCATTTCTAGTCTGCAAACAGCTGTAAAATCCATATTTCAATCTTATCATTAAACTTTAATTACCAGAAATTATTAATGGTCCCTAAGCAGAGTTTTTTTTTTTTTTTTTAAAACCAAAGCCTACTCTTGGAGGAGTCTGCCTGTGACCACAACCATTTTTTTTCCAGGGGATTCCATCAGGAAAAGATTATCAGTGTTTTCCATGATTTTAGGGCAGACAACGTTTAGGGCTGCATATGAACTGACAAATATGCCTGCTATTAGGAGATAAAAAGTGTATCTCGCAAAAAAAAAAAAATTTTTTTTCCCGTAGTTTGTTAAAACCTGATTTGCATTTCTCAAGTCACTGCAGAGGTGCAGCCTGCCCTTGGGCTGTGCTGGGGTGAGAGGTGGGGGAGGGGAGGACTGGGCAGGCAGCCTTACCAGGCCTGTAAGGGAACTGAGGACTCACACTCTCACTCTGGTGCCTGTGCTGTGCTCCGCTGTGGGCATGGACTTGGGACATCAGTCAGCTCACTGGATGACAATCTGGAGGCTAGTTGTGTTTTCTAGGTTTGTGTTTGTTTAAATTCTGCCTTGAGAATTAAAAAAAATAAAGTGTGTGTGCTTTCAGTCAGATTCATTAGAAGATAAAGTTAGGGGCTGGAGAGGTGGCTCTGTGGTTAAGAGAGCTTGCTACTCTTTCGGAGGACCTGGGTTCAATTCTAGGCACCTACATGGCACCTCACAAGCATCTACAATTCCATTTCCCAGGCATCTGATCCTTCTTCTGGCTTCTCTGGGCACCAGGCATTCATATGCTGTACAGACATAGGTGCTGGCAAAACACCCATTCATTAAAACAACAACAGCAACTAATTCCTGCCCCGTTACTACCACAAATGTCACAGCCATGCGAATCTCATGCTGAGCCTTGTAGTGGATACTTTGTTCTCTTCCCTGTAGAACTGGGGAGTAGGTTATGCACCCTATAGTTGGTGTAGCTGGTGCCGTGTGGGTTAAATGTCCTAGTTGGAACAGCAGGACCCTGAGCCTGTGGCTGAGGGCTCCTAACTCTGTATGCCCACCCTCCTGCAGAGTGGAGGAGGAAATGCAGCCAGGAGCTACATTTACTGAGGGAGCCTGAGATGATGACCGTTTGGAGGTCTGTAAAAGCCATAGATCGTGTGTTTAAGATAGGCTTTGACTGACCCGGTGGTTCCCATTCTCTGGGTCTTTCTCTCTCTCATAGAGAAAAGACCCAGGCAGGCTCGGTATGTGCCTCCTTCTTCATTCATCGGTTTTCCATTCATTTTCTTTTCAGGTATAGTTGCCACTTATATTGTTTACATTATATCCAGCAGCAGACAGGTAGAGCTCCGCTCCGCACCACTGCCCTGCAGGGGCTCTGGGCCGGCTGCTTCAGAAGTCTGCGGTTGTTGTAATGGTCCTAGAATAGCAGACTCCAGTCCGGTCCCCTTCCCCCTCTCCTCTTGGTTTTATTTGTTCAGTCTTCCTCCCTCTTTGCTCCTTTCTCCATTGCTCTTGGGATCCTTTTATTTCTTCTCTGCATGTGCCTCGGATCTCCTGAAGGCTGCATGGTATCACTTAGCCCAGCTGGTAGGTTCCAGGGCTGGGAAGTAAGCTGCCACCACCTCCCACCTCCATGATGTCTGGAACCGTGGGCTGACATTTCCAGAGCATCAGTCTTCAGCAGATTTTCTGTTTCTGTGTTCACATGGTCCATTTCTCCTGCTGGGGAAAAGTGCCGGGGAGGGGAGGGAGTCTTGGCACCAGCTTCCTTTTTTTTTTTTCTTCCTCATTGGCAACTGATTCATGAACTCTAAAAAAAGAGTTGATAGCAACATGGCTGGCTAGCAGTGGTAGCCCAGATGGCCCCCTAGATAATAGAGACATTTGTATCTTGGCTAAAAGAAATATTTAAATGTGTTCTGCAAACCTCATTAGGAAAAGGAATTAGTAACTTCTCTGAAGGAGTGTGGGTGGGGAAAGGGTTAAATGATGATTGAGTTCTGGCCAGATGAGGAAGTAGGATTTAAGAAGTCTAAGAGCCAGGATTTGGGGGTGGGGGGGGTGTAGATTGTGAGGATACCACTCTATTTAATAGGTGTCTCTGGATACCAGGAGTGAGGTCCAATGTGAACCTGTGTTTGTGGATTTTGTGCTACATGTCTGGTTGTTGTGTCTGTTTTGTAAACCGCTTCACAGTGTTTACAGACAGACCAGAACCCAACAGGACCAATTTGGGATTGTATTTCCTAGCTCTGTAGTCACTGGGAAACAACCATAACAGCCACATCCTATTACAGCGACTGTGGGCTGCCTAAAATCCGGAACAGACAATTGCTGACCTTATTGTCACAGGTCATCATAGGTCATTGGGTGGCGCAGGGGCCCTTCATCTGATGGGAGTTCTGGATTGCCATGGCAACAAACTGGTGCTGGGGGCTCACAAGGACGGAGTGAGAGAAAAGCCTGGGAACAATTTTGTCTGTCTGTCTGTCTGTCTGTCTGTCTGTCTGTCTGTCTGCATGCCTGCCTCCCTATTTGCCCCCTTTCGATTTAAATAAGGTCTTTCTATTGAGCCCTGACCGTCCTAGAACTTGCTCTGTAGACCAGGCTGGCCTCTGCCTTCTGAGTGCTGGGATTAAAGACATACACCACCGCTCCCAGTTTGGGAACAAATTCTTAAGCCCTACTGAGATGGATGTGTTGGATGGTGGATGGGGTGAGATGGTCTCCCAGAGAGTATGGGATCATTCTCTGACGACAGGACAGGGCTTGAATCGATGGACTATCACTTGAAGCCACTCCATCCTTGCTGGGCTGAGACTGATCCCAGACTACTTTCTCTTGGAGGTTCTGGAAACCGATTGGGAATTGAGCAGAGGCCAGCACCACATATGTGCTGACTGGAGAAAAGTCTGGTGTTTGGTCTTGACATGGTTTTCTCTCATTGGTTGGCAGTTTTAGACATAAAGTCGCGGCCTAGAAAGGGGCCAGCAGCTGACAGGCTATGTGCTCTCAGCAAACCTCCCCCAACCTCAGGCACCCCACCACCACCACCACACCCCCCCAAGTCTATATCTCCTTGTGTGTGCAGTGCAGGACCTGGAGGAGGTGACCTGAGAGCCACCAGTTCTGGGTCCCGCCATTCTTCCCCCGCTTGCTGCCAGTGTCCTTTCTGTTTTTTTACTCAGTTTTTGTGGTCCCTCTTACAGTCTCAGGATCTGTGAAGGGGTATATCATAAAAGTTCTTGAAAATCAGTCTAAAGAGGGATTTCTAGAAAGGAACTGGTACACATTGAATGGAGGAAAACAATCTAGAGAGTCAGCTTCAAAGAGCAGAATGATCAGTCTTTGCTCTCTGCTCTCTCCCTCTCCCCTTCCCTCTCCTCCTCCCCTCCCCCCTCCCTCCGTGTGTGTGTGTGTGTGTGTGTGTGTGTGTGTGTGTGTGTGTGTGTGTGTGTGTCTAGGAGATCATGTACATGGTTAAGTATAACAGGGTTTCAGGTACAGTGGAAGGACCTGGGTCACTGTCCCTCTAGGACTGTGCTAAGGGAGAGGGAACAGAAAGAATTCTGCAGAGTTCAGACTGTAGGCAAAAATGCTTATAAGTGCGGGTGACCAGAAATGCCAACATTCACTGCCTGGTCACTAGCTCTTTTAGCCTCTCATCTTACTTAAGAAAAATAAGCCTCTCTCTAAAACCAGAGTTGCTATCTTGCTGCCACAGATCCTTGAATGTCTTGTCTTCCTGTGAGCTGGGGGCAAAGACCTTATTTAGCTCAGGTTTTCAGCTTGATGAGGCTGTTGGTGGTCTGGCCAGCAGGACTGACTCACTGGGCGGACAGCTCTGAATGTGTTCCTCCCCCAGGTGATGACTGTCCACCAGCCTGGCTTCTCATCATTTGCACTTCTGAGGCCCTGGAGGCAGCGGCATGCTTTTCTATCCCCATCCTTGCAGCTCCACAGTGGCACCTGAGCAAAGCACCAGGCTACCTAGATAGAAGGAACCAAGCTACCTAGATAGAAGGAACCAAGCTACCTAGATAGAAGGAACCAAGATACCTAGATAGAAGGAAGGGCCGCAAGTGTGAATCAAGAGTAAGAACAAAAGAGTCCCCAGGCTTAGGGAGACCAGCTTAATATAAGAAACTGAGTCCAATTCCCACAACATACATAAAAAAGCTAGGTCTGGTGGCAAATGCTTGTAACCCCAGAGCAGCAGAGGCAAAATCCCTTGAGTGTGATAACCAGCCAGCCTAGCCTAGTTGGTGAGCGCCAGGCTTGGGAGAGACCATTTCAAAGGCTGTGGATGGTGGCTGGACAATGACCCCGAGATTGACCTCCACATTCCTCTGCACACACTGAGTGGTTCTTCCCTTGACTCTGCTGCTGACCCACCATGACCCCATGAACCTGTGCTGAGAAGTGCCCTGCTACACACAGCCAGCCAGGCAGGACCCCCTCAGCCCCGACTGTATCACTCCATCTGACCCGCACAGCGCTGCCAACCTGCTGGTTTGTAGGACTGCAGAACTGGTAGCTTTTGCTGTCGTCGTCCTTGTCCTCGTGAGTGCGTGGTTAGGCTTTGTGAATGGGAGGTGGCATGGTCCACTTCTTAAGGGAGCTGTGACTCTGTGCCTCAGAGCTGTGCCCCACCTGGCTCTTCTAACAAAAGCAGTTCTGCTCACCATTCTGGGATGGTTACACAGCGGCCAGAGGAAGTTAAAGCCACAAGTTAGAAATTTGGCTCTAACATGCCAATTAGAAATAAGTTCTGCAAGGAAGATGGTGAATGCAGGTTCTAGGATACATGGGACAGCCCCGCTGGCTACTGGTCACACGCATGCGCACCCCACTCAAGCCATGTGAAAGGCTTAGCTGCCCACTGACCCGCTTCCTCGTTTAAAAATTTCCCTTCCTCTATTAACACACTAATTATCACATTTGTGCAAGAGGAAAAAGTCAATCAGCTGTGTTGCCCTCCAAACCGCAGGGCAATGAGAGGGTTTGGGCTTGGGGCTGAGCCAGGAGCCCTGCTGCTGAGAGAGCTCACCCTTCATCCTGGCTGACAGTGCTGTCCGGCGGCGGTGGGCATCGCTGTGTGTGTGTGTGTGTGTGTGTGTGTGTGTGTGTGTGTGTGTGTGTGTGTAGGGGGGCGGGTTGGGTTTCTTCTCTGCTTTTCTGAATCCAGACTCCTAAAACCATCTGGAACCGAGAGTCCTTTAACCCCAGTGACAAGGTGACGTGGCTGAAGCCACAGCTGTGGGAAGCAAACCCCAGAGGGAGCTCTTAGTCCCCTACTTACCAGACTCATGTTCTGTAAGCGCTTTATAGCAACATAAGTCAAGAATATGGACACTACAGCCTCGATCCTTTCAGCTGTGTGTGCCAAGAAGTCATGACTGGATTTGGTGAGTTAGCTCATTTTCTAGATGGGATAATGAGGAATGTGTTAATTAAATAAGAATTACATTGTAGTAATCCCAGAACTCAGGATGATGATAAATTCAAGGCTAGCCTGAACTACATGGCATGAGCCTGCCTCAAAAAACAAAACCCCAAACAAACAAACAAAAAACAAAGAAAAAAATCAAAGTAGCAAGGGGGGCTGGGGAGATGACTCTGTGGGTACAGAGCTTGCTGTGTAGACATTAGGAACTGAGTTCAGATCCTCAGAATCCATGCAAAAATCCAGAGATGGAGATGTATACCTGTAATCCCAGCGCTGGGCAGTGGACACCGATGGATCCTAAAGGTTTGCTGAGCAGCCCGTCTACCAGGCTTGCCGGTGAGCTCCAGCCGCCGTGAGAGAGCCTGTCTCAGAATAGGGTGGAGAGTGGCAAAGGACACCCAATGTGGACCTGTGGTGTAAACACGCACATACATACATACATACGCACACGCACAGAGAGAATTAAATAATTCATATAATAGTAAGCTAATCCCCATATTTTAAATATCGCACAGTCCTGAGGAAAGGGTTGGGGCATCTTGAATGTTTCCTTTATATATTATCTATCATCTCTGTATCTATCAATCAATTAACAGTCTATCATACTTTATATCACCTTTCTATCACCCATCCATCTTTCTGTCATCTATCACCCATTTATCTTTGTCTACCTGTCTATCTACCTAGTCACTTACTCAGTTAGCATCCACCCTTAGGAGATGGTCTTCTCCCCGTAGGAGCAGGCTTCCGTCCGAGAGGCAGGCACGTGTGATCACAAACCCTAACCCTCCTGGGAGCCTAGCTCAGGTCCACTCCCAACAACGGCCCCTCCCTCCCCATTTCTCTAATTATCAAGCAAGACAAGACGCTTCAGTTCCCCATGTGAGTTGGTTATCACCTACTCCCCTGCTTTGACACCGTCTTTGTGTAAAGTGTGAAGGCCATGCATTTTCAGGAGTGGGTTATCACTGGACTATAAACCATTGTGGGAGCCACACCCTTTTTCTCTTTGGAGGTACCATTGCTTCTGTACAGTCTTATCGGGGCCACAAGGCTGGGCCAGGTTATGACTGGGTGTCCCCAAGTGGTGATTGAGGTCTTATTGCTTGCATTGTCTACTTACTACCACCACCATCTCAGCCAATAGGGACAAAACTCTGTGGTGCTGGTGGTCTCTGAGGCTCCTCCTTGCCTCTCTGCCATTCTGATATCTGCCCTCTGTGTTCCTCTAGCCACCCCCCACTTTGCAATGGCATCTGCTGCTCTTGCCTGCAGAGAACTCTCATATTTGTTTTTCAGACAGATGAGTAAGGAAGAAATAGGAATTAAACAAGTAGTGTTTCCCGTTTACAGTCTCTGGGATAGAACCCCCTTGACTGTTCCCCATCTAACAATACAGGGGGAAAAGGCTCACGTTGTGAGATTTGGAAACACTGCATGTCCCTGGGAAGGTAGCTGTGGGCAGCCTGCAGAGGCAAGGCTATCCTGCAATTTAGACTCCACACTCCTGAGGGTCAAAGCAACCTTTTGGGGGGCTTAGCCATCTGTCTAGGTGATACACAGCTCCAGGTGCTACACTTCGGAGTGTGGGCACAGGACTCTGGCGAGGAGTTAAGAGTGTCCAGAGATTCCCAGGCCCAGAGGATGGGCAGCTTTTGGCTCAGGTCACATCCCCTGGTTTATCTTTGTCTCTTCTTGTCTTCAGCGTCCTCCTGGGGCTCATTTTCCTGCCCTGTACCTCCTTCCCACCCTGCCTTGTCTCCCAGAGGCTTCTGTGGGTTCAGGGTTCTACTGGATATGCAGCACTTGAGAAGCATCTGTAAAGCACTGGCCCTGCCCATCATTCTGGAATCTCTATGAGCGTCATTCTGTCATTTTCCTTGTAAGACCCCACATCAGGTGACAGCCTCTCAGCTGGCCCACACACCTGGCCCTCCCAAAGAGTCCCCTCTTCCACTTTCCCTCCTCTGGGAAGTTCCTGATGATTCTGCCTCTTACACCCAGGATTCCTGTTTGACTCAAGGTTTACTTAAGGTGCTGATTACTTCTCTCCCCAGTCAAGGAGCACTCCTGTGTTGCCTGGGAGATAGACTCCCTGGCTGACAGTGGATGGTGAATTCTTTCTTCATTAAGAAGTCTCCTCCTGGGTAGCTCCTCCCATCCCTTCCCCAGCAGGAAGGCAGGGACCTGAGGGCTCCAGGAAGGCTGCTACCTTTCTAGTGGTCCTCCTTGGGAACTTGGGAGCTGCTACCCTAATGGCTCCATTTAAATCTCCTTCATGATGATGATGGAATTCAGGCCTGTGCGGAATCCCTATACCTTCCATCCGCCCCAGCAACGCCCGGTACCTGTCTTGGGACCTTCCATTCTCTCTTGCTTCACTTGAGTGTGTAAGTGTGTAAGGGTGCCCTAGGCTTGTGGCAGTTGTGTGCTCCCCGTGTTTGCCTGGATCATGCTTTCCTCCTCTAGACGGAGGAAAAGGGCGGAGAAGCCCAGACTTCAGCGCTCTGGCTTGAGGAGGGACTGTGTAGAAAAGCCCTTTCTCTGCAAAGGATGTTGTCGGGGAGAAGCCACGTACACTCCAGGGTGACTCAGAGCTTCCTAGACTCTTTGTGTCTCTCTGGATCCTGTGATCACTGAATAATTTATTTCCCCTCAGCACCCCCCCCCCGCCCCCACTTGCCTTTCTAGCTATTCTCTGCTCATTAGTGCTGTGCCCTAGAGTGGGCAGGGAGGAAGAACCGTGGAAATGAACACCCCTTCACTGGCTCTCGTGCACCCCACTGTCTTGAGACCTGGCGGCGGGGGGGTCAGCGCTGAACTCAGGCACAAGATGCTGGGTGGTGCTGGGGGACACCTTGCCACCATCTGCTGAGATTGCACTGTGTGTATCGCCGCCCTGCAGGTGGTTAAGTGGTTGGATAATATGAATCAGGAGCTATCCCAGCTGGCTGGGTACAGCCACTAAGTCTTTCCTAAGCATTAGTTCTGAAGGCGAGGGGGAAGGAGCACTTGACCGGGAGTAAGGGTGAAAGTGCTTACAGTTCTGGGGGAGAACTGACATTCAGCAAAGATGAGTTTGGGTTTTTTTTTGTTTTTTTTTAAATACATTATACTATATTTGCTTCACGAACACTGAAGCTTTAGGACGCGGAGGCTTGCTTTCTGTGTAACTGGCATGTGAAGATGCTGTAGGCAGTCTTCCAGGCTGTGTGTGGAGAAGGGATAGGGGTTGTTACGGAGACGGAAAGGAAAGGTGGCTGGGCTGAGCCTCCCAGACACTGCGCCTGTTAGATGGCAAGAGGTCTGGCCCCACTGCAGGAGCCCAGCACAGGAGTCTGGTGAGATGTGCATCTCTGGACCCACTAGTTATTTCCTTTGCAATAGCAACTAGACCTGGCTGTGCCTGACAGAGCAGGGACCCCCTTTGCCATCCTCCTGGCTGGGCCCTCTGGACTCTCTGCTGACTTTTATCGCTGGTCTCCTGTCCCCTGCACCTTGGTTCAAGGTTCTGGGAGTGTTCAGAGAGCACTTCTGGTGGAGAATCAGGTCTCTTCCTTCCTGACTTTGCTTCCCAGTGCTGCCATCAGTCCAGGCTCTGAAGGATGCTAGGACCAGCCGTCGCTGTCGTTATCAGTGTTGTGTTATTACTGAGCACACGAATCCACAGGCAAAGACTCTGCTCACATGGCACAGCCCAGGGCCCATGCTGAGTACGGTGTCTTCCACCGGAGAGATGCAGCTCACTCTTCCTCCTCCCTTTCCTCCCCCCCTCGCCCCCCCCATTCTTTTCTTCGCGTTCTTCTATCCTTAGCATCTCTTGTCACCGAACAGGGATGAAAGCTGCATCCCGGAATTCTCTCCACTGCCCAGTAACCCACTCTCCCACTGGCAGCTAATAACGGAAGACACTGGTTGTCCATTAGGAGACTGCCTTCTGGGTGTGCTCCTTGATTTGTCAAGGAAGATAAAGATGTGACATTCGAGTCCCTATGTATCACATATAATGAGAATGAGGCTCCCCCCTCCCCCCATTCTCTCTCCTCTCTGGTGCTGGATGGCAGATGAGTGACAGTTGGGTTATTCTTGCGAACCTGGCAAGAGCTGAAGTTTCCTTCCTTCTGTATCTTAAAGCTCCATGGAGGACATTTTTCGTTGGCTGGTCATCTGCTCACTTTGGTGCCTACGGCAATGACCAAGAAACAATTGCAACGTTGGGATCATCTGTCCCGCCTTGGATCTCTGACATAGAAGAGCTGGGAGGCACAGTCTTGCTGTGGAGAGAGTTGCTATCTAATATTGTCTCACTCACACCGATGCTCCTTTTTGAGGCATGAAGGACCAACACAGCAACAGCTCATATCAACTGATCACTGACTCCAGCAAGCTCTTTTCTAGTGAGGGCAACTCACTCAATCTTACCCTGGTCTACCAATGCCAATTCCAGCATTATTCCCACTTTCCAGATGAGGAAAGGGAGGCACAGACAGGGAGTGGTGGAACCAGGCCCTAGGCCTGGCAGTTGAACCAGAGCATGGCCCCAACCACAGTACTGTCTTACTCTGCCAGGCTCCCTGCCTTCTGTGGGTGTAGAATTCACAGGACGTTTTCCAGGATCTATTTGGTTGAACTCCAGATATCAGAGTAGCTCTTATGACAGGAAAAATAAAAACCAACCAACCAGTCAACCAACCTTGTGATAACTGGGTCTGCCATTTTGGGGCAGAAGGCCCTACCATCTGATGTGAGAGAAGGAAGAGTTGTGCCACTGAGATCTGGTGGCATCCGAGTTGGGAGTGCCCCAAGAGCTCCCCAGTGAAGGGTCCTGTGGAAGTTGGTTATACTTAAGAGAATTGGAGAAAACCCGTTGAGCACTGAACTAGAACCACCCTGGTCCTGTGTGGACCGGAAGGCCAGTTAACTTGGCTGGAATGACCTGGTGGGTAGGGTACATGGGTGGCTTGGTGGGCAAGTGAGAGCTTGCCATGGTGAAGCCCGCATCTCCTTATTGAGGCTCAGGTGATGTTACTGAGGTGTCTGAATCATGGTCCAGGCTAAGTGAGGCTGTTGGCCTTCAGACTGAAAGGTTCATGAAGCAGGTTCATTCAATGCATGTTTAGCTTCTGAGGGTTGGAGAGATGTTAAGTGTCTCTGGTGGATGATTTAGCACTTACGGTGGTCGCTATGGAGATGGACTACAGAATGTCAGAGAGTGGGGTAGCGCTAGATGGTTGTTTGAGGGGCCTTTCTGTTCTTAGGAAAAGCACGTGCCAGGACGCCCACCCGGTTTTGTCCTCGTACATCTTACTGAGTTTCTTCTGGCTGCTGTACGTGATGTACCCCTTCTCTGGTCATTTCCCCTCTGCCACCTGTAATGCTCATCCACTGCCACTAGAGGGCTGAGGTTTTGCACAATGACAGGACACCATGAAGTTCATGTGTCTTCCAGGGGGCTGAGGAGGCCAAGCAAGGAAAACTCTGAAAACTGACTTAAGCTGTAGATGCGGCGGCAGCGGGGCATTGGAGTGGGAGTGGGGGTGGGGTGGGTGAGTGGGAACCCTGTGTGGACAGTGGCTGTGGTCTGTGTGGCTGATGGGGGCCATGGAAGTGTTAGATCTTGGCAGGTGGTTGTGAGGATGGGGAGTGGGGTGGAGCAGCAGACAGTATAAACCGGCATCCATTGTCTCTTTCAGTGAAGGGCCTGCTTTTAGTTTTAAACACAGACACCATAAGAGGGAGAGTGGTCTCCACCCAGGAAAACTGGTTTCTCTTTCTCCCTCCATCTTTGTCCTGCTCCTGCCCCCATCTTCCTCTTGGCCTGTTTCTTTGAGTCTTGCTTGGCATCTGGGCATTTCTTGGTGTTGTAAGGGGTTCTCAGGCTCCCGAGGTGGATAGCCCCGTTCTAGAAGGACAATCAAAAGAGAGGGGACAGCGAGTACTGGACTGCCTCCTCTAGCCTTGCTCTTTCGTCCAGTACTGTGCCGGATCGTGTCCTGCTGCGGAGCCTGCTGTGACACATGTCACTGCTGTGACGGATGCAAAGCCCACATTGACAAACATGTCCTGCGGCTCCGTCCAGGGCCATGTGGTTTCCACAGTGTGGATGGTGTGTTCTTTCTTGGTGTCCCTTGGTGTGTGGATGCTGATGAGACTTAGGTCCCGTTCCAGTTTAAGGGTATACATTAGCTCTCCCTCACTGTGACAGAGTATTTAGGACATCCATCTCAATGGGGGGGGGTCAGGTTATGGTTTCAGAGCTTTGAGTCCAATGTCACTTAGTCTTCATGCCTTTGGGCATTAGTTGGAAAGAACATTATGGTGAGGGCGTGTGGTAGAGGAAGCCTGTGAGCCTCATGGAAGAGGAAACAAAGGCAGACACAGGAAGGGACTGGGGGTCTCAATATCCCTATGTCTCCAGAGACCTAACTCCCTTCCACTAAGCCCACAGTTGTGAGATGTGAAGAAGGGGAAGGGTAGAAGCATGGGGGAGGGGGACATGGTTTCATGGAATAAAAATAAACACTCAAGCTGTACCAGTTTCTTTTTAACTCACAAAGTACTACCAATATCACTTAGTAGTCGTGACCAGTGGTGGCCACATGTTCTCTTACTCCAATAGTAAATATTCTCGGGCCATATAGTACACTGCCCATGATGATATTTAAGTATGGGTTACAGAATGATCAGGTCTGCTGATAGGTTGGCAACTGCTGCCCCAATGTGAGGTGTTCCTCCTTATACCTGGTTCAGGCGAGGGCATTGCACCTTTCCTTGGTCTGGCGTGTTTAATACGTTCATGAGTCAAACTCTCCTAATATAGTGTAAACATGCTCATGTGTTCCCGATTTACTGTAATACTCCTATTAGGTAAGTAAATTGTGTATTAGTCTGTGCCTCACGGCTTGTCTTGTGGACAGGGATGGCTGTTTCCTCCCATAAACAGGATGTAGAGGGGATCAACCTCAGCGTCCAGAGTCACTCCAGCCAGGCTTGTCCACTAGGCTGCTATTCTATGTAATTTGCAGTCAGTTAGAACAGGCTGCAACCTGGCCTCCAGGTCCTTCCTAAAGGTTCTAGCACTTTCCAACGCACCACCGACTAGGGCCAAGTATCTAACAGATGGGCCTTGAGACTCACCCAGATCCCAGCTCCAGTGGAGTACAATGTGTGAAGCAGACACAGGCTGGAAGGCGTGCGTGGTGGCAGGCATGGCTCTCACCGTGGCTAGAGCATGCTTCCATCTGTCGTAGCCTAGAAATCTAAAGGCAAGCATGTCCCCAATCCAGTCCCTCTCCCCACTCCCCCACACCATGTTTTCCTGCTCCAGTGGAGGAGTCAGTGCTGTAGACAGTTCTTTCTATAGCCTTCTCTCCCCAAAGGAGTGAATCAGGACCGGAATGGCCAAAGGGCAGGAAGCAACAGGGAGAAAGAGAACGGAAGCATGGATCATGTTTAATTCATAAATCAAATAATCTTTCGCCCTTGGCAACGTATAGGATACTTCTCACCCCTCGGTAGGCGGCCCTTTCGGGAAAACAAGTCGTGTTTAATTGCATTTATATTTGCTGGGCACCCATTAGTCAGCCACTGTGTAGGCATATCAAGACAGATAAAAGTCTAATCTTTAGGGATCCTATGGCCTACGACGCTACTGGAACAGCAGGGGCCAGCGGCTCAGGTTCACTTTTGTTATTGATAGGGAGACAGGCACTCTACTACTGAGCTGCAACTCCAGTCCCAAGGACATGTTTGATTAGGGGCATTACAGATGTCACATTCATGTGCGCATTTTAACACATTAAAATGAGGAGAAATGTGGTTAGTCCAGCCCATTGGGACGGTTAGGCTTGTCTGTGGAGTATGAGCTTTGGGAAAAGTAAAGATGTGCTGAGTACCCTGTTTGGATCCGGGTGGGGACTTAGGAGCAGGTGAACATTGAGAAAGCTGTTGCTGGTAGGGACCAGGGTCTTTGTGTCCCCTACAGTGGCATTAAATTCTTACCCAGGACCAGAGATTACCAAAGAACTGGGCCTGAGCCCCGAGGAGAGAGTGAGTGCACAGACTTGCATAGCTATGCTTAACCTTACTCAGAGGGCCAGAGAGGAGTGGGGCAAGGGCTGCGGGGACAAGATTAGCATCTGGTTGGCACAGAGATGAAATGAGGTGCTAGGGAGAGGAGGACATGTCCCAGGTATGTCAGAGTGTCTGCTAGTGGCCCTATGCTTGTGTAATAATCTGCAAACCCAGGGCCAGGTGGACCGTGTGGCTTTACAGGTCAGCACATGGAGGTGGAACAGAGGTTACAGCTAGCAGGGCTTTGGGTACTTGCAGGCGGGGCAGGGTTGTCGAGGTCTGTTGATGTGTTCTGCTCTGGATGTTTGAGTTCGAGCCTCCGCAGGGGTGGGGAAGAGGCTGTGAATCTGCACTGAGTTATAAGTGGAGAGCTAATGGGGCTCACTGGGAACTCATCGGCTAGAGGTAGCATGAGCCCATGGGAAGGGATGAGTTCACCAAAGGAAGGGGCGTGGTGCCAAGGGGACACCTCTTGTCAATCTCTTCTTATTTCAGGGCTTCTTGGTGCCAGAGTCAATGACACACAGACACCAGTTAGGCATCCAGGGCACCAGCAGGGCTCAGGGAGAAGCTTGCATGCTGAGATGGTGTTGAGGTTAGAGGTGTGGAGTACAATCACCAGCCATTTCCATCATTTCCATAGATGGAAAGACCCTTGCAAGGGCATATTTATATTCTAGTGGGCAGTGGTACTGTTGTTGTGATTATAACAAGATAAAGAGGTATAAGATATGTTCTATGGGGGTGTGGTGAGGTGGGGGGGGATGATGTCTCAGCGGGCCCATGCTGAGGCATCCCTTCTGGCTGAGGGACCAGCCACATGACAGTATAGTATAAAATAGAGTTTATTCAGGGCATGGGGAGGGGGATTAAGAGGGTAATAGAGGCAGAGAAATGCAGAGAGAGGGAGAGAGTAGAGGGAGAGGCCAGCCATGACCATGTAGAGAGAGGGGGGAAGGGAAAGGGGAAAGAGAAGAACCCAAAAGGGGCAAGAGAGAAGCAAGCAGAAAACAGGAGTTAAGAGAGATAGATGAGGGGCAAGCAGCCCCTTTTATAGTGGGCCAGGCCTACTATCTGTTGCCAGGTAATTGTGAGGAAGGGTATACTTGGCTGTTGCCAGGTAACTGTAGGGGTGGAGTTTAGACAGAATGCTAAAATTCCTCTGTTTTTGGTTTAATTAAAAAAAAGGAAAAATTAGAGGTGACGGTGAAGCAGGAATGGGGTCGTCGTGATATCCGGCTGCTTCCTGCTGGCATTGGGGGCGACGTGTCTCTAGGGGAGATAGAAGAATGGGTGTGGGGGATGTTTGTCCAGTCTTAGGAGAGTTGGCTGTTTGTTTGCTGTCCAGGGTCTGTGGAGCCATCTGAGGATAGGTCAGAAGGAGTATGTCCAGTAGAAGTATCTGTGTCTGTGACAGGAGATGGAACATCTGAAGGTTGCTTCTCTGGAGCTGTCCTGGGTGTTGTAAGTTCCTGGCCTTGACAAGATGTTGAAACACATTATTATAGGCAGAGAATAAGATTCAGTACGTTTGGGAGAAAGAAAAAAATTTTTCATAGGATGTATATTTGAAACACAGAGAACTCCTACCCTCTGGAATAGTTTAGGTAGATGTACTTATCTGGATGGAGCCTAAGCAAGGCCCTCCAGGTTCTGCAGAATGATCAGGAACTGTCCTTCCCGGTTGGGGAGGAAAGAAGGGTTTCAAGTCCCACGATCACAAATTACAGTGAACTCTACATGCAGAGAGAGAGACAAGAGGGGTAGAAGTCTTGATCTACCCTGGATTGGGAATGACTGCCATCCCTCACAGCTACTTCTTTTCTTTCCTCACAGCGCTTCTTTTCTTCCCAATTACCTGGCATCCGCCACCAGTTCACAACTAGTGGTTCCACATCTGTGAGGCCGATAGTGCCAAGGTGTCTACCTCCTAATTCTGCAACTGGTGGGTGTCTTACCTTGCACAAATGATAAGACAGACTTGAAAGATTGAGGAGTAACTTGAGGTTAAGATGGAAAATAATCCTGGACTACCTGGATGGAGCTACTGTAATGCCAGGAGTCTGCACTGGTGGAAGGAGGGGAGGGCATAGGAGAGCCTGAGGTGGTGATATGATGCCTAAAGCAGAGGTTATAGCAACAAGGTTGTTTGTCATGGACCACAAGTCAAGGGAAGCAGGCAGCTCCTAAGAGCTCCAAAGGACAAGGAAACAGGCTTTCTTCTGAAGCTCCCTCAAAAGAAGACATCCAATTTGGACTTCTGGCATCTGGAACTGGAGGATCAGTTTGTATTGCTTTCAGGCACTAAATTCACAGTGATTGATTACAGCAGCAATAGGAAACGAGTACTGCTGTGTATCCTGATTTTCTAGCACAAAGATTGCCCCAGTCTCAGTGCCCAGTGTAGTTCACTGGGTATGTGATGGATCCAGTGATTAATTGACTCTGACCTCTGAAGTAGGAAGCCCTGAAATGTTACTGGAGATCTACCTGGCTTTATTTAGACATTTGGGAATGGGGAACTGCCCACAGAAATTCCCCCTGAGGGGGGTCCTCCTTTGTGGGTTGAAGATGCAGTTCTCTAAACCAGCACAGTTGTTATGGTGACTGTCCCAGCAGGTTTGTAGACTGCCCGTCCTCCTTTGGCTCCAGCTAGCTCCTCACTTTCCTGCTCATTGCAAATCCAAGTTCAAAAGAATTCTTCCAAGTTTCAAGAGACCAGTGGGCTGATAACTCCTGTGGTTGTGCCTAAAGGACCTCAGAAATATGCTTGGAGTACATCTTATTCATGTAGCTATGTCCTTGGGAAACTCATTGCAGAGTAAGGTAAATGAAATGGGTACAGTAACAGAGGGGGAAAAAAACCCTCAAAATGAAACAAAATAACAAATGAGTACAATAACAGAGGAAAAAACCTGGAATCGAAACAAAATAGCAACCCTCAAAAGGAAACAAAATAACAAAAGAACCTTGGCTGTCTGAGGTAGCCAGACAAAGGTGAGCCAGGTGTGGTTTTGTTCTCCCTGTCGGGCTGATCTTGGGCTCAGTTATCTACGGCAGAGATCTTGTTTGGGCACAGAGTATGTGCCAGGCTCAGTAGCCAAAGCAGAGCTTTATATGCAGCCCGGGGGTCTTACACGTGACAAGCTCCCCACGAGGCATGTGGCCACACTGCCCATAACCCCTGCTCACCTCCCAGGCTGGAGAACAGCTTCCAGTGACCAGGTAACTAGGAAGAGCCTCACTGTGTGACTGTGGATGCTGGCACTGTTCAGAGTGTACTGGTTACTTTTGTATCACTAAGACCTAAGTTCCTGAGAACAACCTGAAGGACTTCTCTATTTTTACCCATTTTCAGAGTGTTCAGTCCGTGGTTGTTTAGCCCCTTGTGTTTGGTAGAGGACCACGGTGGCAGAAATGTGTGGTGGAAGAGCCTCTTCAGACAGACAGACAGGAAAGGGGGAGAGAGAGAGAGAGGGAGAGAGGGAGAGAGAGAGAGAGAGGGGGAGAGAGAACGCACAGGTCAGAGGGGACAACACCAAGCCCAAGGTCATAGGGTTGGGGTAGTGAGTTTGAGTTTGGAGTGGCTACAGGCTTAGACATGAGTGGAATAATAAGAATACAAAACCAGCAAAATAGCTTTGGGCATATTTTCTTGATGATGTGAATAATTGGCTTTGTAAAATTGCAGGCAGTACAGGACTGTCAGAGGAAGCTGCCCAGCGGCCCTCTGCTAAGTGTCCTGGTGCCCATGCCTTTGCAAACCATCTTATGAATGTGCATGCATGTGTCCTGGTGCCCATGCCTTTGCAAACCATCTTATGAATGTGCATGCATGTGTCCTGGTGCCCATGCCTTTGCAAACCGTCTTATGAATGCACATGCATGTGTCCTGGTACTCATGCCTTTGCAAACCATCTTATGAATGTACATGCATGCACAAAAGCAATTAGAAGAAATCAAACCGTGTTGCTTATTTTCAAGCACTACTTTAAAACTACTTTTGTGGTTTTGTTACTTACTTATCCATGTCCCCTAGCCCTGGCATCTGCCTCTCCCTCTGGCCAGTGCCCCTCCCATGCTCAGGGAGAGGATGACCAGTCACATCCTTCTCAAGCTCATGCATCATATGCAAACATACATGCCTTGTAGCTGTGTCCACAGCCTGCTTTCCCCATAGAATCATAGCTCAGTTAGCTGAATAAATCCGACTTGGGGCTGCATACTATTCCACATTAGGACCATTATTGCTTATTCAACCATGTGTACACTGATTGATGGACATTCTTGCTGTTTTTCTATCTCAGAAAGTGCTTGGACGGCATCCTTACCCGGCATCATCTTTATTCCAGTGGGGTAGCCGCTCAGCAGGGAATTACTGAGTGAAGGACATGCTCTTCTACTAACAACAAGCGTTATCAGATTGCTTTCTGTTGGCTCAACCACCTCCCCTTTTCACTAACACAGAGAGGTTTCTCTTTTCTATTTCCCCAGGAGTGACTTCCTATAATAAATTCTGCCTTCCCATGTGCTAGGTCTCAATGCCAGCTCATTTGCATTCCTTGGCCTATCAACAAGGTTATCATACATTATTGAATATTTTTTGCAAAGCAAGAACTGGCCTGCGAGCCTGACCTGTGACTTTTGGTATTTGTGAGGTAGCAGATAACTGGCCTGTGGTCTCTCTCAGACCCTTCTCTGGATGCTGTCCTGACAGATGGGGGTGGGAGGAGTGGAAGATGTTGATGCTGGAGTCAGGTCAGTCAGGAAGGAGGCATTGATGGGACTCCTTGGCTATTCCCTGGGTGTTCTGTGCACCCAGTCTAACATGTCTGATGAGAGTGAGGCAGACCCAGCAGAGGGAAGTGCTATGGAGGGCATGGCTGTCCTGATTCAGGTGTTTGGTGGCTTTGCAACTTGATGGATGCCAGCCAGCTCATGTAGGAGGGATGGGGGAGGGGCAAGGAGAAGCCTGGCCAGGCCTGTGCAGATGAGGTAGGCAGGTACTAAGTGGAGCTTGGCCCTGGCAGGAAGGCTCTTGTTGCCCTACACTGTGTGGTAGCTTGCTCTTCATGCTTAGGGTCTTCTGAGGATGCCAACCGAGATCAGGGGCCTTGGAGTATCACATGAAGGTTGGCCCAGCAGGTCCAGCCTTCTCTTCTCTAATGTGCCTAAGGCACTGTAGATGTGGGAGGGTCTCAGCAGCCCTGTTACATGGTGGATATTGAGAAGGCCAACCCAGTGGGAATGAGGTAGAAACCAGACTCCCCTGAAATGTTCATATTCCTCGAATAAATCTTACACACACACACACAAACACACACACACAGACGTGCGTACACTCATATACATATTTAGTGTGTGCTTTTGTGGAAGTTCTTCTATGTGAATGTGTGTGCACCTGCTAGGAGTCAACCTTGAGTGTTATTCCTCAGGATCTACCCATGTAGCTTTTTGAGCCTGGGTCTCTCCCATGGACCTGGCTTCCATTGCTTAGGCTAGGCTGGCTCACCCACAAACCCCTGCAGTTCCTGACTCTGCCTCATCAGCACCAGGTTAACAAGCGCGCGCCACCATGCCTGGCTTTTATGTAAGTTCCTGGGGCTCAAACTCAGTCCCCATGCCTGTGTACCACGCACTTTGCTGCCTGAGACATCTCCCTAGTCAATTTCTTTATATTTTTGGATCACCTTTATACATTCTTCCATGAACAGATCTATTAAGGAGGCACGTGTCCTCCCAGTCTCTCACAGTTTTGCTCTATGAATTCAAAGAGCTGCGGGAATGCTCAGCTACGGATGCTTAGGACCCGGCTCTCTCATTACTGCTTTCTGACATTCCTCCCAGAACCAGCCTGGTGTCCTAGTAGGTCGCTGTGCTGCTTGAACAAAGGAAGGTAATGGGACCGCCTTTGAAATCCAAGGATGATGCCCGCTCACACTTCTTCATTAGAGAGTTTATTTTTGTTTTGTCTAATTTGAATAAGCAGGATCTTCTATATGCTGACCATACAGGGCTCCTTCCTTTCTGGCTTAAATCAAGAGAGGCCTCAAGAGACACTTATTTTTAGACTCTGTGTGAAACTTGGTTCTAAGACAAGAATCAGCCAATGTCCTGCAAAAATTTAATTGGTTATGTTCAGTAACTCTGTATGGCACAGTAGGCCACTTCCTATGGTGGGAACATTCAGCAGATAATTCATTCTGCAGAATTCATTAGGAAGCGGCGTTGTTCAAACCCAGACATTCGGCAGGTGCATTGCTGAGATTTATTTTTTGTTAATGCCTCTGCCAAATGACCACATTGCCACAAAAAGCACTTGCTTGGAAGTTTTCTAGGCTAAGCTAATTCCATTCTTGGGATTAGTCAGTTTGAGCCACAAACCATCTCTATCGGGGGAAGGTAACTTGAGCCCAGGTTTTAGTCTCTTATGGGCTTTGGTGTCAGTTAGGGTCCCACCCAGTAGGAAATGGTGCCATACAGAGGGGTACCTGGGAATTGTGTAGTGTCAGACCGTTTAGAGAAGAGTGAGGAGGAAGCTGTTGTCATCCTGTTTGAATTCCTCTTACAACAAATACCTAGAGGAGAAAGGATTTTGCTGTTCACAGCTTTAGAGGGTTTGGTTCATTGCGACCAGGAGACTGTGGTGGAGCAGAGTGGCTTACACTGTGGTGGCTGGAGGCAGAGAAAAAGATGCTTGTGCTGTGGGCACTTTCTGGATCCCAGGGTAGGGGATGGTGCCACCCATAGGATGGGTCTTAGCTCATCTCTGGAAAGTACGCGTAGACACATGCAGAAGTGTGCTTTCTGGTCTCCTGGACATTTACACTCGATACTTCTCTTGTTATGTGATAAGATGTCCAATAAATGCAGCCTAAGGAAGGGACGGCTTGTTTTGGCTCACAGTTTGACTGTGCAGTCTGTCAAGGAAGCAGTAGCTTGAGGTGGCTGTCACGTGCACTCGCAGTCGGGAAGCAGAGAGAGATGAGCACTGGTTGGTTCCCGGCTTGCACCCTCACTCAGCTGTGAGCCCTGGCTGGTAGAATGGTGGTGCCCACACTAGGGTGGATCTTCTCACTTAATGAACCCAGTCTAGAAACTCTGCGCCCCCCCCAGGCATGCTCAGAGATTTGTCTCCTAGGTGACTTCAGGATCAAACGGACAATGTTAGTCATCACAGCATCTAAATGCAGTCATTCTGGTAATCAAGATTATTGTACGTACACCCATAGGTGTGAAAGGGTGAAGGAGCTGTTACCAGAATGTCATGCTGTGTGTGTGTGTGTGTGTGTGTGTGTGTGTGTGTCTGTGTCTGTGTATGTCTCTCTCTGTGTCTCTGTGTGTCTCTCTCTTTGTATGCATGTGTTTCAACATGTGTGTGTCAGTGTTGTGTGTCTCTCTCTTTGTGCATAGGGAGGGTGGTCATCTCCTGAAGGGGTCATAGCCTCATTCTGAGGGGCAGATACTGGAAGCCACAGTCAAACATCGTTGGAATGAGGAACAGGCAACCTCAGAGTCCCTCCTGGCTGCTGCTGCCCGCTGTTGGCCTAACATGATGTGAAGTCCAGAGCAAGGAAGCCCACTGGTGAATTCTTAGCAGTGGTGAACAGGAACCTGGAGGTTTCAAAGGGGATACTTTTCCCATTGGGAGAATTTTTGCATTGAGGGTTTATTCCACATTTTAGTTTGATATTCTTGATGCTATAGCCAGAAACTGAAACCCTTGTACAACTTCTTCTAGACTAGAAGGGATTTTTTTTCCCACTCAGGTCTCTGGGCCCCTGGGCTGTCCAGAGACTTGTGCCATCTTTTGTCCCTACTGAGACACTTTCCAGGAGAACTTCGTTCCTTCTACCCCAGGCTCCCTTTAGCTCCTGTCACAGACACACAGACCTGCTTCGCTCCTGTCACCACCCAGGAGCTTTGTCTTGCCATCTACCTGCCACTCTGAGTGTAGAGTCAGCACACAGAGGACCAAGTGCTGTCTGGAGGTGGCACGACGTGGCTATGAGGCTCACACTTGAGGAAAGGAAGGACTAACTAACGTCTTAAAGCTTCTCAGCAAAATCAGAGACTTGTAAGAGGAACTCTTGACACTCCAGGGCTGAGGACGACTTAAAACCAGAATGTATGGAGTTTGAAGCTATATGGACGAGTCTGACTCTTGTTCTGAGGAGGACCACAGGTGACAGGTGAGAGAAGGTGTTTAAAACGCCCAAGACCGAGAGTAGATTGACATCCACAACACACATTCCTGAACCAGACACATCAGAAGAGGGGCAGCCATTGTAGAATGTTCTTCTAGTGGAACTGCCACCACTGTCTTTGCTAGAGATGCTGAAACTATCATCAGTGACCCGAGGTTGACATCCCCTCATAAAAGGAAGGAGCCGGAAGGCCATCAGACCCTCACCTGAGACCTCAGCCACTCCCATGCCCCTCTCCCCAAGCTCTGCGTAATTTTGCCTTAAGTTTTTGTGCTCGTGCAGTCCCTGGAGGCTCTGGGAGGTTAGCTGAAGGGGAGCAGCTCCATCCATATAGCTATGGGAGAGTTGTCATCCATGTTGGGGTGAGACTTTCCAGGGCTAAAGCTGTGTTGGGTTCACCCACACTCATGTCAATGAACCCTCACCTGTGTTCTGTAAATAATTCCAATAAACTCATTGGCTCACAGTGTTGAACCTGGGTAGAATAGGATGTAGTCTGTTGTTGTCCTGTCTGGAGTGAGTAGGGTGTTTGCTTATACCTCCCAGGGAGAGAGCTCATGCACCCATAGCCTACCTGTTGGCTGGGTTCTTGAGGTCTGTTTAGGAAGTTTATAGAGAAGAACCCAAAGGCTAGCTGCTGCCCTGGAGTGTTGCAGACTAAAGCAACAAATGGGTCTCTCCAGGCCTGGGGGACTGTGGTGGTGAGAAGTGACAAGTGGAGCTTTGGACCTGTGTCCACAGCACTGTGGAGAAGGCAGCTGGACACCCTGTGTGGCAGCTAAGGAGTTCTCCTTGGATTCAGAGACCAAGTGCTCCACCCCCGGTATAAGTCCCAAAGAGATTGCCGGAGTATCCATCAGGTGGCGTTCCTTTAATGGAAGTGATGAATGTTGAGTGTTTTTATTGCTAGGGACATGGACAGACAGTGTAACACTCACTCCTGTGGCATTCTACAGCTCTGCGAAAGCTGTAGAAAGGATGAGGAGGAAGCCAGGAGCACCCAAGCATGCAGTGTGCAAGAACACCACGAGCTGAAAGATGAGCCTGGGCACTAGTCACTGATTGGCTATTTCAGAAAGAGCAGGTAGTGGAAAAAGCAATGAACAGGTACACAGAGGAGTAAAGGCATCAAGAGAGAGCCTTGCTTAGATCAATGATGATAATGGACGATAACAGTGTTGTGACCAGAGGGGGTGTCTTAGTCAGGGTTTCTATTCCTGCACAAACATCATGACCAAGAAGCAAGTTGGGGAGGAAAGGGTTTATTCAGCTTACACTTCCACATTGCTGTTCATCACCAAAGGAAGTCAGGACTGGAACTCAAGCAGGTCAGGAAGCAGGAGCTGATGCAGAAGCCATGGAGGGATGTTCCTTACTGGCTTGCTTCCCCTGGCTTGCTCAGCTTGCTTCCTATAGAACCCAAGACTACCAGCCCAGGAATGGCACCACCCACAAGGGGCCCTCCCCGCTTGATCACCAATTGAGAAAATACCTTACAGCTGGATCTCATGGAGGCATTTCCTCAGCTGATGCTCCTTTCTCGGTGATAACTCCAGCTTGTGTCAAGTTGCCACACAAAACCAACCAGGGGGTTAGTAATGGTCTTGTCACCCAGGGTCTCAGACCAGCCCAAAGTAATCTATCACCAAATGGCAATCCTGGCCCCAGTGGTCACCACCTCTCTCCTTCATGCCTTCCTGTCAGTTTTATTGGAGGGCTCCTATCCAGCCAATGGATTGAAGCCTGGAGCAGCGGGCTCTCACCCCCAGGGGTCACCGTGACTCTGGGTCACTGCTGAATGATCAGCTCAGTAAAGGTTGGTCCTGTCCACCTTGCTTCTAGCACTGGCCCTGGCACATGGCCACTGCTCAACAAGCACCCACAGGAGTAAACAAGGCTGGTTCTTCATGCCTGGCAGCCATGTTGGAGAGGGACTCGCTTAAGCAAAGAGCAGAGCTCACTGGAACGGGAGAGAAGCAGATCCTTTGCCCTTGTCTGATGGGGGGAGAGCTCAAGGTAGCAGAAAAGGCGTGAGCCTGATTAGATAGACGGTCATCTGGGCTGGGGGCTGTTACTCAGAGCCTGACCTCTGTCTATAGTGCTGGGGTTGGACAGAGACAGGCTCCTTAGTGTGGCTGCATGGCGGAGAGGCTCAGGGTCCTGCAGGCTGCCCCCCTGTCCCCCTGTCCCCGCTGCTCAGTGGCAGGGTCACCTCTGTTAACGAGCCAGTGTCCACAGCCATCCTCACTGCATACATCTCTTCGGGCTTTCCCTGACCTGCTGGCTGCTGGCTGGAGGCAGCATGGCTCTACAAAATGTCATAAATCAGCCAGACTGGACACAGGCCAGGGTCCTGCTCCCTTGGCATCTGTCCTGGACATGCAGGGCTCTGAGCTTTCTTTGTCTGCTGGTGACTGAACATCTACCAGAGGCACAGCACGCAGCCCCAGAACCAGTTGCATCTGCAGAGTCTGGCCCAGACCGCGGTTGAAGATGCCAATGTGTTCTGTGTCCAGTCTGTGTTCACCATGTCGGTCCAGGGACAGGGCAGCCGAGGTCTCCCTTGTTGGTTTGTCTGCTGATCCTAGTCCCCACCTGTGACAGGGTGAGCTCTGCAGTCTCTCCCACCTACCTGCTTTCTTCTGGGTTGTTACCCTTCTCCACAGTGACAGCTTTTAAACTGGACTCTGATTATAAAGCTGATGGCTCTGCCTGAGACCAGGGGTGGGGACTCATGGTCAGAAGTACGGGAAAACATCTGAGGGACAGCAACTAGTGAAGAAAGTGACATCATTACCCATTGAGCACTGGCCCTGGGGTCTCTTTGCTTTATATACCTTCTTCCTCTTCCTCTTCCTCTTCCTCTTCTTCTTCTTCTTCTTTGTCTTCTTCTTCCTCCTCCTCCTCCTCTTCCTCCTCCTCCTCTTCTTCTTCTTCTTCCTCCTCCTCCTTCTCCTCCTTCTCCTCTTCTTCCTCCTTCCTCTCCCTCTCCTCCTCTTTCCTTTCCCCCCCCCACCTCTCTGTGTTTTCATGTGTACGTGTGTACATGTGTGCATGTGTGCATGTGTGAGTGGGCATGGATACACATGGAGTCTCCCTCTCCTCCTCTTTCCTTTCCCCCTCCCCCTGCCTCTCTATGTTTTCATGTGTACATGTGTACATGTGTGCATGTGTGCATGTGTGAGTGGGCATGGGTGCACATGGAGACGTTTTAAGTGGGTCTTTGTGCTTCCACGGCAAGCATGTCAGAATGGCGAACACTTTTCTGACCTGGTCTTCTCTCTAGGCCCCATCATTTCTTTTGCTCCTTGTAGTGGCCCTGACGTAGGAACTATTATTGTCCTTTCTTTATATTTGAGGTAACCGAGGCTTGGAAAGGTTAATAAAACTTTCCTGCAGTCACACAAATGAGTGCAGCAGAGATTGAATCCCACCAGGGTCCCTGTGACTCACACAGAGGCTGAGCTCCCTGTGGTGTTGCCCCTCAGTGTGGACACAGTGGGAGTCGGAACTCCCATCTAGCAAAGTCCTCCTTTCTGTACTCAGTGCTGCAGGCTGGGCCTCCTCACCACACCTCCTGCAGCAGGTTGAGGCCAGAACATCAATCTTCCTAGTTTATAAACCAAAAGGTCACAGTCTGGGGAGGTAAAGGGTCTGCTCAAGGTCATGGAGCTAGTGATGGGCAGGTGGAGACAATGTGCCTGCAAGGATGGAAGATACAGGGACTAAGGGTAGCTCTGCTTGTAACATGAGGGGCATATGGGAGGTGTGTCTGAGAGAGTGGTAGATGAGGGGCCCATAGAGTGATTGTGGCTGAGTCAGCCTTCTTTAGCTGTGATAAAGTGCCTGGCGTGACTGGCTTAAAGGAGGGGAACTCCAGACTCACAGTTTGGAAGTTTCAGTTCGAGGTCAGGTCTTCCCTTGTTTTGGGACATGCGTTGAGGCATTAGGGTCATCGTGGGGAGGGTGTGCTGGAGCATAGCTGCTTGTCTAGAGGGAAAGAGAGAAAGAAGAGAGATAGGGCAGGAGGTGGGGGGGGAGAAAAAAATATGAAGGGCTGGAATCCCACCAACATGCCCTTCAAGGTCATGTCCTAATGATGTAACTTCCTCCCATGAGGCCACACCTCCTCAAGTTTCTACCACATAGCAACACAAGCTGGTGACAAAGCCTTTAACATATAGGCCTTTGGGGACATTTAAGATGTATACTATTATGGTAGTATAAAGACATCAAAGGATCATGGGACTGAATGTGGGGTATTGGTGGTGGTGGGTTAGATATACAGGAGCAGTAGATAGAAAAGTGGGTTCCATTTTATCCCTAATCATTGGCCCACTCCACCTAGTCCAAGTGGCTCTGCCTCTTTAGACTCTGCTATCGAATTGGCCTGGTCCCATATTCTTGGCAGGGGCCATAGCGCAGGGAACCCTGCTTATAATAAGAGTGACTGCTGCGCTGTGACATTAACAAGCTGTCCTGTGTGTGCTGTCAGGGAGATGCACCTGTTGATTCTACTTCTCCAAAGGGCCCCACTAGATGAGACTGGTGGAGTTAGGACATGACTGAGATCTCTGTGTTGGCTTTAAAGTGCTTTCCTTGGTCTCATTAACTCCTGGTCACATAGGGCTAAGCGGGCACATTGTTTGGGAATCCTTAGATGTCAGAGTGCTGGGGCCAAGCCTGCTGGGTCATGCCCCATGTTGGTATTAATGGGTGTACTACGAAGTGTTCCTTATTCCATCTCATAAGGGAAACTGAATCCCACTAGCAAAGGCCAAAGATGACTAAGGGAGAGGGTGAGTCCTGGACTCCAGATCTGCCCCTTTACTGGGTGGCCCTGGGTATTGCAAAGCACCAACGACCCAGTGACATTATGAGTGGTAGCTACTTTGATATGCTTCATGGTCCCCAATGTCTGAGCAAGGACAGGGATAAATGCTTGGTACTGCACAGAGCCCCCAAAGCAACTGTCTGAGACTGGAACCAGTGCTCCATCCTTCCTGGTAGTGCATGAGACACTTTGCCAGAGTAGCTTAGAATCATCAAGAGAAGAAACAGTAGTATTCAAGCTCATAGGCTCTCTATATCCCAACCAATCAAAATGCCCCTGTGGCCCGCCTGCCTTCCAAATGTTGGAACTCTTGGCTCTAACAGGACCCCAAAGCTTGGGATTTTCCTGAAGTCATTGCTTCCATTGGAACAAGACATGCAGAGGCAGTGAGATAGATGGTGTGCTCTGTGTCTTTCATGCACAGGTTTGGGCGCTTATAGGAGGAAGCTACTTCTCTGGGGAAGTGTTTGTTTAGGATCAGAAATGGTCTGACCCACATTCTCAGGTGGTGCTCACAGCCGCCTTCCCCAGACTCAGAATCAGATACGGGTGCAGTGCTTTTGGTATTTTGCAAACAGGTGCATTAGTTCCTGGTGCTGCCTAACAAAGCACTACTTCCTTAGGCACTAGGTAGATTAGGACACCAGGGCTTACTCTACACTCTGAAAACTTAACGTATGAAGACGAGGCGGGGCAGGGTCACAGCACTAGAGGGCCCGTCTTGGCTAGTGACGACTCCTCAGTCTTTGGTGTCCCTTGGCTGAGAGCTGTGCCACTCTAATGGCTATCTCTGTCTGTCCTTTATGTCATATAATTGGTCTTTGTGTGTCTAGTTCTGTCTCTCATAAGGACACTCTTAGTTTGACTTAGGGCCCCTGCTTTAGTATGACTTCAACTTTTCTAATTAAATCTGTAATGGCACTAATTAAGCTCATATATTGAGGTTCCAGGTGGACATGAATTTTTGGGGTCAGTATTTAGTCCATAACAAGAAGAAACCAAGTGTGTGTCCTTAATAGTCATGATGTACCAGGACTCTGAACATAGAACTCAGTTCCTCCAGGCCAGTGGTTCTCAACCTGTGGGTTGCACAATCCCTTTGGGAGTTGACCCTTTCACAGGGTCACCTGAGACCATTGGAAAACACAGATATTTACATTATGATTCATAACAGTAGCAAAATTAAAGTCATGGGGTAGCAATGGAAACAATTTTATGGTTGGGTGTCACCATACCTGGAGGAACTGTGTTAACAGGTCTCAGCATTAGGAAGGTTGAGAACCACTGGTCCAGGCTGAGTTTCTAGAGGCATAAGATCCGAGCTCATCTGTCAGAACTCTTTGGGTGTTGTTTCCCAGTGCCCAGCTGCCCTCCAAGGTGGGTAACCCAAACTTGTGCTCTGGTTTCTTGAGTCTGACTTGCTGGATTCGTGATGTATTTTCTGTTTGGTCTCTGTACACTACCCAGCATCCACTGCTGCACAACTTCTTGCTTGTTCATGTTTCTTCAACCCTCCCCCACCCCAGCCCCCAGGTGGAGTTCTATTTGTACAACCTTTGTCAGAAGGCAGCCAGCCCTGAAAGTCACCTGTGAGCCACATCCCACTCTGGTCCGTGTGAAGTCTTCAGTGAGGTCCCTTCCTGTGGTGTCTCTGCACCAGGCTTTGTCTTCGACTTGTCTTACCTCATCCTATCTTGTTCCCTGCTGGCCCTTCTTCGTCTCCCACCTGACAAGCCTTATCCTCTTTACAGAAGAGCTTACTTTTCTGGAATTTTCCTCTTCCACTGTGCGGGTCAGTCTTCATTGTCAACTAGACACAACCCGGGGTCTTTAAAAGTTTTTTTTTTGTTATTGTTTCTAAAAGATTTATTTATTTTCATTTTATGTCTATGGATGTTTTGCCTGCATGTAGGTCTGTGTACCACATGTATGCTGGTGCCTGTGGGGGTCAGAAGAGAGCATTGGATACCCTGGATATGGAGTTATAGGCGCTTCTACCACATGTGTGCTGATAATCAAATCTGAGATCTCTGAAAGAGCAATCAACATGTGTTAACATGTGTTCTTAATGGCTGAGTCGTCCCTTCAGGCCACAACCTAGAGCCTTATGAAGAGTTATCTGGATCAGGTTGGCCTGTGGTCATAGCTTTGGGGTATTGTCTTAATTGTTAATTGATGTGGGAAGACCCTGCCCATTCTAGGCGGCACCATTCCCTAGGCAGGAGATCCAGACCCACATTAAGAGAGGAGAAAGCTACGTAAGCAACAGGCTTTTCTCTGTTTTTCTCTGTTTTCTCTGCTCTTGACTGAGGACGCGAGGCTTTAAGTTTCTGCTTTGAACTTCTCTTTTCTTTCTTTCTTTCTTTCTTTCTTTCTTTCTTTCTTTCTTCCTTCCTTCCTTCCTTCCTTCCTTCCTTCTTTCTTTCTTTCTTCCTTTCTTTCTTTTTTCCTTTGGTTTTTTGAGACAGGGTTTCTCTGTATGTAGCCCTGGCTGTCCTGGAACTCACTCTGTAGACCAGGCTGGCCTCGAACTCAGAAATCCACTTGCCTCTGCCTCCCAAGTTCTGGGATTAAAGGCGTGAGCCACCACTGCCCGGCCTGCCTTGAGTTTCTTACAACAATGGATTGTAAGCTGGGATTGTGACCCAAATAAACTCTTTCCTTTTTTAAGTTGCCTTTTGTTGGATCTCTCTCTCTCTCTCTCTCTCTCTCTCTCTCTCTCTCTCACACACACACACACACACACACACACACACACACACACACACACGCGCGCGCGCGCGCGCGCACACACAGCAACAGAAGTGAAATCGGATCACCAGCTCTTTCCAGGCCTGTCTTCTCAGTCGCTTAGCCCTTCCTTGGCACAGTGATGCTCCCTCAGAGAGACCCTCCTTGACCACCCACCCCATTCTGATTTCCTCATACCAACTGTCTCACTGCCATCGCCGAACCTACCATTTTCTGGTCTCTTCTTATCTATTTGTCAATTATCTCCTTGTTCCTGATTATAATCTCTGGTGACAAAGGACCTTATCTTCTTCCTCAGCGCTTGTTTCTCAGAGCTAAAGCATAGTGCCAGAGAATCCTGGGCATCCAGTCAAGAGATACATGGTTTTTTCCATCTTCACTGACTCAACACTGTCTTTTACCCTTTCAAGTCGCAGAGTGGGCACAGTATGCTGGGTAGAGTACTGCCTGGCTGAGCCTCATATCCAGGCATGTGCTGGCTGCACCTCACTCCTCCTGTGATGTAAAGAATGTCATTCAGACTCTCCCTGGGCCTTTGCTTCCTGTACTGTGTCCCAGAGGAAGTTCTTGTCATATCCAGAGTTCTGCAGATTAAACTACATCGGTCAGGTAAGACAGTGTGAATGTAGGGCAGGGCAGCTTCAACCGAAATAAGGGACACTGCAACAAACACAGGGAAGAGAAGATGCCACCGAGACTCATCCTCCTGATGCTAACCTCTGATGGAAGGCATGGGGACTCACCAGCAGACATCGGTCACTTCTCCATCTTCCAGCGAGGTTTTGCAGTAGTGCACCATTAACTGTGTTTAGCAGATTACCTGTTTCAGCAGGCATATTCTGGAGTGATTGTGTTTCCCTACCTCACAAGCTGATTCTGGGATGCCTGTATCCTGATGGCTGGACTGGTCGGAGGACAACTAGACTTAGGGCAGACACAAGCAGTGACTGCTGCTGCTGTGGTTTCTGGGGAGGCTCCACACACGGGCTTCATTTGGCTGCCATCTTTGTTCTATAGCCATCTGTGTGTTGGGGGGCACTTGGAGAAGAGTGAGCCTGCCTAGGGGTGATGATGGGGCCATGATCCAATGCTGCAGAAAAAGCTTCCAATGTCAGTGTAGTACCCTCTTCCTCCTTGTCCCTTCTCTATGGTTGCCCTGAACTGCGGCCATGATTCTTCTTCTTCTTTTTTTTTTAAAGGCACAATCATTTATTGGGGGAGGGTGCATCAATCCTTCTTGGCTGCCACCTTCCTCATGGCTGCCAGCACATGGCTTAGCTCCTCCCACTTTTTCTTGGTGCGGATCACGTCCCGCATGAACTTGGTGTGCTTGGTAAGGCACCTGCAGCGCCGGCTTGCTGACATTCTTCATCACCTTTTGGTCCTTGTTGAGGCCCACGGCCATGGGGTAGCGCGGGGCCACGGCTGCTGCTCTCCCATGGCGTCCGGGACAGCGCTGTGATTCCTCTATAGCGCCCAGCTCAGAGCTGTACCAGGTCCCAACATCTCTGCCTCTTTCCTTCCCTCATCAGTAGTTCCTGAGAGGCCTCTGCTTTCCTACCCCAGAGCCTTATTTGTGTTCTTGGGTGACGTCAAGACTCAGAGGGTCCTACCCTTGTACCTTGGCCATCTGGGGTCTTGGGGATTCATTTCTTGTCTCTCTTCCCTCTGGTCTGCTGCTGGCCCTTCTTGCTTTGTCTTGTACTCACTCATAGGTATGGCGAGGAACAAAAAGTGGGGGTGGGTGGTGGCTGGGCAGTCACAGTCCAAGTTGGCTTGAACGGACTGAATTTAACAACTTGGATGAAACAGGGCAGTTCCTTGAAGCAATAAGCGCACAGAGCTCTCATAATCGGAGTGAGACAGCCAGAGTAATACTAAATCTATTTTTGAAATTAAACTCGAGGTGCAAATTTCTCCACAGAGAAAAGTTCAGGTTTAGAAAAAAATATATATATAGGTGAAGAAAGTCTCTGTGCCCTCAAGGGCTTTTAGATCCGTGAGAATTCTTGAGTCTAGGAACAAAGATGGGGTAAAAGAATATTTTCAGGTGTCACTCACAAGAAAGCTTTTCGCTCTGGTTGTTGAAGGTCAGCCCGGGCAGCATGGCAAAACCCTGGCTCAATTTTTTTTTTTTAAGAAAAAAGGAAAGGAAAAATATGGACTAGAGATAGATCGTAGTAATAGATTGCTTGCTTAGTGTGTATGAACCCCTAGTATCAACCCTAGTACTGAAAAGAAATCATCAATATGACAGCTGATTCTTTTTTAAATTTTTACAAAAGGGGCAAATGATTTAAACACATGCTTCACCGAAGAAGACACCCAGATGACCACTAAGCCCATGAAAAGATTCCCAGTGTCATTACACACTGGAGAAATGCAAATTGAAACCCCAGTGCCTTCATCGGCATACCTATTGAAATGACAAAGGCACCATAATAACTTTTGACTTAGATGTGGCATGCCTGGAACACCCATGTGGTGTTTGGTACAATTGTGCAGGTCCTTTGAAAAGGTTTTTCAGTTTCTCACAAACCTAGACATACACTTTATCAAATCCTAATCACCCAGGGAAGACAGATATTACAGATGTTCACACTGGCTCTAGTTGCAGTTGTCAAAATCCAGGAGCAGCCCAAACCATCCCCCAGCAGGTGAACTGGAGAGATGAACTTCAGGGTCTCTTTAGAACTGAGCACAGCTCAACAGCGAAAAGGAGCATGTTATTGATATGAGCGAAACCGTGACTAATCTTCAACACATCGTCACGTGGAAGGAAGTGTTCCTGAAAATCCCACATGCTTTATGGTTCCATTTTTGTGATGTTTGGACGAAGATAAAGTTTTAGGGATGAGGCAGATTTCAGTGAATGCCATGCAGGAAAACAAAGTCAGGGGTGGGAGAGAAGCTAATGCAGTGTCAAGAGGAGGGGATGGGGGGAGCAACAGAAACCATGTAATACTGGCGTAGTATGTTCACGGGACTGTGTGTTTATTGGGATTTAAGGATTTTTCCACTGAAAGAGTAAATTTTACAATATTAAAAAAATTTAAAAATGAATGTGAGGTTTGGTGTGCCCTTATTGTTGGTTCA
Organism: Tokudaia tokunoshimensis; assembly: GCA_036184795.1. Lineage (NCBI taxonomy): Eukaryota > Metazoa > Chordata > Mammalia > Rodentia > Muridae > Tokudaia > Tokudaia tokunoshimensis. The sequence goes on along the minus strand of BTHU01000013.1, from coordinate 14,001,515 downwards.
GGAGTTCAAGATTACCTAGCACTGTTTGGTATTGGGGTATATGGTTCAGTGGATCATTGGGACACACGTGGGCTCAAGTGCGCTCAACTGAGTCACAGTCTAGCCGCCTTCAAACACAACAGCAGCCTATGTCTCTCACGCTCAACAGGGTTTGGAGAGGATCGCCCTCTGCCGTGCTGCTCCTATTCCCAGACACAAGCAGGAGGAAGGACAGAGGAGTCTGCTGTGATCTGGACAGGGAGAGGATGCCCTAAATTCTCCTCTGGGTCACTGTGCTTCTTCCCAGGCTAATTACTCACCCCTTCCTGTGTCTTCACATCTCCAGCCTTGTCTACACTGTGGAACATCCTCATGGGTACTGCCTGGCTTAGTGTATTGGTTTCTATTCTGGCACTACAGCCCTTTAGCCACATTTGATATCATTATCCAACTCTAAAATGCGGACAATAATAGATCTCTTTCATGGGGACCCAAGGATTAAATGATGCAAGTGGCCCAGCCCCTGCTTTGGTGACCCTGAGAGGAATATAGTGGTTGTCTTGGTTCTGTCCCTTACTAAATTGTTCATACAAGGGCCTGTTTGCATGATTGTCCCCCATTGCCACAGACAGGGTGCACCGTGCAGTTGGGAGCTGCATCTTGTGGAATTTAGTATCCCCAAGTGGCTGGCACAGGACCTGAGTATAGAAGATATCTCCTGAAGGTTTTTCAATTGAGTGGACAGATGCAGCTGTGATATTAGGGTATTGGGGATGCTGAGGACATTTCATTTACCAGGATGCACAGACAGGTTATGTCTCAAAAGATTGGGCTTATGGACTAGGCAATTAAGGAAGGATGACTAGGGACAAAGGTCGCTGCCTGCTCTCAGGTCCCCAAAGCCGACAATACTCATGTACAATGAGGGGAACTGAGTTTACCTGGAGCCCGTGGAGAAGATCCAGGGTGACACATCCAGGATGTGTTCCCACAGGCTTGGGGAGCAGGTGATGATGCTCTCGCTCTGTGCCGACCAGCCTCACCTTGGATAGAGTGTTCAGTTCTGACTGGCATGTTCTTGGGTGAACACGTCCAGCCAGTCATACCGAAGATGGTAACTAGGATGACCAGGTGACCCAGCACTGGTTTGTGTAAACAATGGATGGAGAGATTCAGCTTAGGGAGTAGAGACATGCTAGGGTGAGAGATCACGATAGTAATGATATCTAATGGGCTCCCTGTGGAGGAGATCAGACCCAGTGTATGTGTCTGTAATGTAGCACTGTCCTATAGAGATTTCTCCAGGAATAGAATGGTTTTATAGGGCTGGAGAGCTGGCTCAGTGGTTAAGAGCACTGACTGCTCTCCCAGAGGTCCTGAGTTCAAATCCCAGCAACCACATGGTGGCTCACAACCATCCGTAGTGAGATCTGATACCCTCTTCTGGTGTGTCTGAAGAAAGCTACAGTGTACTTAAAATATAATAATAATAAATAAAATCTTTGGGCCTGAGCGAGCAGGGTTAACGGGAGCAAATGGGGCCAATCAGAGCGAGCGGGGTTGACTGGAGAGAGCATAGGTCCTAAATTCAATCCCCAGCAACCACATGAAGGCTCACATCATCTGTACAGCTACAGTGTACTCATATACATAAAATAAGTAAATAAAAAATCTTTAAAAAAAAGAATGGTTTTATACAGGAATTATTTAATAGATAACAGACTTATGTCCCTCTCTGTCTCCATATCCTCCCTCTCCACTCCCTCTCTCTCCCCCATTCCCCCAATGTGTGTGTGTGTGTGTGTGTGTGTGTGTGTGTGTGTGTGTGTATACATCTGTGTCTGCATGCATACACGTATCTTTCTAGTTGCTCTCTATTTCACTTTATGAGACAAGATCCCTCACTGAATGTGGAGGCCACAGATTTGTACAGTCTGGTTGGCTAGCAAGCCCAGGAGTCCCTCCTGATTTTGCCTTCTCAGTTCTGGTGTTACCATGTCTTCCAGCTGTTGCAGGGGTGCTAGGGATCAAATTCAGGTCCCCCGTGCTTGTATGGCAGACACTTTACCACCCGAGCTGTCTCCCTAGACCCCTGGTGGCTATTTAAAACAGTTAATCTATAACTACAGATTGAATTTTAAACAGTACAATTCTAACGGCAATATTAGCCTCATGTGGTCAGTGACTGCTGTATTGGATACTGACCCTGTAGAGGACAAATACAAGAATAGACCAGAGATCAGCTATTTTCTCTTAAAAACACGTTAGTGGATATATTTGTCTCACTCCTGCCTCAGAGTCTTCAAAAGCAGTATACAAAAAAGGAATGAACAGGACCAAGCCCCAGTAAAACTCTATCCATGGACACTAAGATTTGAATTTAGCATTTTTTTTACGTGTTGCAAAAACATTATTTTCCTCTTGATGGTATTTTTCAACTCTTTAAAAAATATGAGATTCGTTCCTAGCCCACGGGTTATAAGAGAGTAGTAGGTGGCAGGCTGCCCTGGCCTGCAGGTCGTAGTTCACTCCCCTGACCTTGACTGTGGGTGGATGCTTTAGGGAGCGTCAGAGGTCAGTTCAGTGAAGTTGATGCTCAATTTGACGGAGCTGGCAGCAGAATGATGGTCCTGGCTAGATAACCAACTGTCTATCAAAGGTGGTGAGGGAGGGTCCTCTTAGAACAAGCTATGCTGGTGTGTGGTCCTCTAATTCCGTGGACATGTTGAAGTTAGGACGACTTACAGAGGCTGTAATGACACTGCTTTGCGGGTTATCGTCACTCATCCTCACTTGGTTCTCCGTTCCAGCCACATGCGGCTGGAGTTTGGAGCTCTGGGCACTAAGCTGCCTTCCTTGCTTCATTATTTCTGTGACATATTCAGGGTTCCCTGTTAGTGGAGCCCGTGTTCATTCGTGATCAGTAGTCATATTTCCCTTATTGTGACAAAACACTTGAGACAAACAGCTTACGAGGAGGAAAGGTTTGTGTTGCCTCATGGTGTCCTCAGACGCTTCGGCCCATGATTTTTTTGGGCCTCGTCATTTTGAGCCTGTGGTCAGGCAGAGAGAGCATCATGGAAGGGAGCCGTGTGACAGAGGAGATCTGTTCACCTCTTCGATGCAAAGTGATCAGGAAGGAAACCAAACCAAACCAACTTAATAAGGCTTTTGCTATCTGGTATAGCGATGGGCTGGGATAGAGCTCAGCGGGGGAGTGCTTGCCCAGCATGGAGCTCTGAGTTACTGTGTGAATGGAGTATAGTGGTACATGCCTGTAAATCTCAGCATGTAGGAGATGGAGGCAGGAGAATCACAAGTTCAAGGTCATCTTTAGGTATTTAGTAAGTTCAAAGCCAGCCCAAGGATACATGGAGCCCCGTCTCAAAAAACCAACCACCCAAACAAACAAACTCAAAACCAAGAGTGCCATGGGTTAGGTACCAACCCTTTAACACATAGGCCTCAGATAACTCTCAAGATCCAAACTATAGTTGTGAAGAGACTTTACTGAGGACACCCAAAGCCTCCCCCCAAAGAGAAGAGAGTCCCGGAGTCAAATCCCTCTGTGTTCTGCCTCTTACGCTCCTGTAGCAGATAGGGTGGCTGGGTTAGGATGAGGACTTCTGAGCCTTTACCCTCATTTGGCTCCTTCAGTGGACAGGACACACCTCACCCTGTGATTGCAGAAGGTCTCCTTCCTATCCTCCTCCTCCGGCAAATAGGGAACCATAGCTCCCCAGGGAGCTTGGTGGCTATATCCAGATGAGCCTCTAGGGTCTGCTGTACTAGGCATGGTCTGCCTGAGGGCTGCTGACCGAGGCTTTGGACATCCAGAGATGTTTCTCATTGTGACATCTCAGCTTCCCTTTCTTTCCTCCTTTTCCCCTAATTTCCATTTTCTTACAGTTGCCATCTCTGCAAAATATAAATAAAAGTATTGATTAGAGGTTTTACATTTTTATCCCTTTACCAAACTTGGGTTCGTCAGATGGTTTCTTTACATCTTTGAATAGACTGCATAAGGAATAGAAAATGTTAAAAAAGGAGAGAGAGAGAGAGAGAGAGAGAGAGACAGTTATCTGGGAAGTTTCAATGCAAACATCATAGACAGAGACAATGAACCCATGTGCCTATTGCCAGTTTGGACAGTGGCTGACTCCTGGCCAGTGTCATGTGGCCAGTCTCCTCTCTGTCTTCTCCTCCTATGGTGTCTGGGGTCAGAGCTGCAGGAAGGTTTTGGTGGCTGCACTGACCGCATGTGCACAGGATCCTGACTGTGTGTTTTCTGTTTCAGATAATCGCCTTTGACGAGTTAAGAACGGATTTCAAGAGTCCCATAGACCAGTGCAACCCGGTTCATGCGGTAAGTAGCGCTGCTGGGGGTGTGCAGGCGATATCCCCATAAGTCACCCAGATTGTAAAGGACAGTGGAGGTTTTAAAGAGCAGAACCGAGAACATACTCTCCAGATCCTGCCTCTATTCCTGGCTAACAGTTACAGAGCCTTCTTGCTGAGGTTGGCTGAGCTCTTACGATATATCACCAGTCAAGTGTGGTGGGTCTGCTGCACTGTGGTGCCGAGTTCTCAAACCCTGGTGCCAGTGACTTTTGGTCCCTTATCTGTGACCATAGACAAAGGCTCCGTGTTGGCCAGCACATCTGTAGGGCGTGCAAGTGTGGAAGTGTAGACCTCTTGTTCTTGGAGGTGGTCAGTGGTTGGGTTTCTCATGGAGGGTAGATGGGTAGAAGAAGTGCCCATTATCTAGTGGGTTTTCATCTCTGGTGCCTGTAGTTTAGGGTCAGCTTTGCTGTACATCAGGGAATCTGGTGCAGCCTGGTTGATGAGCTCTGGGTTCAGTTTCTGGATGTCTGGTCTAGAACCCAGCTCTGCCCATCTCCAAAACCCATCTCCTGACTTCCAGCTCAAGCTGGTTCTTGAAAAGGCCTAGCTTTATGATATCTAAGCTGCCCTTTGGCCCAGCAGCCTTTGCTTCTATAAAGTAGAGCCAAACTATTTCAAAGTTAGCTATAAAAAGCAAACTGGGTTAGTTGAAAGTACCCCCTAAGAACCGCTTGAAAGTTTAGCGTTTTTCATAAAAGTCGTAAGTTTTAAAACCGGTTTTATTCTCCTCTACCAGCCTTACCATCCACCTGTGATAATGTGGCTTTGCCAGACCTAAATGGTTTTGCCCAGAGGCTCAGATTTTTCTGGACACTGAATTTGGTACTAACAGCACCCACCTGTTAGTACCAACCATCAGTACCCATAGGTGCTCAGAACAGCTGGAAGCCAAGCGTGCTCACTTCCAAATGCCAGGAAGTCAGGAACCTGAGCCCCCTCCTCCAGCTTGTCTAGAGACTTCTGGTAGGATTCTCGAGCAGAATGAACTAAAATTTATCCAGCCTCCACCCTGCCAGTTCCATGCCGGGTCTTAGGTACCTGGTGAGACCTGGAGATGCTTTTGCGGAGTCTGTTTTTGGCTTACCACGACAAGTCCTTTTTTAAGCATCAGGTTAGGACTTGCTTACCCGCTCCCCCACGCCCCATTGAGAGGGGGCAGGAGCAGGTGCTTCTGGGAAAGGTTAGTGCAGAAACAGCAGTCACTAGGTAGCATGCAGAGCTACTTGCTGGAAACAGAAATGGATGCTGAAGGATGAAGGCATGGACCTTCATCTCTTCGTCTCTTCCTGTGGTGCTGGGGTGAAGCCCAAGCCTTTGCATACACCTGAGACAAATGCTGTACCACTGAACTACTACATCCAGCTCTCTCTCTCTCTCTCTCTCTCTCTCTCTCTCTCTCTGTGTGTGTGTGTGTGTGTGTGTGTGTATGTATGTATGTTAGTTATGGAGTGAGATCTTTATATATACCAGGGAAGCCCTCTACCACTAAACCACAACCCATGCTCCATTTTAAGATGCCCGAACACTTCAAGTACTGATGGAATGTTTGGTGGGCCTGTTCCAGGGGTGGGAGGGTTCCCTTTCTATCCTCCACCCGCCCTGGGGAGTCTCTGTCACAGAGACAGACAGTGTTCTCCCGTAAGGCTCTGACTTGCTGGAGCGTGTGAATGTCTTGTGTCACGTGTGCATCTGTATGAACTGTATCACATGTGTAACTTGCTTTCCCGGATACTAACTCGTCCTGATGTGGCTCCTTCCTCTGGGCTTCTGGGCTGCACAGAGATCACCATATTTATGATTCAATTAGAGAACCTGAAGTGTCCCAGCCACCTGTCCTGTCCCTCCCCCCCACCCCTCCCACCCCCCGGTCCACAAGGAAACTCATTACTATTACGCCGACAGCAAATCACTTCAGTGATGAAGCCCCAGAGATGCCGCAGCTGTGTTCAGCGTGGCTCAGAAATCTTGACAGTGAGAGCAGAGAGAGGAAGCGGGGGCATCCAACGTCTGCTGTGGGCAGCATCCTCTGTCCGGCTTCCTAACCTCTTGCCCTGGAAATGTGCCAGTCCTTGGAGACAGATGGACTTCTAGAAAAGTCCTAGCCCAGGGCACTGACTCCAGGGAAGGCTTCTTTCTCAAGTACACACACACACACACACAGAGAGAGAGAGAGAGAGAAAATGCAAAGCAAGACAATAGCCGCTAATGAGGATACCAGCGTGCTGCTCCTCGAGATTCAGGAAGGTGTCCGTGGCCTGAGACACCCAGGGAGCATATGGTGGTCACTCTACAGCCAAGCTATCTGCTGTGTGTACATGGAGACTTCAACTCTAGGAAGATGAATGCTGAATGGGGAAGGAAGGATGTATGCTATTGTCAAGAATGTTTTCTTTTAAAAAAAAAAAAGAAATAGGTACACCAGGTGTGCACATGCTCATGTGTGTAGATGCTCATGTGTGGACTTGTTCATGTGTGTGTGCACATGTGCACATCAGAGGTCGATGCCATGTGTCTTCATCAACTGTTCTGCACAGGTTTTGTGTGTTTCCTTTTCTTTTTTAAGGCTGGTTCTCTCATACGACTGGAAAGATGGTTCAGTGATTACAATCCCATCCTATCCTCACAGAGGACCCAAGTTTGGTTCCTAGCACCTACATAGGTTGTAACTCTAGCTACAGGGGACCTGATGCCCTCTGCTGGGCTCTGTGGACATGCACATATATACATAATTAAAATCATTATCATTGTGATAAAAGATAGGGTCTTTCACTGAAAGTCTTAGATTTGCCTAGACTAGCCAGTAAGTAAGCCCCGGGTATCCTCACGTCTCTTTGTCCCCAGCACTCAGATTACAGATAAATGTCACTACTCCAGGCTTGTTATGTGGGTTCTGGGATCTGAACTCAGGTCCTCTTGCCTACAATGGCAAACACTTTACCCCCTGAGTCATCTCCCCAGCCTGCCAGGGGAGTTCTCTTAAGGGTGACTGTCCACCGGGCAGGTCAGTTCATACCTGTGTAAAACTTCCTTACAGAGGCTGACACAGGAGGGGTGTCACGAGTTTGAGGCCAACCTGGGATCCACAAAGAATTCCAAGCTAGCCTGTGCTATAGAGTAGTACCCTCTCTCTAAAGAAACAACAAAACAAAGTAGATTAAGAGAACAAAATGCAAGCGGCCCTGAGGAGGTAAATGCAAGGCATTCCAGACTAGGAAGAGGCACTGGGTGGGCGTCCCTGGCACATGGCCAGGTTGGGTCTCTCATGCCAGGTTGGGTTCTGCTTCTTCTGCTGGGGTAGCTTTCCTGCTTCTTGTACTTCCAGCCCACACATAACCTCCTGTCTCCTTTCTTTCCTGTGCACCCCCAGAGGGAGCGGCTGAGGAACATCGAACGCATCTGCTTCCTTCTGAGAAAGGTCAGAGGGGTCCCCCAGGTGGACGGAGTAAGGGTCACAGAGAAAGGGGTCCTCAGGGAGGGCAAGGTGGGAACAGGCCTCGATTCTTTGGAAACCTTCAGAGGCAAGAGGAGCTAATTGCAGGAGGTGGCCTTCAGTCAAGTGCCAGCAAGGCACTGGGTATGACCAAGGGCTCTCTGTTGGAGTTGCAGGGTTTCTCTTCTCTGTATGATGATGATTGGCATTTATAGCTCCCTCCTCCTCCCAGTCTCTGTTCCTGCCTGTGCTGGGCTTGGGATTTTAATAACACCTCCTGACCGAAGGACGTTTTTAACTAAATTCTGGGTGTCTTGAGGGTTGAGCATGTCACTCAGCCTTGCAGTTCAGCCACTGGGTGGGTTGGAGGCATGGAAAGGGGGGGCTGTTAAAGTGGGGAGCAGTAGACCACAGCTGTCCTGAAGTTCCTTCTAGGAGCACAAGGGTGCACATGCCACTTGGGGTGAGCACTTGACACTCTCTGTTCAGACTCTGTCCTCCGATCAGGAAAGCAAGTCAGTCAGCAAAGCTTAGACAACAGACTCATGGGTGAAACAAGCCAGGTGCACAACCCTGAGCTTGTGGCTGTCCCCGGCCTCAGGGTGGAGGGAGGGTGCAGGCTACAGGAACCTGAATGCAGTACGGAGTAGAGTCCACAGGCTACAGGGAAGCCATCTGTCTGCCCAAATGCAGCGTTTTGCAAAACCAAGCACCCCACAACACGGTCAGAAAGGAGATAGTCATATGAAGTTTTAAAGTTCTCTTCTGTATTTCACTGGAGAGAGTCCGATCTAGAAGCCAATCATCTCTTCAGTTAATTACTTGCCCCTTTTATGTTTTCTGAGAAACCCTGTACGTTAGAATTCCACATCTTACTTGTCTCAGCAGGGATGCGTGCTCAGATAAGAGCGTTCGTTCGGTGATATTAGTGATCCAAGGAGTAAAGAATAATTTAGAAAATAGCATATAATTTGCATCAAGATATGCAAATTACTTTGTAGATATTATCACAGACACCCGTAACACACGCCGGTCACCGATACCATATCCCTGGTTTGTTCTTTAAGATGATGCCACAGGCCAGGAAATCAAACTGTTGGCTCTCAGACTCCAACTTGCTGTCCTCTCATCTTGAGCACACCACACTGTGCTCTCTGGCAGGTGACCATCCATATTCATGAGTCTTAGCCTTAATCTGCCGTATATTGCCTGACCACTGACTGATCACAGGAGGAAATGGCTGGTCCTTGCCCCTGTGAAGGTCCCACTGCCTTCAGTCTTAACGCTCTAGGCTTTCCCAAGGTCAGAGGGAGGATGTGAAGTAAACTGTACAGGAATTGCTTTGACATACACAAATTTGCATGTGATTTGCATCTGCCCCTCTGAGCAGGAGATTTATTGTGTTAAAGCAATGTATGCCAAGTGCCTTTCCCCCTTACTTCTTCCTTTCTGGCTGCTTCTTCCGATGCTAGTTAGACACAATTGTTGCTCGCTCTGCTGAGCCGCGTGATGGGGGACAGTCTGAGATAGACGTCAGAGGGCACAGACCCTGAGCTGAAGGCCTCAGGCACAGTAGCTGTGGGATATCATCCCCTGTAGCCTCACAGCTCCCTAGCTCTGCAGAGTGGCCAGCACTGCAGAGCTAACAAGGCAGAGACCAGTCAAGTGCCTACCCCTTTATTCCCTCCTGCTCCAGGCTCTTGCCACAAGGCTGACTTCCAGCTTGAGATGCTACTGTCTGCTCTCTGACACTGGGTCTGACTGCTCTGGGTACCCAAGACCATTTTCATTGACGTTGGCTGAACATGATTTCTTTCTGAGTGTAATTTTGACTTGTTGAGACTTCTGCATCTGGCTGTTAGGCACTTGCTATAGCTCACATGTTCTGTAGCTTAATTTGGTAACTATAGGCTATTCTCATGGATGTGCCTAGGCGTACTACCCATGAGGTCTGTCTCTGTTACTTGAATACCAGCTCTGGAAGGTCATGATGTTGAGCTGATCATCAGATGCAGTTACAGTGAACGAAATGCAGAGTGTAAGATGCTCGCTCTGTGTTTATTATGAGAATAAATAATAGCTATTTTGGTCCCTCTTGTTAGGAGTACTGCCATAATCTTCATTTTGGGGGTGCCAGGACAGTACCAAATATCTACAGTATACTGCTCTCACCCCTTAAGTATGGCTTTATTTATTTATTTAATCTGTCTTTTTTATGACAGGGTCTCATGTAGCTTAGGCTGGTCTTGAACTCATGATGTAGCAAAGGCTGGCCTTGAGCTCCTCATCCTTCTGCCTCCACATTGCTACTGCTGGGGTTACAGATGTGTGCCGCCATGCCCGACTTGCCTGTATTTTAAAATAACTGCTAACCCCATGTCATACTCATTTTCGACTCAGAAGACTTTAACTCATAGCTTCTGTGGTCCCACTCATTCCCTCTGTCTTCATATCCCCATGCTCTCTGAAGTTGGCACTTAGCTCCACACTCCAATGTCTGCTCCCAGCCAACTCCAGGTTCTTTAGGAGTAAAAAAATGGTGGTTATCTTAGTCACTGCTCTCTTTCTGTAAAGAGGCACCATGACCAAGACAGCTCTTATGAAAGAAAGCATTTAACTGGATGCTTGCTTACAGTTTCAGGGGTTTAGTTCATCATTATCAAGGCAGGGAGCATGGCAGCGTACAGGCAGATGTTGGAGCCATAGTTAAGAGCTGCATCCTGATCTGCAGGCAGAAGGAGAGCGCCAAAGCCTACCCCAGTGACACACTTCCTCCAACAAGGCCACACCTACTCCAACAAGGCCACACCCACTCCAACAAAGCCACACCCTCTAATCCTTTCAAATAGTGCCACTTCCTTGTGTCTAAGCTTTCAAATATATGAGCCTACAAGGACAGGGTCATTCTTATTCAAACTCCCACAGTGGTGAAGTCAGCAAACATCCACCTTCCAATCCTGCCTGTGACCTTAGCATTTGTGTGAGCTGTAGAGTGTGGCTCAGGATGGTAACACCGGATATGGAACATTGGGCCTCACGCATGAGAGGCAAATGCTCTACCATTGAGCTCCATCCTCAAACCTCAGGGTGAGAAAACAATAAGAATTCGTCCTCCTAGCATTATCTTGAGAATTAAATTAGATAAACATACATGTAGTCCACATGTGCTCAACACCCACCAAATGTCATTGTTAGTGACCTGCCCCTCACTTCTCCTAATGTCCCTTATGGCATTTCCATGGGTATGCAGGTTGAGAGGATGCTTTGGCTGGTGGCTTCCTCCCATCTATTAGGTAAGTACCATCTGATGTTCTGGAGACAGGGTTGTAAACAAAGGTGGTACAGCCTGGGCCCCTCCCTCCTGTTGCTCAAGTTTCAAATGGGCTACGTTCAGATTCCCAGGCTATGAGTAATTGTTAGGGATAGCGTGAAGGCCCCATGCTTCTAGTTAGCATCACCACCTTCTGTGAACTGTACCTTCCAAGAAATTTCTTGGAACCAGTCACCAGCCCAGAATGTGATGCATCTCAGTGGTTGACTGTTGCTAAGCCACCTCCTCGGCCTTCTTGGGAGAAAGGAAGGGATTGCAATGTGGATCCAATTTTAGCTCTATAATTATCAGAAAATGTGTTCCTTGGGTAATAGTCTGAACTACAGGGTGCCGGAGTTGACTTGAGCTTATGATTCATGTTTTGTGGCAAACTCTCTGGCTCCTGGTGCGGTTCTCTCTGCCTGGTGTGTAGTAGGCTCTGTGGACTTTTGTTACACTCTGTTTGGGAAACACATGGTGGAAGGTTTGGTGGCTGCTCCCAGGCACACTTAGGCTTCTCGTGGGGGACACACTGGTGAAGGGCAGCCTGCTGTATCTGTGACGTCAGAGGGGTTCTCAGGGAAGGGACTTAAGCGGGAACCAAAGAGTCGGGGTGTGAATAGAGAAGCTTACTTTATGAGCAGTGATCCCCGGGCCTTGAATTTGGCAGTGCAGTGCTCCTTTGGCTGTTAGAAGAACTTACGGCTGTGATGATTGTGAGTTTGACTGCTCTGGCCCCATGGAGAGTAGGGGACGTGTGTGGCGATGGTGGTGATGACTTAGCGATTAGTTTGGGACATCTCTCTTGCTTAACAGCTCTAGGATCCTTCCTCGTGTCCTCGTTTCTCCAAAAGTGTGTCTGGCTCCACGGTGGGTTTTCTGGTGTTTGTGGGTGGATTCGGTTCTTGTGCATGGGCAACCTCCATTTTCCTCTTGAGAACTCTCATTGGCGTGTGGAAGAGTGGGTGGGGTTTGTGGAGGTAGGAGCTGATATCAGGAGGATGAGTGGAGGAGCAGATGCTCTGGATTCAATACTGGACCAATCATGGAGGTAGTAAGACTACAGGTGCTCCCCGACATGCTCCCTGGCCCAAGCTTCCCAGAGAGGGAGGAGGGAGGAGGGAGGAGGGAGTAGGGAGAAGCTCAAACTGCCAGTGTCAGCTGAACCTATTACAGAAACTCCATGATGTAGCTCCAAAAGCAACCACTTTTCCGGTGGAAGTCACTTCTGTTAAATGAGAAGGCTCTGTAGTTTCAAATTGTCACACAAATGGGTGCACAAACACTTATAATACGCTGTGTCCAGGGCTGACTTCGTGGTTTTCGGGGTCCAGTGAAAAGTGACAATATAAGGCTTGGTATAAAAAAAAAAAAGAAGAAGTTGAGAATTCCAAGAAGCAAATAGTAGAGCATCAATAAAGAGGTTCTCTTCTGAGGCCAGTGTCCTGTGCCACTATATGGGCCACATGTCCCTCAAGTGGGTTCCATCCGTGTCCATGGTCTGTAGTTCTTCCTGCTACCGTAGAGTATATCTTCCCTCTACGGATGATGGGCTCCACCACAGGACCAGATCTGTCCCCAGGGACATGGCTAGATGATTGTACATATTGAGGCTTTGAAAACCATTGGGAAATACTCTCTCCCTCTGTAAGTTCTGACACTCCCAAGACCAACCCAGTGATGTGAGGAGAATGAGAGCTGAAGCAACCTGAGCAGTATGTAGCTCAGAGCCAAGGCCACTAGATCCCATGAGTCTACCTGCCTATTAGACGTGTGGGCAAATGTAAATTACTGTTGTTCTAAGGCACTGAATTTTAGAGTGATTTATCATATAATACTGTTGTGGTGATAGCTGTATTAGTCAGCTTTCTGTCACCGCAATGAAGTACCTGAGGCAATAAACATCTAAAGAGCTGAGGGTTATTGTAGCTCAGGATTTCTGGAGGGTTCAGTCAGGTGGCCCCATAATTGGCCCCTGGCAGGGTTAGTGCATACATGACAAAGAAAACTGCTCACCCCATGGGCTACAAAACAAAGAGGAAGAGTAGGGTCCCTCAGTTCTCTCTGAGGAAGCATCCACAGTGACCTAAGAGCCTCCCACTAGGCTCTGCCTCTTACAGCTCCAGCAGCTCCAGTAGATGACACACTCAGATGACACAGAGGCCCTTGGGAGATGGGAAAGATGCAAATTAGAGCACCAGGCAGTGTACACTGCACATATATGGCCTTCATAATGGGGAAATCTTTAGTTAGTATTACTGTTATTGCTGTCTGTATATGATGTGCATGCAGGTGTACCATAACTCAGGTGTGCCATGGTGCAGGTGTGCTGTGGTGCAGGTGTGCTGTGGTGCAGGTGTGCTGTGGTGCAGGTGTGCTGTGGTGCAGGTGTGCCATGGTGCAGGTGTGCCATAGTGCAGGTTGCCATAACGCAGGTGTGCTATAGTGCAGGTGTGCTATAGTGCAGGTGTGCCATGGTGCAGGTGTACCATGGCGCAGTTGAGCCTTAGTGCAGTTGTGCCGTGGCGTAGGTGTGCTATAGTGCAGGTGTGAAAGCCAGAGAACAACGTTGTGGAGACTTTCTCTCCTTCTCCATGTATGTGGTTCTGGGAACTGACCTGAGGTTGTCAGGTTTGTGTGACAAGGTCTTTACCCTTTCAGCAAGCTCACCTTCACCATCCTGAACATCTTTTTTTTTTTTAATTTTTTTTGTTTTTGAAAATGATACTTTTCTGTGCCAGTATCCACCCCATTTTCTGATTCCTAAATTTTCAGATATATGGTTTCCAAGTCTGTCCAATTTCCTTAAATAAATACTCAGTGTAATTATAGGCCAGAACCTTGAGGAAGACCCACACTGATTTGGTATGTAATATTTGCTGTGCACTCTCTGGTCAGGAAAATGGGGAGGATGCCCCTCCCCTCTTATTCCCGGCTTTCTCTGCTACAGGAGCTGACTTGGCTTAGCTTCAAGCCTTTTCATCTGTCAATACTGTCTTCCTGTAGGGCCCCAGGGGCTGAGGTGAGGATGAGATGTTTTAATTGTAGGACATAAGGCAGCCAACAGGGACACATAAACTCAGAGGCTATTATGTGGAATGCCTCAGAGTAGCCATCTGTAATGTAGATAAGATTTCCAGACCAGAAATATCCATTGCTTGGAGACATCTAAGGTGGAACAGTGGGACTATTACTCTTGTCTTTAAAGGTATTAATCCATCGAATCCCCCAGAGCAACATTGTCAAGTTAGTGAAACGATGGGCCCACTGAACAGATAGAGAAACTAAGGTTTACGGATCTGATAGTCTCCGAGTAAAGTCAGAAGGCACGTCTATCTGAACAAAGTCCACAGTTTGAAACCCCTCCCTGTAGGACAAATCATTGGTTTGCTTCAAAGTGTTTTCCATAAGGGCCACCTCTACAGTAACACAGCTCATCTATTTTAAAGGGAATACACCAATCCTGAGAGCCACCCTGGGCCCAAGGGATACTTCCATGCACTTTGCTTCCTCTAAGGCTCTGTTCTAATCCCATTTAGCTTCCTGGTGGGATAGTTCACCCTGAAGGGAGAGCTTGAAGAAGAGTAAAAATATCCTGAAACAAGGCTTGCAAGTAGCGCCGACATCATGCCTCATGGATAGTTTATTTTCAGGCACTCTCTGTGGCAACCTCCCTATTAGTCAGAGAGAGAGAGATGGACTGTTTTACTCACCACATAAACCGTGCTGTCTCGAGGTCCCTGAACCGGAAGCTGGAGGCACAAGAACTGGGCCTGTCCTTCTGTCCTTACCTCATTCTGCCTGCCGCCACCCTCCCACCCCCCGACCCCGAGAGCCGCAGTGTCACACAGTGGCCTGATAACACATCCCTGGCAAACACCGTGACACTGGCTTTTCGGTGGAATCTAGGCAGCGGCCTGACATTTGCAGAGCAGATTTCTATGGCCACCATAATGAGGAACCAAGCCAGCATGCTGGGGACACCATTTGCATCCCCCCATGAGTCTGTGGAGCATGCAGTGGGCTCTGTGGTCTCGGTGGGGCATGTCGGGGAGGGAACATTCTCATTCTCATGAGGCCTCTTTAAATCTGTGGTGGTCCACAGGCCGTTCACTCCTCGTGGTTGGCCACCCCTGTTCCACATTGCATCTTTCCACACCTACCAGGCTTTTCCTGAAGGTGTCCAATGGAAGTGACAATACGTGCCTCCCCCCCCCTTTTTCCCCCTCCAAAACCTAGGTCTACATAAAATCTACTAGCATTCTAGCCAAAAAGAAAGCGTGCTCGCTTTTTCTCTTCACTCCTTCCCAGCAGCCCCCTAAAGCTTTGATCACACCAAACTTTGTATTGTGGTGTCTGAACTTATATCTTACACCCTTATGTTCTTGAATGCAAAAATCACCACGTTCGGTTCTCTTCCTTCTGTACCTGCCGTGACCCACCCCCCCAAAGCAGGGCCCTGGTTCATGTTAATTAGTTAAGTGGATTAGTGACTGGATTAGTGGCCCTGAGAACAGCAGCTACCACATCCTGCCATGGATAATGATTTCCACAGTTCATGAGGCAGAAAACTTACCCAAATCATGAGATTGAGACACATGGAAGAGGCCAAGGAGGCCTGTGGCAGGCTGGCCGTGCTCTGTTACAGAGAGCATGACTCACTGCCCGTGGTGTGAGCAGTGTGTAACGGATGCCCCAGAACTCTGGCGTCCAACCTTGCCTATGCATTAAAATCAACCAGGAAGCTTAAAAAGTAGGCTGCCTGGTCCACCCCATGGTTTCCCGTTTGGTTGGTCTGGAGCCCAGTTTAAGCTTTAGGTTGTTAGCAGCTCCCTAGGTGAATCTGATGGGTATTCAGGCTGTGAACCCCTGAGTTGTCAGGGAAGCCGTGCAGGTGGGGAGGCATTTCCACTTTCCTCGTCCCCAGGGTATGATTTAGAGAGTCATAATTTTCTAAACGGCACTAGAGTAAAAGCAATAATTTGCCAACGGGTGCTCAAGTAGATTGGAGGCGCTGGGCTCCTAACTTCCAAGATGGTGTCAGCCCAGGAGGTGACTCATCTCAAGCAATGCACGGACAACTTGTTTTCTCCTGGTACAAACTTTATGTGCAGATGTTCCCCTTTCTGAGATGTGGCGACAATTAAAAATTCTGCGTTCTAACTCCTGAAATACTCACCCTTCTAGGTCCCCATTCCGGCCCTTTCCCGAATTTCTGAAGGAGCAGGAAGCATCTATGAGTTGTGTTTCTAGGTCACAAAGTGGGACAGTATTACCAAATCTAATGGCGTCTTGTTCTTAGCACTGCCCTGTCTTTGCCTCTCCCCAAAGCTAAACCCAGCAGCATTTATACCTAGACAGGAGCCACAGAGAGCTCTGGGCTACAGATGGACATTCCCATGGGCTTCCAGCTTGTGATAGCTGGATGGCTTCTTCCAGATGTGTCCTTTCCCTGTGGAGAACCCTCGTCTCCGAGCTCTCCCACACTGGCTCTCTCTGCAACTTCTATGGGGTTTGTGATTCTTGAAGCAATTTGGATGTTGGTCTTCCTCCAGCTTCCAGTTTCATTGGCTCCAGTCCCTAAGCTCTGTCTATGGCACAGACAATTACACAACACACGGAGTTTCTTTTCATTAGGATAAGACTCTGCAGTAGACTAGGAGAATGTCCCGCAAACGTGAAATGTGAAATACCAATGCAAAGGGCCGTTCTTAGAAGGGGACAGAAACCCCCTGCACAGTTTCCTTTCTGTATCTGCCAAGTGGTCAGAGCAATGATGGAATTCTGGACAGTGTTCAGCAATTACAGCCCAGGAAGTTAGGCGGGGAACACACAGAAGAACAGCTTCACTGTGACAGCCTTTTAGCAGTGACATCTCCGTCGTTACGATTCGGTGCACCAGTGTGGAAGGTAGTGCCAGCAACACAGTGTCCTGGTGGGAAACAAATAAAGAGCCTGTCAGGAAGGTTCCAGCTGTGGGGACATACAGTTCCAATCCCCTCAGCAGGATGCAAGATGAGATGGCATCTGAGAGGCTCCGCAGAATCCTCTTATACCTGCCATTGTGATACTTCATGATTATTATTGTTATTATTATTATTATTATTATTACCATTATTATTATTTTTTATAACAGTTATTCTAGCTGCTAACAAAAGCCAAGAATGAGGGACATTGATTGGGCTGTTTTTAGTTGCTGATAAAGGATTTCAAACATAGATATTTCAGGCCTTGGTATGGAAGGGGAGGTCACAAGCTGAGGTCACAAGGGGAGGTAAGATTTTCCTCGGCAGCCTGTAAGGTCAGTGCTGTAGTTAGAATTTGTGCTGTGACCAAACAAACACCTGACAGAAACTGTGTAAGAGAGCAAAGACTTATTTTGTTCATGGTGCCAGAGGTTTCAGTCTGTCACAGCAAGGAGTGCATGATAAAGCCACCCTCATCATGGTGGCCAGAAGGGAGGTCCCAACAGGAAAAGATGAGGGTAATGTGAAACTTCTAAGGCCTCGCCTTTAGCAGCCCCACTTTCTCAACCATACTTTCCACAGTCCTGCCACCCCCTGATAGTATGGTCTCATTCTGAACCTGTCAAGAGCTTAGATGTGAGTCCTCACGGTATATTGATCTCTGGAATCACCCTTACAGATATATCCAGCGGTGTGCTTTAGGCATCTTTCAGTACAGACAAGATGAAAATAAAAATAAACCGGAACAGCCAGTGAGAAAAAAATGGATGCCCTTTGTTCACCGCCTGATGCTTTACCTGGAAAACAGTACCTGACCTGTGAGGCTTTCGAGAGGGAAAGGCTAAATAAAACAATGGTATCATACCAGGCCCTCTGGAGAGCATTTCCTTTCCTCTTAGTGCAGGAATTCAGTTCTAAGGGACTGTTTGGAAATTGGTGGCCTTGGAGAAAGCCCTCAGAGGTGCTGTGGCCCCTAACTGTTCCTCAGGAACTGATGTAGTCAGCTTGGGCTACCATAACACAGTAGACATTACTATCTGTTAGTCTTGGAGACAAGAACCATAAGGCCAGGGTAACTGAAGGTTGTTCCTCCTGAGGGCCCTCTCCTGGGCCTGTAGATGGCTCCCTACCTGCTGTGTCTTGACATGGCCTCTCCTTTGAGTGTTCTGTGTCCTAAAATCCCCTTATAAAGAAAACGGTCATGTTGGGTTAAGGCCCATGACTAGTGATGTCATAAATTTAATTACCTCTTTAAAGACCCTGTTTCCAAATACTTGTCACATTCTGAGATCCGGGAGCTAGGACCTCAAGATGAGTTTGGGAAAGGTAGTGAAGAGTCAGCTCACAGCGTGTATCAGGGAAGAGTGTGTGCAGGCAACCATGAGAGAGAATGATTGGTAAACTGTTGGCTCTGTCCCTGGGCGACTAGCAGGTAGGGTGAACAGTGAGTCCCCGGGTTTTGCTTCTTCTAGCATTTCCCCATCACTACTGGGGAAATTTAGAAGAATAAGAGGTGATGTTCTTTGTCTGAATGAAAATCCAACTTTACTGTGAGCAAAACTTGTGATGAAAGCAAGATGCCTCAAAGGGACCTGGCCGCATCCCTCCCAGAAGCTATCCAACTCACAGGAAGCAGCATTCAGATCTTGTCACTGAAGCCTCCACTATTAACTTAGCAGGTATCATTCATCATCCTCGTTATCTCTCATTCCTGCCTCCCCAGAAGATACGGGGTCAGATGCAAATCTATATAAATGACGCTCATATCCTACAGATATGCAGATTGCTGAGTGGGGCTACACTATTTCTGCAATTACCCTATTTCTGTTTATAGAACATACCATCCCAGGAGATTGAGACATGGTCCTGGCTGGAAGTTGTCATTTGGTAGAAAGCCAGCTTGAGCCATTCTGGGGCTGAAGGAGATAATAGGGATGATGGACCACTCATGGTCCTCTGTAGGCTGTGCCAAGAGGTAGTTATAAGCAGCAGCTTCGGGGAGGCTGGTGTGAGTCACTGTTCTCTGCTTAGGGTACAGAGGATACTTGGGCTGACTCCCTTGCTAGAGGAAGTAAGGTGATCGGATGTGGAGATTAGACCATACTCACTATCTTGGTCCATTCGTGCTGCTATAATCAAACAGTACAACCTGGGAGGCTCATATGAAATTGTTTACCCTCACAATTCTGGGGGGTGGGGCAAGGTCAAGGGATCAATAGATTGCGAGCCTGATGGAGGTAGGATTCACAGTCCACAGGTAGCTGCCATCTTGCTGTGTCTACATCGTGAGGAAAGCTTGCTGGCTCTGGTCCGTTGTTCACCAATTTGTCCAGTCATGAAGGCTCCACTTCCATCACCTCAGCGATGTCCTGCCTTCTCATACTACCATGGGAGGGGCAGTGGGACAAGCAGCCAGCACACCACGGTGGCTCTAGTAAAGCTTCCCTTACAGCAGCATTCGCTCCGTTGTCTAACCTGCTGTCTAGTCTGCAGGCATTATCCACAATGCGTAGCTGGACTGATTAGAGGCAGCATTTCCAGTGTCAACGTGGGCTCCTCTTCACTGGGGAGGAAGTGCAGGAGAGGTTGGGCAATTTTGCCTGCTACATGCAAAGCCAACTGTTGAGTCCAGGTAGTCTCGGCCCAGAGCTTGCTTTTCAGCTTCTAGTAACTGCTTAAAGGATAAAAGTGTGATGCCCTGTTCTCGGTACAAAGATGGTGCAGAAAGGAACAGAAAGGAACGCTCACAGGTTCCCGTCCCAACTCTATTTTGGAGACAAAGATCTATCTCCTCCTTAGGGGGCACCAGGAACGAGCCCAAGCCTGTCGAAACCCAATCCGGGGGGCTGATGAGTTTATGAGGGTGGCTTGCAGAGTATGCATGAGGGTGAGTGGCCTCAAAGCACCTGGACTATGGAAGTCTCTCCTTAGCCCGGATGATGACTTCCCCATAGCCGTCTAGGTGGAGCCCTCTCTTCAATTAAGTTCCTGTACTGTCTACCTTAACTCCTCCAAAGATTCCAAGGCCACATGAGATTAGGGCAGAAATACACACACAGGAGGCTGAGATGTGCGAAAGAGAGGGAGCTATCAGGGGAAACCCTTCCCACTGTCCCACTTATGAGGAACCAAAAGCTCTACCTTGAGGGTCTATTACGATTGTGCACAGATAAAAATGGAGGCTGTTAGAAGGATACTGTGGAAACTGACATAATTAATACTAAAAACCTTGGTCTATATTTATCATTCATGCCTCCATGTGGTCACAAACAGTAATATATAAAAGCACAGATGTGCACACAGGGATGGCTTCTTTGGTTTATTTCCCTAATAATGGGGGGGAAATGGGTTTATATGCAACCATTCCTCCTCCTCTGAAGTTAGTTTCTATTACCCATTGTTAACATTAGTTGAAAAATATTAAATGGAAAATTCCATCAATAAATGATTCACAGGTAATGAGCTGCACACTGTTCTAAGTGGTGTGATGAGATCTCAAGCTGCTCTCTCCTCCTGTTGGGACATGACTCATATCTTTAGTCCAGGATATTCACATTGTATTCACTACCTTCTCTTGGGTCACTTAGCAGACGGGTCTCAGTTATCAGGCCTGCTGCCGCAGTGCCATGCTATGAAACAATTATTTACTTAATCATGACCCAAGAACAAGGATAATCATACTTAGCAATGTGCATACACCAAAGAGAAGTTTTTAAGTGCTCCCATTAATTGAAAGGCGAGAGTTCTCAACTTAATGAGGAGAAGGAAAACCTGTTGATGTTACCAAGTTCTACTGTAAGAATAAGTTTTGTCTGTGACAGTGTGAAGGAAAGCAGATCCCTGCTAGTTCTGCGGATGTAACCCGCACTGTAAAAGTTATGGTTGTGGTGCATGCCATGGCACACTGAATCACAGTGCTTGGGACTAGCTAAGGTTTCAGGTATATGCTAGGGTTTGTGCTGTTAGCTGTTGAGAACAAGGAGACCGTGACCATAACTAGTTTGCTCCAGTTTATCATAGACAACTCAGCAGATAAAAAGCTGCTGTCTTAAACACGATCACCTAAGTCTACACAATGCCCTATGCTATACACTGTTTAGTCATATCTGTATTTATGAACCTTCTGTTCCTGGTTTTACCTGGCCTCTTGCTAACAACCCAACAATAAATGTCTGCATGTGCTTTTAACAGAAGGGAGGCTAGAAGGCTAGGTAATATGAATATATACTTTCAAAAAAACTGCCAGTTTACTTTCCCCCAAAGGTTGAAGCATTCTGTATCCTGCTCAGTGGTAGAAGAGGGTTTCTATTAGCATTTGTCTTTAATGCCAGTACTTAGGAGGCAGAGGCAGGTGTATCTCTGTAAGTTTGAGGTCAACCTGGTCTACAGAGTGAGTTCCAGGACGGCCAGGGCTACACAGACAGACCCTGTCTCGATGCCCCCACCTCCACCAAGAAGAGAGCATCTGTTTCTTCCAGCCACAACTCAGTGGCCTTGGGTTACTCACAGGCCAGTCAATCATAAAGGGACCCATCTTCCTCTCCCCAGGAAGATGCATAGCTCAGCAGTCAGGAATGTATTCTAACAGGTCAGCATTTCTCAACCCCAGGGCACATTGGACACCCCTAGAGATTTAAAACCTGGGGCTCCAAATGACTCAGCTCCAGAAAGTTCCACTCAATTTTAACAGGCTGGGCTCAGACAGCAGTGTTTTCAAAAGCCTCCCAGGGGGTTCCTTGGCCTACCTGGGTGGGAACTATGCCAACACAAGACCTGAGTTCTTTTCCCTTCTTCCCTCCCTCCCTCCCTTCCTCCCTCCCTCCTTTCCTCTGTCCTTTCTCCTTTCCAAGTCTCTCCTTTAAATCAGTAAAAAGTTGTCTGTAGAGGGCTGCCTCTTCAGCAAGCAGCCTTTCCCTGCACTGTCCTGTAGAGACAACTCTCTCAGAGGTGACTTTTAATTCCCACTCCAAAAATCCTTCGCAGAACTGGAAACTCCTCGGGCCAACATGCTGCATTTTGTGATATTACCAACTGGCTCCGAAGGGCAGGCTGGCAGACTTGGAAAGCCCTCTGACCTTAGGGCTCCCTACCTCACCGGCCAATGCTTCTGCCTGATTTGGTGTGTGTGTGTGGGGGGGGGGGGTGATAATCTGGTATCCACACACCGCATTTGGCCAGGCACTCCGGCCAGCCAAGGTTAAGTATGCTAGCAGTCGGGCTGAACCACACAGGGCTGCCAGTGTGTTAATGAACATGAGTTATGAGGCTGGCTGAGCAGAGGGGCTCAAACCTTGTAGTATGTTAGAGTCACCTGGGGAGAGTAAAAGATCCTGATGGATGCCCAAACCCAACCAACAAAGTCAGAACTTCTGAGGAGGGGACCCAGTATGGGTATTTTTTTAAAGCTTTCCAAGTCATTGCGGTGTGCAGCCTTGTTTGCAAAACAACACCCCAGAGGGCCCTTGGCTCGCATGTCTCTCACCACGCTTAGTAACTATCTGGGCCTGGCAATGGAACTGCTCAGTCCCTCCCTGATTATCACCAATCCTACCCAGTTTTTGAGCTTAGAATCATTTCTGAAGCAATTCGTGTCCTGAAAGATGGAAATTACTTTTTTTCCACGAGGCAAAAAATATCCCCATTATTTTATAAATAGAATTGGTCCCTGACTCCGGAGGACTGTATTATTCTGTGACCAGCCAGTCAGCCCTGTACACAATGAGAGTTTAAGCAGAATAGGGTGAGCACCTGCATGGTGTTCCCCTCAGCTCACCTGAGTGCTCCTCTGTGGTCCTCCGCAGCAGTCCTCAGCACATCTTAGAGTGATTGAGGAAAGAGTGGCGGTGGACAAGAGGGTGCCTTTCAGGTTGTCGAGGAGGCTACTTTCAGTGGATTGGCCAATGTCCTCAGCTCCTGTACTCTCCAGGGCTGCGCTTGAAGTGGGATGAGGACTTGGATTCTGAAGACAACCAGAGTGCTCACTGGGTAGAAAGGGGACATGGTGGTAGGTGGAAGGATGAATGGTGGGGTGCTGCTTGGGGTAGAGTTCTCCAGAGGAACACGCGCACACACACACACACACACATACACAGACACACACACATGCATACTCACATGCATGCATGTGCACGCACACACACAGACACACATACATACACACACATACACACAGACACACACACACAGACAGACACACACAGACACACAGACACAGACACACATACACACACAGACACATGCATGCACACACAGACACACATTCACACAGATATACACACATACACACACACACACATACACACCACACACACTATTAGATTGCCTTGCGATGAAAGGCACCAGGTAGTTCAACAATGGCCATATGGAAAAACAGAGAACCTAGTAGCTACTCAGGCCAAGAAGCTGGACAGACACCCCACAACCTTGATCTGGTGCTGAAAGCCTGGTCTCCCCCTGGACAGTCTCTGCTATGGTGTCAATGGTCAGCCGTAGTGATAGGAAGGGGAGGCGGGGCACACAGCTCTCAGCCTGGGCCTCTTTATATTTGAAGTTTGCCACCCGCATGGAGTACAGGTTATCATCCTCCAATTAATTCTCCCTGGAAATGTTTTCACAAACATCCAGAAGTGTGTCGTCGAAATGACAGAAATCCGGCCGAGTTGACAGTCACGACCTGCTATTAAGGTTGAGTCAGCAGGCTTCCCCCACAGGATGAGGCTGGGACTTCCACAAGCACTCAGAGAAGAGCAAAAGCACACGCCCTTCCCACCTAGAAGTAGCAGCTTCGGAGAGAAGGGCTGTCCTGTCAAAGATGGTACAGCTACGGGGCTGATCTTCTGTGCACAGCCCAAGGGCTCTGAAAGCCGACCGAGGTCCACAGTAGAAGGTGGGATATACCTTCTACTTGTGCACTTGAATCCCCAGAGAGCTGCACTGACCTTTTGCCTTTGAAAAACATCAGGGAGTGTTGAACGACTGTAAGGCTGAAGTGTGATGCCGCTTCATGGGGCGGGGGGGGGGGTGTCACTCCCTAGCGACAGTCACACCTGCTCTGTGGACTCTTCCCTGCCCCCACACCATGTATATACAGCGCACGTTTTTTGTCTTTTTTTTTTAATTTTTGTTGGATCGTTTTGTTGTACCAGAGTTTTTCATCCCTGCATAGATTCTCCAGGATACCAGCAATATCATGATCACACTGAGGAAATTAAAAAGTCACCAAATTAGGCCCCTTATGCATATGAATTTCCCCAGTAGCGAACTCCACAGTTCGATCAAGAATCACACATGGCATCAGGCTGTCATGATTCCATGGCCGCCTTTAATCTAGAGCAGAGAGTACATTCTCTGTTTTTAACAGCATCAGCCTTTTCAGAGAGTCCCTGAAGGAAGGTAGCATTCCCAGCCATTCCCACACACAGCAGGGTTGTCTCCATGTCAATATTTACTGGGGACACGAACAAAGACACAGAGTACAGAGCTAACCCTGTCCTTTCAGTCTCCCTGACATGGCCCACCTTGGAGCAACCATTCTCACCTGCGTCTTCCACACATAGCCGAGTCCTGTCACATTTATAACCAGCCAATTGCCCTGGTCAATATTTTTTTTTCTGGTGACTCAGCACCTTTGCCTCCAGCTCCCCTGTCTTTCTCAAGATCTCTGGTTCCTGTGGATTCCGTGTGGGATATGCAAGGTATTGAGCCCTACACACTAACTTCGTGAGGCAGTGACACCAAGGAGGAGCTGAAATGGTGACTGATTCTCCCTTGGTGGCAGCCGCGGGTGTTGAGAATGATCGGCGGAGCGGGATGACTCTTCTTGAGGCTTGGCACTTGCTCCAGCCGTGATTCTTCAGCACGCTTGCCTCTTATTCATTCCTCCCCGACTTTTACTTGGCTCTAGCCCTTTTCATTCTTATAAACTCAGCTCACACCACACTGGGGTTGCCTTTCGCCTCTTCCCTTGTTTGGACTTTCTCCTTCTGTGGATTCCCATCCCAGTAAGATCTTCGTCCCTACAGCAATTAACTTACAAAGAGAGAAGGGGTATTTTGGCTCACAGTTTCGTAGGTGGCAGTTTAAGACTAAATGGGTCCCGTGACAAACCAGGACTCCATGACAGGAACTTGTGGAACAAACCACTCACCTCATGAGCCAGGAAGTGATAAGAGAGGAAGAGACTATCCCATTTGAACACACACCGATGGACCCAAAGGCCATCCACAAGTTTCTGCCACCTCCTAATAGTGCCAGCTTGGGGTATAAACCTTCGACACATCGACCCAAATGACTGCAGCCCCCCCCACCCCCAGCCTAATCTGCCTTCACTAGATCTTCATATGCATGTTCTTTTGAGCATCATGTCTAGTAAGCAGTTTGAGCCCTGGAACACTGCTGTGGTCCAGGACCAGCAACTTTACCATCACCCAAGCTGGTTAAGAATGTCAGCGCATACCGTTCACTCAGACTGATGCAGTCCTAGCCCTTGCTTTCTGGAGGTCTTTATTCGGACATAGTGTAAGCAGCATGTCTGCCCACCGCAAACTGTGGCTGCCACATACGGAACCCACTTGCTGTTCCTGCCCCTCAGCCTTGGCCGAGTCCCTGCTGCGTTCAGCCCAATAGAAAACCACAGAAGGACGCTTGCTGCCCCTGCCTTCCTGATATGCCTCCCCAGCTGTTCTGCCCCAGTCCACAGGCACTGTCAGAGGGTCCCCCAGTACATGATCTTACCTACCCCAGCCACTCCCATTGCTGACTTCCTCTACTCTCTGATGCTTCTCCACAGTTCTGCTCCCTGCCTCCACCTCCCCACCCCCACCCAGTTTCTCAGCACTGCAGCTCTTGGGTGACAGGTGTGGTGCCAAGTCCCCTGCCCCTTTCCCCTTCACTGCAGTTCTTCCTCTAATCCTCTGGGGGGGGGGAATTTATCCCCTTCCCAGTGACTGTCATTCCAACTCTCCAGGGAGCCCAGGCAAGCGACCTCCCTTTGTCTAGAGAGTCTCCCCTCTCTTGCTAGTACCTAGCAGATTCCTCATCTTCAAACACAGCTTTTCTTTCTGTTCTAAAAAAATTTTAAAAACCCTCATTGATCCAATAACCTCCCCCCTGCTATCACCCCACACACTCCTTTTGTGGGGTGCTGAACTCTGGAAAGAGGCATTTGCAGTTCTTCCCTGCACACCCGCCTACTCATCTCAGGATCCCTGACTGAGGAGTAGCTGGTCACCAAGTGACCTAATTACCAAATCCAGACCATCCCTCCCCTTCTTTTAAAGCCATTTTGACCTCTTGGGGAAGACTCTAGTTACCTTGTTCCTTCTGGCTTCCTGGGTGTGAAGGACTTTGGTTCTCTTTGTATTTCCCCAAGTACTGTTCATGCATATTTTGCCCTTGACTTTGTTTTCTCCTGTTTCGGGTTAAGAGTTGTAATTGATGGGCTGTGAGTCCAATGTGACCTTCGAATCTGTTTCGTCTGACCCACTTAATATTTTTAAGACGGCTTTTAGACACTCATTTGCTTACACAGCATTTATTGAGTGACTGCTGTATGCCAATCACACAAGAGAGACACACAGGACACAGTCTCTGTACTGCCCTGTTCTCTGCAACGCTTCTTACACCGCTGTCTGGATGCTCTTCCTAGCTAACACATCGTTTTTCAGTTCTGGGGTCTGGATGCAGAGCCCAGTGATGTATCTCTGTGCGCATCACTGGCCGGCACCCCTCAGCCATTGTGTTTCAATTTAGCTGCCCTTCCTACTACGCAAAGCCTTCTCTCTTCCATTCTGAGGAAATGCTTCTGGCCCTCTCTCCTTTGCTGGATGTTTACAAGCGATCTTGCTGTAAGACGATGTCTGTCTACCTGTTTGATCTCCCTTGTCTGTCTGTATTCTCCTTGAAGTCCAAGGCTGCCTCTCCTTCAACCTTGCTTCCTCCCAGTGCTGTGAGACCCTTGCTTGATGGCTGCCTGTCCATAAACCCACATCTTCTAGGAGAGAGAAATTGAGAAAATTCAGAGGAAAAATGTTTCAAAGCACAAATAAATTAAGTATGATCCCCGCTCTTGCTAAATATAGCGGTAGAGGGGCAAACATGTCACAATTAATTAACTGCACATTGTGATCTCCTACAGTCTGCTTTAAAACAAAGCGCTATTTGAGATTTTTAGATAATTTTCTTTATGTCTTCCCTCTTTGTTTCTGCTACTTTTAGGAACCAGTTGTTTTCTTATTGGGTTTTTTTTTTCCTTTTCTTTCTCATTCTTATTTTTAATGAGGTGGAGGAAGGCCTAAAGTCGGAGCTTCTGGAAGAACTCTTTATTCTTACCCACTTAGGTTTCTCCCCAAACCTGACCTTGGTTTCTTGTCTAATTTCACACTTCAGAGCTGGATCTCTAAAGACAATCCTGTTTATTCATTTTTCCCATTTACTTATTCACTTTACATCCCAATCGCTGCCCCACTCCCCTCCCAGTTCTCCCCTCACATAGTCCTTCTCCCCTTCTCCCTCTCCTCCTCTGAGAGTGTGGAGCACCCCCCTTCCCCCCAATCAACCTACCCTGGTATATCATATCTCTTGCAGGGCTAGGTGCGCCCTCTCCTACTGAGGCCAGACAAGGCATCCCAGTTAAGGGAACAGGATCTACAGACAGGCAACAGCTTTAGAGACAGCCCCACTCCAGTTGTTGGGGGACCCACATGAGGACTGAGCTGCATATCTGCTACATACATGTGTGTTGGAGGGGCTAGGTCCAGTCCATGTATGCTCTTTGATTGGTTAAAGACAACCTTGTTGATGACAGTCTTGTCATAGGGGGATACCCACGGAGTACCCTGTGGGCGTGAGGCGACTACAGTTATAAACTTTCACGAAAGACTTTTTCTTTGACCTCTTGGCAGTCAGACCCATGTTGGCTGTCATTTTGCAGGGATAGTGGTCACAGCCACCAGAGCATGGCCCTAGGGCTGGTTTGAGAGGTCACCACCAATGTTCTTCATGATGACAGCGTTGCATGCAGGATAGCATCCAAGCAGGACCATCACTGCTCTTCTGGGTTTCATGAGTTTGTCCATTTTTAACTGTGGCCAGCAAGTACACGGCAGACTCTTTGCTCGGATGCCCACGTTATGCCCACACAACCATCAAAGTCCTGCTGAATTACCTTGGTGAAGACTGCTATGTGTGATCCTCAGGCCCATGGGGTTCTGATGACCAAGTCTCTCAGTGGTCCTCCAAAGACCTTCCTGGCCTTCTTCAGTGACCTCTCCCAGGTGGTGCATAAATCCAAACTGGCTAGGCGACATCTTAACCTTTAGGGAGCTGTCCTTTCTCTAGGTGAGAAAGCCTCTTCTTAAGCCCCACCCCAACTCCTTGCATGAGATCATTAACCACCATTTCAGCTAGGAATGAGAACAGTGTTTAAAATGCAACCCCAGGCACTCTACTTTTTGGAAGTGATATTTGGAAATCTGCATTTCGATAATGATCCTCCAAAGGATTCTCATAGGAAAGAGTCTAACAAATATCAGCTCTGGGAGACTCTACAGTCAAATGCTGTGGTCTCATGATCTCATGATGATGCGTTTGTCCTTGGTATCCATCCTCTGGTTTGCACCCTTCCTAAAGGCAGGGCTGGATCGCCAGTTCACCTCTGTTGTGCCTCAGCCAGCAGGATGTCTTATACGGTAATAAGGTAAATCATTTAGCAAGCGTTCATTGGATAAATAAACTCATGCACGCATGCAGGAGAGACTTTTGAGGAGATGAAACCAAAGGTCACCGGAGCCTGTAATGTAGCCAAGATTGAGAGAAAATTCAAAGGGGAAGAGAAGCTTTTCTATCCTGATATTTTGTGTAAGAGGCAGATGGTAATCGGACCTCTGTGGAGTTGTTTTGAAATCATTTTGCTTCCAGGGTCAAATATTCTTCCTAGAGTGAATTGTTTTCAGTTTGGGGGAACATTCATCTTTATATAAGATGTTATAAGAATTTTCAGGACCTTATTATTTGGTTGTTTCCTTCGGCTCTGATGATCCACTGGCTGTTTCTAAAATAGAACGCTTGAGTTCTTCCAGAGACTAGTCCCTGAGGTTGCTCTGGCAACCACCTTGAAAACTCTGAAGTTTTAGCCCAACTTCCCCAACTTCTCAGGTTCCAAATGCTTCATTGTTTGTCAGCAGTGCGCTGACTGAAAGGCCACCATTAAGTCATTAACTACCTCTCCTAATCACCTAACGAACATGCTTTCAGAAAAGTTCCCAGCATGCTTAGCGTCTTTGTTACATTTGCTTTCCTTGACCATACTAGTTTGAGATCCAGACTCAGGGAAATACTACCTTTTGGGGGACTAGGAATCATATACACACTGCCCAGAAGGCCTTCCCTGCTCTGGCCATTTATTTAAACTACAGTCACTGAGCCCATTACTTCTATAAAGTATCTCTGGATTTATGGACAAGCCAAACAGAGGAAACAGCGTGTATGACAGTTTTGACTGTCACAGACTAATCTTTGCACAGTTTCTTTTTTTTTTTTTTTTTTTTTTTTTTTGCTGCTCAGGCCTTGCCTTCATTGTTGGGCACCCTGCCTTCGTTCTTGTGATGAGTGCCAGCCCAAGAGTTGATTTCTATCGGTCTGCATAGGCTGTGACCCCGCAGACAATCCTGGCCAAGTCAGTAGGCTAATGACCTTGGGAACCAGACTTCCACTGCCCTGGACTTCATCTCCTAGAGCATGATGTGGGAATTATAAAAACATCCGCTTACTCAATAGAGGAGACAACACAGAAAAACACTCAATGGTGAAAGGCCCCAAATATAACTGCTATTATTATCAGCATAATATGCACTTAACCCAGTTTTATTGAAATGAAGGAGAGAATTTTTAGTGTTGTTTTTTTATTTATTATTACTGGTGCTGAGAACTCTAAAGACTGAATCCAGGGCCTGGCACAAACTAAGCAAGTACTCTACGACTGAGTAACACCCCCTGCCCTTATACAATGGTTCTGTTTTGAGACAGGATCTCTCTAAGTTACATAGGGTGGCCTTGAACTCACTTTATATGGGCCTTGCACCTGCCTTCCCATAGCATTAACTATTCCCGATTCAGAATAAAATCTTTGTTTTGTTACTTTGGTCTCATTGAGCTAGAAAACCTGCTCCTGGGGATGCCTGAGTTATGGTGTAACCTGCCTTGGTACCTACAGTGTCTACTAGAGTCATTGATATCTGTGCCCCCCAACCCCCACCCCAGGCTTATTCTGGTTCACAGTTCTGGAGGTATAACTCAAGGATGAACCATCCCATGCTCGGGGTATCCCCACACAGCATGGTGCAGGCTCCTATAGAGACCCTGTTTGTGTCCTACAGAGACCCATGGTTGCAGTGAGTGAGTGTTTCTGTATGGTTTCATCTCATGCAACCACTGCTATTGAGCTATGGCCCTGTGGTGGTTTGAATGAGAATGACTCCATAGACTCATATATTTGAATGCTCAGTTTCTAGTTGGTGGAACTGTTTGGGAAGGATTAGAAGGTGTGTCTCTGTTGGAAAAAGTTTATCCCTGGGAGGTGGGCTTTGAGATTTCAAAAACCACACCATTCCCAGTAAGTGTTCTCTACCTTCTGCTTATGGATCAAGGCAAGAGCTCTCGGCTACTGCTCCAGCACCATGCCTGCTTGCCTGCAACTTGCTCCCTATCTCAATGGCCACAGACTCCTAACTCTCTGGAGTCATGAGCCCCAAATTAAACACTTTCTTTTATACGTTGCCTTGGTCATAGTATTTTGTCACAGCAATAGAAAAGTAGCTGAGACAGAGCTCTTAGCTTGGTGTCCCGACCTGACCAATTCCCAGAGGCTCTGAATGTAGAGTGGATTGAGATTCCACCCTCTGAATGCCGTTAACAAGACTCCAGGGACTAAGTTCTCGAAAAAATTCAAGAGGACAAACTGTCTTCAAACCAAAGCAGCATTGCTATTGCTTCCCACAAACTCCTGACATTTCAGAGGACAGAAAGTAGTGGGGGAAGAGAGAGCATTTAAACAGAGTGCAAGCCCTGGAAATAGATTAGAGAGGGAAGAGACATTGGTTTAATTTTTAAGGGAGTTCAGTTGCTATTTTTTTTTCCTTTTTACAAAGCGACTGGAATATTTGAGCTGAAAAGTTCTATGAAGATTGTGTAGGTCAAACGCCTCATCTTATAGGCAGTAGCTGTTATTTATGGAGGTTGCTGTGTGCCACACGCAACTTTAAGAGCTTCACACGCATTGACTCTAAATACTCATTACGCTCTCACGAAATGGACCCTGCCATTTTCTTTAAGAGGCTGCAATGGTTACAATATGATTATGTCTTTACCTCAGAATGTAAATTTATCAAGACAGATTCCTTGGTAAATCTGGGTCTCCCAACTTAGATACACATAGCTGGATTTAACAACACTTAGGAAGGAGTTCAGCCTTGGACCACTTGGTCTACCTGGGTTCTATCTTGTCTTAGCAGTTCTGTGTGGGGCAAAGACACTTCCCTGGATATGCACCATTAGGCCGGTTCATAAAGATCCCTTGTCTTGTTTTGCCACACACCTGAAATTCTAGTGTTGGAAGCTAGAGTCATGAGGATTTGAGGCCAGCCGGGGCTGTAGCCTGGGTGAGACACAAAACAAGACTCAGGACTAGGGGGCAGTGGTGATGCATGCCTTTAATCCCAGCACTTGGGAGGCAGAGGCAGGTGGATTCCTGAGTTCGAGGCCAGCCTGGTCTACAGAGTGAGTTCCAGGGCTACACAGAGAAACCCTGTCTCGAAAAACCAAAAAAAAAAAAAAAAAAAGACTCAGGACTAGGGACTTGCTCAGCGGTGGGTGGCTTACGTGGTGTGCAGAAAACAAATAAATAAATCAAACACTAATTGATGACATGGCTGCACATGTGTGTTCCTCTCCAGGTATCAATTCTCCATGCTTAGTACAGTTAACCCTCTTTTGTTTGCTTTGAACAAACAGTCTACCAACCTGCTTCATCTAACAGGGAATTAACACCACTTAATAGCTGTTACATGGGATAATCAGCCGCTTTCATCCTGGAAGGGCTAACCTTTGGAAGGCAGCAATGCTATTGAAGACCAGGTTGGCTTCGTTAAGGCACATACTTGAAGCATGTGTGGATAATTGCCCTCCTTCAGAAACCTCATTTGGAGGAACCCTGGGAAGCTGCAGACAGGGAGGAGACGGCCTTAGGGTGTGGTACTTTCTTTTCCCAAGCTGAGCTTCATCCTTTGTGGGCTGGGAGGCAGCTGGGGAAGAAGGGAGGGCAGCCCGGTGTGAGTTAGCTCACTAGCAAACTGCAGTCAGGAGAGTCCAGGGAGTCTCACCGTCATCCATCATGCAAACATAGTTGGAAGCTGGGGCTGGGAGTCTCACCATCATCCACCATGTTGGAAGCTGGGGCTGGGAGTCTCACCATCATCCGCCATGCTGGAAGCTGGGACTGGTGAGTTGTCTGAGTGAGTGACCCTGCTTGCTTGACAGCCTAAGTTACATCCCCAGAACCCACTTAAAGGTGGAAAAGGAGAAGCAACTCCACAAAGTTGCTCTCTGACCTCCACAGTGGAAGAACATAGAAATGACAGACAGAGGCAGAAGAGAAATGTCCTCTTGCCCTGGGCTCTGCCCTGTCACCAAGGGTTCCCCTGTCCAGGTGCAGCAGTGGCAATGATTTCCTAGAAGTCTCCTGGGCTGGAAAGGGGTCAGCAGAGGGGTGCTCAGTCTCTACTATGGAGGATTTGTGGGTGACAGCCTGCACCGTGGAGCAGAGTTTCCTCTCCGGGACCCATTGGCAAGCGCTTATCTCTCCCATCTTGGTACAAGGACACCCTTTGGCTTCTTAAGAAAATCAGCCCTGTAACCCTTGACTCAGGCTGTCCCCTCCAAAGACCCTTTCTCCAGTCATGATGAATGTTGAGTTTTTTCCTCTCCTTTCCCATCAGGCTGTCTCCGGGTGGCATGTTTTTCCTTTGGGTTCCATTTTTTTCTTATTTGTAGACAACACTATCTTCGTATTGTCCTGTTGTTGCTGGCACGCCACGTAAGAGCTCACTACCTAGTAGGTATGGGCGTGAAAACCTGTGAGTGTGTCACACTTGGGGCTCTTTCACATCAGAACTGAACCAGGGAAGCCCTTAACTGCACTGCCCTCTGCAGTCTAGAACATTCCCTTTGGTTCCTGCCCCTCCCCCCCTCACACCGTCAGAGACATTTCCTAGTGGTTCCTTCAGTCTGGATACAATTCCTCTTCCCCTCATCTCCAGCTTAGATTTAAAAAACAAAACAAACAAATAAACAAGACAAAAAGAGTGGATTGGTATCTAGCTACAGCGCTAACTTCAGCTGTCTGAATTGCTAGCAAGTTGTAGGAGAATTTTGCTTCTCTTTTGGAAATGTGGCGCTTCGAAAGGAATGACTTCAGTTCTCAACACCCCCCATCCCCCCTCGACCCCCCCCCCCCCATGGCATGGTTCTTAGGTGAGCCAGTCCCTCAGCACATGTGCGAGGAACCTTTCAGGAGGGCTACTGAATTTGGAGTGTGTCTGATTGCTGCATGCAAAATGTCAGACCCGGTAGGCTTAGAGGAAGGGGCAAGGCCTGGCCGGAGTCCAAAGTTTGGCCCTAAAAGGAGCTAGTCACCTGTCTTGCCTAAAAATGTCTAGTGAAACACCAGGACAGATGGAAGTTGCTTGACAAGGGGAGGGGGAGAGGGAGAAATAGCCAGCACTGCACAGAGAATACAATGGACATCTGAGAGGGCACTATGGAGATAAGATAGGGCGCTTACTTCCATACCAAGCAGATGCCCCCTGCCTTGGGCTAGGGAAGTCTTGGAATCCTCTCTTACAGCAGGGCTAGAGAGCCAGAAGCCCAACTCACCTGCTCCTGATCAGATCCCAGTCCCCAAGCAGTGGGGTGAGGGTTCCGAGGGCTTAGTTTGTCCCAGTGACTGGAGAAGCTTTGTACCCCACTGGAGGGCTAGGGGTTTGGTGAGAGCTTTGAGGCATAACCTCAGCCTAAATATTCTGACAGATGCACCTGGGAAATGTCTGACTGTACGGCTTCTGCCTGGTATCTGCCTCTGTGGTCTAGGGTGGGACCTGGAGATCGGCACTTCTGACAAGTCTGCGGCATGCTATTCCGAGGCGCTAGGCCCTATTTTGAGAAGCAGTGTTAAGAAGTGCTTTTCAAACCTAGATGTGCATACATAAGCCACCTGGGAACCTTCCAAGGCAGGTTCTGCTCCAGCAGATCTCAGCTGGGACCCAAATCCTACATTCCTAACAAGCTGCCAAGTGCTGGGGGGGGGGTGTTGGACAGAGTGGGGAATGTTGGGGGTGGGGTGTTGTTGGGTGGGGGATGTTGGGGGGTGTTGTTGGGTGGGGTGGGGGATGTTGGGGGGTGTTGTTGGGCAGAGTGGGGGATGTTGGGGGTGGGGTGTTGTTGGGTGGGGTGGGGGATGTTGGGGGTGGGGTGTTGTTGGGTGGGGTGGGGGATGTTGGGGGTGTTGTTGGGTGGGGTGGGGGTGGGGTTGGTCCAGAAAGCACACATGGAGGAGTGCTGTCCTTATAACTCATAGGGAACATGTTACTCAGATACTCAGTTCTCCAGAACTGCTGACTCTAAGCTCAGATGTGGGGCAGGGCAGGAGGCCACCGGGCATCCCCCCTCCCCCCAATTTTAGCAAAGCCTCCAGAAGATTCTGAAGCACACGACACCTGGGAGCTATTGAGAGCTACAAGCTCACAGCAATGTGACCCATTTTGTCAGGGGAGGGTGGGGCCTGGCACTGAGCCATACCTATCCCTGTCACCTCATGCCCTATTGCCTTCCACCAGCAACAAAGCCCTCCCCCCCCTACACACATGAGTACTTTTGGAAGGAAACATCTTCTTTAGAGTGGCATGTGTGTTTTTTCTCATGGGTCAAAACAGGAGAACTTCCCCAGTGGGCAGCCCGGGAAAGAAGTGTTTTGTGCAGGTGGTTGACTGGTGTGTATACTCCTCAGTGCATGGCAGAGCAGGTGGTGAGGCTCCAAGGGAGAGGGCAGTGGGACTGGAGGGGCCCTAGTCAGTCGGAGCCAGTAAGCCTCAGAGCAGAGCCCAAGGAGCAGAGAACACCAGAAGGGTCAGGCCACACCCAGGCCTCTGGGTGGCAGAGGAATAGAGGCCCAGACAGTCTGTCCGAAAAGGAAGTCCCTCTAGATCATAAGAACACCCAGACTCTCCATGCTCTGATGACCATTGGGAATCCACAGAGGAGAAGGGATGTTCTTGTCTTCAGAGCCTCTCAGGCAGGCGACCGCTTTCCTTGCCTTTGTTCCACATTCCCCCTCATGGTCCTAGTACAGAAGAATGAAGGTGTGTGTGTGTGTGTGTGTGTGTGTGTGTGTGTGTGTGTGTGTGTGTTGATCTATTTGCTTTCCTTGAAGACGGTTCCCACCATCTGAGGTGAGCCATGAGGGTCTGATTTTGACTATGGGTGGCCAACATCAAAACGTTTTCCGGACACTCAGGAGGGCTTCTGGCAGGCCCTGAACCACACCTGCAGCTGATAGCACAGATAGAATTGGTGATTATCATTCTGGGCTGTAATTCTGTGCCAAGTCACTTCATGACATTGTCTTCCAGATAAAAACACCTAACTGTCCTCTATCAGACAGAACTCAAGTCAGCTCAAGCCTGAGTCTCAGCAACTGACTTCCGTGGGCCCACCGAGGCTGGGATCCCAGTTCCTGAGAGATGACAGGGCTAAAGGCTGTCAAATGCTTTCCCAGAGGCAGTTACCACTTGGAGAAACTAAATAGAAGTGACTTCCTCAGGGCGGGCAGCTTGAGAGGGCAGCTTCCTGACAGCTCAGAGACACTTCATCCCAGTCTGATGGTTAGCGAAATCTGAGTTTCCTATCTATGCAGGCCATTCTCTTCAAACTCCCATCACCATAACAAAACACTTGAGATAATCAGCTTATGAGGAGGAAAGGTTTATTTTGGCTCACAGAGTCTTTCCCTGGTTGGCTCTGTTTTGGGTTTATGATGGAGCACCACATCACAGCAGGTATTTGAGGGAGACTGCATAGCCAGGAAGCAAGCAAAAAAGAGATGGAGTGCACGTGTGCGTGTGCGTGTACATGGGCCTTTAACTCATACATAGTCTTCTGGGGGACATTCAAACTGTAGCAGCATCCTGCCGACCCCTTGCTCCCGTAAGTTAGGCAGAGCCCAGGGCTGCTGTGGATGATGGCCCGTTTGAGGGACGGATTTTATGTTGTAGGTCAACAGAGGGTCACCCTGATTCTGTTTAGCCCGGGAGGGCTTCTGTGCTAGGGTCACTGGCAGAGACAGGGCTTGATAGGCAAGCCAGTCATGGCTTGTTTCTCTCCCCACCTGGGGAGGCTGGAAGCTGGTGTCCAAGAAGAGTCTAGATTGAGAAGTAGGAAGCCAAATTTGGCTGTGGGCTGTTACACTGACTTTCAGGGAAGAAGGGCATGTTGCTTCCCGAGTAGGGAATTCTCCAGGGCGTTTATTCCCGGTGTGAAGATCATCCTCACGGCTGCAGGGACATAAGCCTCTGATGCTGGCTCGCCATCTGAGAGCGCGGTCCTTCCTAGTCCAATTTGCATCCTGCGACAGCAGGTGTGGCACCTTACAGATAAGGGAAGTAGGGCCTGGTGTAGTTAGCAGCAGTTCTTCATATCATGTGGTTGATCCTTATGTAACCAGAAGGACTTTACATAATGCTCATCATTGCAGACCAATGTGTATTAACTGCAAAACTTGTTGTCTGAGCCAACAGGCAACACTGGGAGCTGGGGAGACAGGCCTTGCAGCTCCCACGGGCTTCAATCTGAACTCAGGTCCAGATCTTCAGTGGGCCTTTCGTGGCTATGAGCCTTCCGTGGCTGGGAGCCTTCCATGATTGTGGGCCGTGGTTTCTTTTAGAGATCCGGTCCCCTGGCTGGGGAGATGGCTCTGTGGAAGATTGTGCTTGTCTGGCAAGCATGACGGCCCGAGTTCAAGTTCAGATCTCCAATAAGCACAGAAAAAGCTGGTTGTGGCTATGCAGAACTGTAACCCCAGCACTGGGTAGAGTGGAGGCAGGAGGATTGCTGGGATTTACAGCCTGCTACCCTAGCTAGAAGAAAAAAAAAATTAAAGATGAGCTAAAGCTTCAGTGAGAGACTTTGCCTCAAGATGTAAGGAAAGAGTGATAGAGGGTAGCCATGTCCCCATCTGGCCTCTGAATGCATACACACACAGATATGTGAAGTCGCGAGTGCACACATGCACACGAACACACACACGTGCATGCACAAGCATATATACACAAATACACACACATGCACACACACACACACACACAAATATACAGCTCCTTCCAGAAATCCTGCCTTCTTGGAACTCAGGTAGATTTCCTACCTCTCATTATCTGCCCTATTCCCTGGCCTTAGGAGGTCCCCCTCATGCCAAACATATTACTTTCAAACTTCCGATGTAGGATATAGACATCTACTCTCTACTTCCTCTTCCGGTGAGGCTAAGAAAAGTCTCTCCTTCGATACACACTGTCCTTCTGTACCAGCACACTGAAGAGAAACCCCGAACTGCTGTCATGTGGCATTATTCTCCCAAGATGCCTGTGTCCTGGCAGCCAATGGTTGGTCACACAGATGAGTGAGAAGCCGCAGGGACAGGAAGAAAATGTTTAGACCACAAATAAAAATAAACTTAAATCTTGTTTAAAAGGAGACAATGGTTCCTTCCTTCCCAGAGTCTAGCACCGTGTGCATATGTGTTATTATCTAAGAACAAATTTAATCAAGGGGAAAAAAACTGATAAAAGAGTTTAAATTCTAGATTATAATTATAGTCTGTTTTGGTATTGATTTTTACACACTATATTTTAGATGCTCGAGACGGCTAAAACCAAGTACTTAATGCTTTCTTTAGTTACCAATAAAAGTTTACATATTTTGATGAACAAAAAAAAATTTAATTTTTAAAATTCCTGGGAAAGCAGGGATGTGGGTGAAGGCATGGCAGATGCCAGAGAGAGCAGATATGTCTCTGCTGGACAGTTCTTACACTAGCTTTGGGGGCAGTTCAGGGACCCTGGCCTGTAGGGGGCAGTAGAAATGAAAAAACGAGCAGATCAAAGTGCCCTGTAGAAATGACCACTTCAGATCTGTATTGTCCCCAGGAAGGCTGACAGGGGTGCTGTTAGGACAAACTGGAGGCTCAGGAGAGGTTTGCAGGGGAATATGAGGAACTGGGTTCTAGAATCTGGGCAGTAAGTCAGAAGTGTGATGGGCTTGGCAGGGACCCCAGTCCTACCTGTCATCAGGTCTGCCCTATACACTTAAATAAGTGGCCCATTTGGTGGCTTGTGAAAGGGCTCCCCAGGATAGTGAGTTCTTTGTTTTATTGTTGTCAGTTTTCTTTTTCTATCTTTGTATGTGTGTGTGTGTGTGTGTGCGTGCATGTGTGGCAAGTGCTATAACCACTGAGCCATCAGTCTCCTCAGCCCCTCTGGTTTTGCTCGCCGTGTCCCATGCATCTTTAGATTCATTCTCCCTTAACAGTGGGTGGTTCTACCTTCACCGCGAAGCCTTCAGCTATTCTCAAGTTGCCAGGCATTGCTTGTTAGGTTTTGTTTTTTTGGGGGGGGGGACCAGTTCTCCCCATGTAGCCTGTCCCCTTAGCCCAGGATCACAGGTATGTGCAGGCAAGCCTGGCTTTAACTGTCACCTCCAGAGCCCCACAATGTCTACAGTGAGACCACTCTTACTATTTATAACTACAGAAAGCAGCACATAGGGTCTCAGACTGTGGTCTACACGAAGTGGCGTCTATTTATAATTCATTCAGCAAGTCACAGGTACTGGTGCCATTCAACAGCTCGGTTACAGGAAACAGCGACTGCCAGTGATAAGGGATGACACTAGCCACGGGCATGGTCAGAGTTTCGATCTACTTTTCTATATTCTCTCTGGTAGGTTCAAGTGTGGGGCATCTTTCTATAGCAGTTATTCTCTCTGAGC
Organism: Tokudaia tokunoshimensis; assembly: GCA_036184795.1. Taxonomy (NCBI): domain Eukaryota; kingdom Metazoa; phylum Chordata; class Mammalia; order Rodentia; family Muridae; genus Tokudaia; species Tokudaia tokunoshimensis. Next base: position 13,962,340 of record BTHU01000013.1, on the reverse strand, counting down.
TGGGAGCAACCCAGCTGGCTACCCAGCAGAATGAATGAGCATTATGCCCGCCTGGTGGCCTTTCACCTGGCGCTCAATGTGGCCAGCAGCAGGAGCGTGTTACACCAGCCTCGGTGGCTTATTAAACAAAGGTCTGGAAGGATGCTCAGGAGGGTGAAGAGGGGAGAGAGCACGGCTCTGCTTTTCTCATTGATTTCTCATTCTGCAGCTCTGACTGCATCAGACAGGACGGACTGAAGTGTGTCATAGTGAGAAGGAACACGTGACCCTCAGTCGCTCAGAACAACAAAAGTTTATGGCTTGCTCCCACTCTGCCCATCACAGGTAGCCTGGGGGCCTCTCTCCTCACTGGAGGTGTCAGGATGATGAAGTATACCCATTGTTATAACTGTTCTTTGTAGTGTCAGAGGAAACAAAATAGGACTTTGGGGGCATTTTTTCGTTGGCTGTTAAGTGTTCCTGGCTTCTCATATAGTTTCCACTCATGGCCCATGGGGCCTCTCCCAGCTGCTAGGATCTGGGACATGATGTCTCATGTTCCAAAGGCCAAGTAGCGGAAAGCTGTGAATGGTCTAGGGCGAGGCATGGTACGGGACAGTGCGGGTGACCTGGCTAAACTCCCTTTGTTCTGAGAGAAGTAAGGTTCCTACATTGTCCACAGCAGTGTGACATGGGATGTCTGGAGACAGAGGAGGGACAGTACATATACCACAAGGGTTATCACAGCCACTTAAAGTCTCCTGGGGCTAAGGAACAAGTCTGCTCAGTATTATAGATACTGAGAGGCAGTAGGAAGACCCACAGAGAACAGCAGGAGAACTTGCTAGCCTTCCCCTCATCCCTAAAAGGCTAGCTGGCCTCTGTTAAGTGTTTTCCTCCACACAGGGGATGGTACTAGATCCTCCCTGCCCATCACAGCTCTCGTTATCCACCAAGTCCCAGAGAACGAGGAGCGGTGTGATGGATAGAGGGCATGAATTCTGAACTGTCATCATTCAGAGGTTTGGCATTGGCCCTGGGGGCGGGGATGGAGCTGTAATGGATGGTTCAGACCCGTAGTTGCTATCTCTGAGCATGCTAATTACTTGGCATAAGTGCTTGGAAGTGACAGCTACGAAATGTAGAGATATGCAGGGTAGAGCAGGGCTGGCGTGCCAGCTCTGAGAACATGGGCTTGCTCTAGGCACGGGAGGTAGCCCATGATGCCCTGCCTGGGTACAGATGAAGCCGGCAAGCACGGCTTTGAGGTTCTCTAAGGAGAGATGACGGGACATGTCCTCTCTTACCTCATGGTTGAGATTCGTAGGCCCAGGAGCAGGCAGTGCCTGGTTCACCCACTGAAGTCATAACCCGGGAGGGAAGGTACTTTTGTGCTGAATCCATGCTGAGTCTGAGTCACATAAGGTTAAGATAGTTTGTTCTTCACCGGATGCCGAGAACAAACACGAGCCCCAGTTACAAAACGCATCTCTCACACGCATGCTTGTACATGTGTTTATTTTTAATCTGTGTCCTTATCTTCTGCAGGGGCCAACTGACCAGGTAGCTCATGTGCTTATAGTGAAAGGCTAATGTCATGTTCTATACCAAAGTGGATTGGTCTGGAGCAGTTGTTCCTACCCATAGAAGTCTAGGGCTGTGTCTATAGACTCTATCTCACGAGCAGTCTAGCCATGCTACAGTTGTATGTGGTGGGCCAGAACAGTACATTTGATCACATGTAGGCTGTGGGGTGGTCTCTGTGGGCAGCTCAGAAAGCGTGCCATGCAAGGTTGGTGAGATAGCTCAATGCCTTTAAGTCTGATAGCCAGAGTTCTATCCTTGGGACCCACATGGTAGAAGGAAAGAATTGTTTCCCACAAATTGACTTCTGACTTCCAAACATGTGTGCAGGCACACATGCATGTCATGCATGCTCACGTGTATACACATACACACACACATATACACAAATTTGTTATTTTTTTGCCTTCTGGACTACAGTCAGTGAGCTAAAACTTCTGTATTTCTTTTTTATGTCAGTTTATAAAAGGAATCAGGTATGGGACTGAGAGGAGCAGAGGAGGATGAGCTGCCATTCCTTTAGAGTGGCCCCGGAAGGACACAGTTTGTCGGACTGGAGCAATCATGATGGTCTAAGATGCTGAGAACAAACACAGCCAGGAACAAGCACAAACATGTATGTGCACAGGCCATGCACATACATGTGTGTGTGTATTCTGCCTACACAAGTGTGTTTGCATACTTACAGCTTTCCTTACTGGAAGGGGTTAATTGTCTGCCTTCTAGTTATCTTTAGTTTTCAGTTTTCATTTATACCACATGTGCCTACCCCGGAGGGGTGTCTGTCTTCTTCCATCTGTCCCCCTGCATCTCCCCGGGGAGTCTGAGCTCATCTTCTCCATTCTCAAAGAGGCCCCCTATTTCACTATTGCTCCTTGGTTTTTCTCTTGTGCTTGTCTTGATCGACCTATCATTGGCCTTTCTGTTCTCCGGACCTTCCTGCATTATGAACAAACACACCTATTAGCTAGCTAGCGGAGGGCACCGAGGAACCAACAACATAGCAAACAGGTGGAAGGTGACATAGGACACTACTAGTTTCTTCAGACAGTCCAGAAGCTGGGCAACTTCCTCCCCTTTTCCCAGGCAAGTACAGAGGGCCTGTGTCTACTCAGGACTGGGTCTAAAACAAAGTGGTCAGTCACAGAGAAGTGACCGTACTGCAGGGAGCACCTTTGCATGGGGGGCAGTGAGTGGGTGGAACACTTCCTCCGCTAACCGGGCCTGTGTGTCTCTGCTCTCTCTTCAGCTGGTGCTGCCAGAGTACTCCATCCACAGCCTCTTCTGCATCATGTTCCTGTGTGCTCAGGAGTGGCTCACCCTGGGGCTCAACGTTCCTCTGCTTTTCTATCACTTCTGGAGGTAGGTCTGTCTGGGACTGGGCCAACCCCCTTCACTTCTGCGTCCAATGGCAGTGTGCCCACATAGATCAACCACCAGGGGCCTTTTTTTTATCCCCTTTTAGAGAAACCTTGTTCTAGATACAATTAGGTTGTGATTAAGAGCTCTGACCCAAAGCAAGTAGACTTATTTAATACAGGTTACAGCTCATTATCGAGGGGCAGGAGCTCAAGCAGACCCTTGAAGGCAGAAACAATAGAAGCCTCTTTCTGGCTTCCAGGCAGACTCATGTTTACCTAACCTCCTTGCATAACTCAGGAACACCTAATTAGGAGATGGCACCATCTGCCTACCACGGGCTGGGCTCTCCTACACCAATCCATAGTTAGGATGGTCCCTCCTAGATGTGTCCAAAGGTCAATATGATCCAGGCAGTTCCTCAGTGGAGACTCTCCTGTGAGATGACTATAGATTGTGTCAAGTTGACAAGCAAAGATACTTAGAACAAACTGACTCTCCTGAGCTGGAAGTCAATCCCTCTTGGCTCTGCTTTGGAACACCAGTCCTGCAGCTGAGCATGAAATGCAGCTACAATGTTATTCAGTCCAGCCAAAATCTGAAAACAGTATCGATGACTGTTAGCTGATGCATCCATAAAGAAAATGTGGTGTATCCATACAACAGAATGTCTGTGTGGAAATTAAGAAGGCAGAAAGTACTTCAATGTGCTACAGTGTGGATGAGTCTCAAATAAAATATGTTAAAGATATCACACCCAATAGTCACACATTATATGATTCTATTGACATGAAATTTCTAGAATAGTCAAATCTATAGAGACAGAAAGTAAGCAAGTGGTTTCCAAAGGAGGAGGGGCTAATAAGAAACAACTGCCATGGGTATAGGGTCCTCCTCCTCCTCCTCCCTCTCCTCCTCCTCCTCCTTCCCTCCTCCTCCCCCTCCCCCTCCTCCCCCTCCTCCTCCTTCTCTTTCCCCTCCCCTCCTCCTCCTCCTCCCCTCCTCCTCCCCCTCCTCTCTGTCTCTCTATGTCTCTCTGCCTCTCTCTGTCTCTCTGTCTCTCTCTCTCTCTCCCTCCCTCTCTCCCTCCCTCCCTGTGTAAGGGTAATAAATGTACCCTCACCCTAGACAGTGGTGATAGATGTGCACTTTAAAGAGGCAAACAGTATGATGTGTAAATTGTCTCTTTTTTTTTTTTAAAACACACCCACCAGTTGCACTAGGTTTTCTGGGCAGTTATGATGCCAACTATTTGTCATGTAAGACTGTGCTTTGGCACACTTGAGTGGGTTTTCTGTAGGATGGTTATGAGGCAGAAGTGAGAAATACCAGAGAAGTGGGGATTGTGATTGTGTGGATCAATTACCCTCCTCAAACCCTTTAATTCCGGAGCTCTGGATGCCCAAGCCAATTTCCATCATTGCCAATTTCACTAGCAAACATGGGGAGCACACACTACTCACTAGGCATTGAGGGGAATTCCTAGATGAAAGTATGTGTGAATCTTTATCCTAGGAATATCCTTGCAAGCAGAAGGAAGTATATTCTTATCAGATATATGAGGAGATATGAGGATTCCCTGTAGGAATGTAGAGAGAGGGACACGTTAGTCCTTAGAGTGTGGAAAAGTCCAGAAAAGCATGTGCAAGGGCCCAGAAGTGAGAGAGCACTTGGCTTGGTTAGGGGACAGTATCTGTCTTTTGGCATAGTTGGACGGGTGCTCCTGGAGGCTGCAATGGATGGGCAGCTGGTAACCTCATACTGAGAGACCAAGAAGTTCTGATAAAGAGCTTGGAACTTGTGTGGACTGGAAAGCCATGAGGGATTCTGGCGGAGGAAAAGTGGCCTTACTTGATGTGAGCTTCAGAAGGTGATCTTGGAAGAAGTGTGAGGGACGGGGCAGAAGGAGATGTATCAAAGACAAAATCTAGTTAGGAACAGGACGGGACTCCAGGTGACGAAATAAAGGGAATGAGACAGTGGGAGCCGTCCTGCCTTGTGAAGGTTGGCTCAGCGAGAGAACAGAACTGGAAGCAAACTGAACAGGCTTTGACCAATGACCATGTGTAGGTGAGGGCAAGGGAGCCTCTGAGCTAGACAGCTCACTTGTGAGAACCTGTCTGCATCCTCTCCACCTCGTGTGGGCTGGATCTCCTCCCTACAGATGAAATCTCTCCTGAGGGTCTTTAAGTCATGGTCTGTTGCCGAAGCCTATCAAACTGTTGGAGAGACATGTGCTTACTGCACACGCACAGCCTTGGGGCTTATCTCTGGCCCCACAGAAATCAGGAAAAGGCAATGGGCTTTGTAAAGTTGGATTTGTCTTCCAATCTCAGAGCTGCACTGTCCCAAGGGAGGAAAAGGAGAGCCAGCTATTTTCCTCATACCTGGGATGTGTGTGTGTGTGTGTGTGTGTGTGTGTGTGTGTGTGTGTGTAGCAGCCATGGTCTCATTGTCTGTAAAGACCTTGCCTTGGTTCTTGAATCTCTGATGGCCCTTTCTTAGGAAAGTTATCAGGACACAAAAGACAGACAGAATGAAGACAGAGACGTCCTTAAATGCCTACAGTCCTGGAACCCAACCCCCACTTCTGTCTCTTTTTCCTTTTCTCTGTCTGCCTCTGCCCCCTGTGTGTTTATGTCTATGTGTGTGTGCACAGGTGTGCATGTGTGTAGAGTTTAGATGACAATCTCCAGTGTTGTTCCTCGGCCGCCATCTCCCTTTTGGAGGGAGGGAACAAAGTTTCTCATTGGCCTGTAACTCACTTAGATAGGCTCTGCTGGCTGGCCTGAATCCCAGGACTCAACATTTCCAGCGTTGGAATTATAGCCTCACATCACTGTACCCAGGGTTAGAACACAAGTCCAGGTGTTAGTGCTTTACAGACTGATGAGATGCCCAGGTTCGTACCATGGTCCCCTCTACCTTCACACTCATTGTGCTTCGGTGAAACTGACTTGGTCACCACTTTTTGGTGGCCGTTCGGAGAGGTCATTTGCACACGTCAATGTGCACTTGTCCTTTGAGGTGGGCAGTTTTTATCCCCGTCTTACAGCTGAGCCCAGGATGGGTTGATGACCGACCCAAGGAAGGACAGTCTGGTGAGCAGCAAGCAAGAGTCAGTCTTGGTCCTTCCTGCCAACCATGCAGCCACCGGGTTCCTCTGCCTCCACTTAATGAGGTCACCTGGGAACAAAGCCCGGTGACAGCAAATAGGTTTTAAAATCTGCTCTGGAGAAGAGGAGAGGTGAGTGGCCCAAGGGCTATGAGCTGGCAGCTGTCATCGAAACTGGCTTCTGATGTCCTCTTAGCATAGTGTCGGTGACAGATAATGGCAGTGCAGTTCTCTGAAGGGAAGGAAGAGGTGACTGAGATGCCAGCTCTGTGAGTGCGTGTCATCCCCGCGGTCTTCAGGTCAGGCCTGTGCCTGGTTCTTCTTCAGGGTGGCGAGCTGCTACTGTTCCAGACCTGACAGGAGCAGTAGCGTGCACTCCTGCCTCCCAGAATCCTTCCCCACAGTGACCAAGGAGCACAGCACCAGGCCATCCTAGCTACAGTGGGTTCCTGGGCTCCACGGGGAAGCTATGCCTCCGTGGGAAGATGTTGGTGGACATGAACTAAGAGCTGCAGACACCTGCAAGGGCCCCAGTTGTCACATAAGGCCCCGGCCTTGGGCAGCATTTGTGGAGCTGATGTGGCTGTAGGCGTTAATGAGGACTCATCTCCCACAGTTCTCTTTTCCGGCTTCCCCAAGATGGCCAATGTTCCGTTTGTTCTTCTAGGCCCCTCAATCAATCAAACAAACGAAAACAAACAACAACAACCCACATCCCTAAAAATGCCTCTCTAATGCCTCTCTATGGTATTCTGGAGTTTAAATAAAGTCTGGGTAGTGGGTACTAGCCCAAGGCACTTAGTGTTTGGAATATAGACATGGAGAAGGTAGTCATACAACTAACTCTTTCACATATGCCTACATTCAGGAGATACCAGGTTATCAGAATCAACCTCAAGCAAGAAGGAATTATTTAGACTCATAGTTGAAGGGAGTACCTCCCACCATGGTGGAGAAGGCGTGGAAGCTGGGGCTCTGCCTACAGCAGCAGGAACTCGCAGTGTTATTACATCTTGGTAGATGGGAGCAGAGAACTGGGACAGGAAGTGGGGCTTCCCATAACTGTCCCCACTTCCTCCAGTGAGTCCTTACCTGCTGAAGGTCCCACAACCTCCCCAGACAGGGCCACTAGCTTGGCGCCACGTGCGCCCACACACAGACCTATAGGGGAACCAAAATCCTGGGTCACATGTTCTCTTTTGTCAGAGTACCTTTATATGTTACCGTGGATCTTCTGGAAGTCATAAACAGTCACTGAAAAGTTGTGGCCAAGTTGTACTCTAGCAATGGTTAGAATCTGAGTTTGACGGGAGGCACAGATCTTCAGGAAAAAGTACAAATCTAGGGGACCTTGACCTGACAACATGGGGAGCCCTGCGCCTCAGAGACATTGCTATCATGTCCTCTTCCCTGCAGGTATTTCCACTGTCCAGCAGATAGCTCAGAGCTAGCCTACGACCCGCCAGTTGTCATGAATGCCGACACCTTGAGCTACTGCCAGAAGGAGGCCTGGTGTAAGCTAGCCTTCTACCTCCTCTCCTTCTTCTACTACCTGTACTGGTGAGTCCTGCTCTCCTTCTGGCTTTGACTTCAGCAGGAAATGGAAGGGGATTTGAGGCTGGCCTTGGAGAGGTAGCTTCTCGGGAGGTGGCCTATAACAGAACATGGCTAATTGAATCTGATCCCAGTTGTCTGACCCTGACTCCGGAGCAAGGGTTTCTGGGAAAGAAAGATGCCTCGGTGCAACTCAGGAAACATCTCATAACATCTCTTAGGAGGCAGCTGAGGGATCATCACATCACAGGCTTCTAACTAGCAGGGCTTCTGGCCCTTCAGAACTCAGCAGCTCCTCTCATCAGGGTACCAGTGAACGGAGGGGGCCGGGATCATTACCCCTTGCCCTCGGCCTGCTTGTGAAGATTCTTGGGTATTGTATTAGTGGCCTTTATCCCCGCCAGTGGCAGTCATACCCCACAGAGAGGCACATTGGGTCATTAAGTGCTTATACTGCAATTCCTCCATGTTTCATAACACCGTCCTAATTGAGCAAATCCTGCCGACTTTGCAGAGTCGCTTCCGGGTCCCTGTCTTCACCTCGTCACTTGAGCACCCTAGCTCAGCAGAGCGTGGTGTGCTGTTATCCTGTGGCCTGTACTCTGGAGATGCTTGTTCCGGAAATGTCTCCTCATCCCTTTTGTGCTCATTTCTGGGGCCTTTTCCCAGTCACCTTGCTATCCTGTCCCTATCTTTGCAGGGTCACGCATTTCCTCAGACACCCCAATGCTGTCTCTGCAGAGGCAAGGGAAGGTTGGGGGTGCTAACTTTTCAGCCATCTCTGGGTTCAGATTGGGTGTATTAGGCTACATTGCTGGACATTCAAAAGTAAACTCCATATGCATTGCCAAATTTGTGAGATAAATTCTGCCCTTGTCCACATAGAGTGAGGAGCCTGGACCTGTGAAGGTCGAAACGTTTCCCAGGGTCACAGCTAATGGTCACACTAAGTATAACTCAAAGACTGAACTTCAAACTGCATACAGAACCCATAGACAAGTCTTTATCAAAGCAAGGGCCAGGGGTTAGAGACAGGTGGCCGATTACAGTGCTGCTGGTCCATAGTACCCCCACCCTTCAGCAGGAATAAATCTATTGTCCAGATTCTTACACTCTCCATGAGCAACTCCAGGCAACTCTGGTATATGTGTCGGAGGTGAAACTGGCACTCTGGAAGGTTGGCTTGTTCCTGATTCCCTTCTTGATCCCCAGGGTCAACAGACGTAGAAGTCAGGGAGATGTAGGCTCATGGTTCACCTCAACTGTGAGGAGTTGGGGGGGGATCAGAGAATTATTCTAGTACTTTCTTCATGAAGTCAAGGGTTATTCCAGCGTTAGAGTTTTATCCTTCATGAATGGTCTGGATGCTTCCTGCTCTATGCCGTAGAAGCCTGAGAAGCTGTAGGACTCTCCTTGGAGATGCTGAGGTGACCAGCAGTTCACCCCACTCCTTTTGGCTTAAGGCTTTTGCAGCCTTAAGATGGCTGCTCTCCCAGGAGGCTGCAGAGGGTGGGAAAAGGCTGTTTGAAGGCAGAGGCCACCCCTTGGAGAGTTTTCAAGTTTTGTGGGAACGGGACCCAAGGAGGGGGGTGTGAAGCAATGGAGTCTCGTGAAGCCATGGAATCAGACTCCAGAGACCAGCATCAGGGTAGAGATCTGAGTTTATTGTCCGGCGCATACACTTATATACAGTGTTTGAACCAATCCCAAACCCTTAAGTCCTCAGCCAATTATATCTCACCATATCATCACTGTGCCCCAGTGTTCCTTGTCTGCTTCTTCTCAGGCTATGCTTATGTTTATGGATCACTCCTCTCTAGACTGCAGACAGCTCATCTATTTCCCTCAGCTGTATCTCGGCAGGGCTCTGCACAGCACAGAGTAGGCATCCGTGATGTTTATTGTCACAGCTTGGCTGCCTATTCCCTCATGGCAAGGCCTCAGCTCACACACTCACCATTATTTCCCTGCACTGAGAAGAGGGCTCGGTACATAGTAGGTGTTCAATTAGTATGGAATAAAAGAATTACAGTGAGTTAGACAGAGTAGAGTTTCCATTACTGTGAAGAGACACCATGACCAAGGCAACTCTTATAAAGGACAACATTTAATTGGGGCTGGCCTACAGGTTCTGAGGTCCAGTCTGTTATTATCACAGTGGGAAGCATGGCAGCATCCAGGCAGGCATGGTGCAGGAGCTGAGAGTTCTACATCTTGTTCTGAAGGCAAACAGAAGACTGGCATCTTTAGGCAGCTAGGGGGAAACTCTCTTTTCCCACCCCTACAGTGACACACTTCCTCTAGCAAGGCCACATCTTCCCCAATAAGGCCACACCTCCTAATAGTACCACTCCCTGGGCCAAGCGTATTCAAACCACCACAATTATCCACAATTAGGCTCAGCCCACAATGGACAGAGGACTGGCTTTGGAGTTAAAATGTGGTTGCTCTGTCATGAGCTGTCCAGTGAGAATCCACCTGTCTACTTCTAGCTCTAGGCAGTGGGGCCTGGGTGCATCTGCTGTGTCTGGCTCTAGAAAGAGGGCTCCAGATCTTAGAGGGGCTCACTGGCTCCTCAGCTGTGCAGGGCCGGAAGGAAAATAGTCCAGGTTCTTTTATTTGGTTTTGCTTCCTAGACATCTTCTTAGAGTCAGGGGTGGGGTCTCTAATGTCAAAAGATTTGTTTCTTCTTCTAAATAGACAAAGTAGTAGATTGTAGTTCTGGTCAACTTGTCAGCCTTGCAAAATTAGCCTGAAGTCCTTGTCAGGCCACAGGAATGCAGGTCCCCCCTACTTGGTTACTACTAATTCCCTAAAGCAGGAGGTTTGGGGACCTATGCCCAGTTAAGATTCACTTATGTCATTTGCCCCAGGACCATGTTTGTGCACCCACACTGCTATCAGTGACAATGATCTTCATCCTGACTCTTGGAACCCACACATCATGTAGCATCAGGAGGGGGTGGGTGGTGGGTGGGACACAACCATTATGTAAGCATGTGGCTGTGGCTGGTGGTATGAAGAATCTTGGTTTTTTGGTTTTTTTTTTTAAAGATTAATTTATTTTATGTATTTGAGTACACTGTCGCTGTCTTCAGACACACTAGAAGAGGGCATCGGATCCCATTACAGATGGTTGTGAGCCACCATGTGGTTGCTGGGAATTGAACTCAGGACCTCTGGAAGAGCAGATGGTGCTCTTAACCACTGAGCTATCTCTCCAGCCCCGGTATGGAGAATCTTACCCCCTAGGCACCTGGTCTATAATGGCAGGAAAAGTGATGAGTCACAGTGATTGTCCCAGAGACTACGCTCATAAGCATCCAGTGGCAACCCATTCATGGAATGCTATCCTAACAGACACATTGTGGGCTGTAGCAAGGCCTCCGTGGGTGACCTGGAGACCACAGAGACAGGAATGAGGTGACTCCATAGGCTCCAGCCCTGGAGGGAGGCCGTGGAGAGACACAGACTCCTGCTGACATCTGTTTTCCTGTTCTTCTTTGCATTTAGCATGATTTACACCTTAGTGAGCTCCTAACGCAGACCCTGCTGATGGAGAGGCCGAGGCTGGGAACCACTGCAGCTGTGGCTAGAGGAGCACCAGACGGGGATGACGGAGAGACCCAGCTAGCAGAGACCGAATGGACGGAACGGGAGTCACACAGCAGACAGGGCCATGTTACCCACGTGTGTCTGTCTCTGCCTTTGCCTTTCACATCCCATATGGGTTACAGAACCCCTCTGAGCACCGGGGTGCCAGCTTGTAGCTGCTGAAACACCCAACCTCTGGAGATGCCGATGTTACTTCCTTCATCCACTTCCCTGAGCCGCAGAACCGTGCAAGTTCACATGGGGAGCTCGTCTGGATGGTAGAAATGAGGCCAGACGCTGGAAGGTGTCAATCAAGGGACAGAGTGGCTCAGGGCCAACGCCAGATCTTCAGGGTTGGCTGAGACCCACAAGGACACCATGGGCTGCCCAAGACTCATATTTTCCCCAGAGCTGTGGCCACATGCTTTGCTCAGAGCAAGGCTGAAAGCCGTGGAGACTGCCCCGAGCCACCTCCCACGTCACTTTTATGCTCTATGTGCGGGAGTCTGAGCGCGGTGGCTTCCCGAGCTGGGTGCGGGCGGCAAGTCCTGTCCAGTGTGAACTGGGGAGGGGAGAAAATGGATTTCTAAAAATGTGTGCAACATGTCCCAGGTGTGAGTTCTTCACCTCCCCCAAGGTTGTATTCTGCCACTGTACCAAAAATTCGTCAGTGTCATTACATGCCAATCAGCTGGCCGGCATGAGCCAAAGCCTAAAATAACCTCAAAACAGTGCACAATCCAGAAACAGAGAGCTGTTTTGTACGTGGGTATGGACAGCTAGGAAGTGAGACAAACACAAGTGTCCCTTCCACTGATACGTCACAGCCTTTGTGCTGCTCAGTTCAATGTGGGGACATCCGCTTATTTAGAATCTTCCACTTGGTTTTTGCTCCTTTTTTTGGGGGGGGGGAAGGTGGGAGTTGCAGGACGGGTGTAAATACTGACAAGGCTGAGTTTTTGATGCTTAAACTGGGCACAATGGTTTTAACCTGATTCCCCAAACTGCTTTGCTTTCTACCGTTACGCACACGCGCACACACGAGTGCTATTTATGTACGTACCGGCGCCCATCTGAATTCTGTGACTCAGGTTTTTGAATGGTGTTTGTGTGATACATTGTGTGCTATGTTTGAGATGCAACAACAACTTCAGTGGCTTTACCTCAGCTCATTTCAACCCCTCCCGGGCTACTTGTGTATCCATATGGTTGGCAAACTGGGAGGTAGAAAAGCAGTTTCAAAAAGAAACAATGTTTCTAAAAAAATAAAAAAAAAATCTACAGAAAACAAAATAGAGAGAAAAAAAACTTGAAAGAAAGAAGAAAAAGAAAACACTGCTTTCCCGAGGGGGCCAGATGTATCAACCAAAGCCGTGCAGCCTGGAGAATGCTTTCCCTTGGCAGGAGCTCTAGCTACTGAGGTAACTTGTTGATACTACACTGCCTCAGCTGGGTACCATTCCTGGGGATGGCTAGTTACATCAGCAAACTGTGGGGTCTGGGTGTCAGGTGCAAAGCTAACTCAATCGACATCTTGAAAGAAAAACAAAAAAACAAAAACAAAAGAAAAGAACAAAACAGACGCGGAGAAGGTAAGGAAGAGGTCTTCTTTCCTCTCTCCAGGAGTCTGTTTTACACTTCACCCTCTTCCAAAAGGACTTAAAGTAGCTTTTGACAGGACACACCAATATCAGAGATTGTTAATGTGGACTTGGGAAATTCAAACCTACGAAGGAGGTCTGTACCACGTCCCAATTTCCTGAGTGATCAATTTAACATCATCCCCTAGCAGTAAATGGTCCCAGCTCATACTACAGGGCTTTAAATTTTCTAAACTGCTTTCCTAGCACACTAAACCCTCCACATGGCCCTCTTGTTTTCTCTCTTAAAGTGGGGGAGTTTACAAGACCTGGGGGCTGTCTTTAAGAGAACATGCCCTTTCTGTCCCCACTAAAAGCCTTTTATGAGAAAAGATTTTAAAGCAGAGAGCTTTAGCGGAAGTGCATGGGGGCTTGGGTTTCTTTAAGGGGGAAGTGTGTGAGAGAGATATTCTTCCCTTAGTCCTTCGAAATCCTTAACTTCAGATGCCTCTTGGCCAGGTCCCACCGTTGTGAAAGAAAAACATTCAAAACTTTCCCTTGCTATCTGCTGTGATTGGAAAATAAGTCCGGTGATCTCACGGGAGTTAGAGCAAATCCTTGGTTCCCCAGGAGAAGCTCATTTTCCTTTTGGTAAAAATAAGCAAGATGGGCTCTTGGCAGAGCTCGGGTGTGTGCCAGGTGCCACGGTCAATGAGGAGAGTGGCTTGCAGATCTGCACAGCTAGTCTGCGGCGCGGCTTTAAAACCATGCAGCCGACCCCTTCCTACAGAATTTTGCTTGCTTGGCTAACGTTCTTCCATTGTGTGCCTTGTGGAGGGAGGGAGGGAGCTAGGGCAGGAGAAATGCCTTAGAGCAAGTTAGAACCCATGTACCAAGCGTAGGTCAGGGTACTTTAAGGGTATAGCACGGGCCAGGACTGGCCTGGAGTATGGGCCCTGTTCCCATGCTGTGGCCCTGTGTGGCTGTGCTGCATGTGACCTAGATGTTGGAGAGTCACAAGGTCACATTTCCCTCTGCTAAGGTGAGAGAAGGACAGGCTCTGCCCCAGCTTGCTACAAAAATGGTGTGACTCCATGTCTGCGGTGCCTGGCAACAGTGAGTACTCTACCGAGGGAGCTGTGCCCTGCTCTCTACTGTACCGAACGCCCCAGCTTCCTGCCGACCACTGGACCGGAGCGGAGCACATCTCATTCAGTCCTCACCGCGACACCGTGAAGCAGGAACTATGATTGTCTTTAAATGATAGTTGAAAACTTTGATGCAAACCTTACAGAGGTCAAGGACCTAAGCCAAAGTCACACTTGCCAAGTTGCCAATCTGAGTCATTTTTGTTTCCGGGACCTTGATAATTCTGTATTCTTGAAAGAGCGATGCAGTACAGGAAGGGTAAAGGGATGTGAGGAGTGATTATGGACAGGGCGGGGGCTGCGCTGCGTAGCAGGCTTCATGTGACTTGCAGCGAGCCACCTTGGGGGGCGGGGATGGCGCTGCAATTAGAAAGTCTGGCTCTGGAGAACCTTGTGGCGCTTCATCTTTTCCGAGACTGCTTCTCATCTGTCACGTGAGGTGCGTACCACTTCCCACGGCTGTGATAAGTCACTGTGTCTGGGGAGCTCATAGCAGAGAGCCTGGCTCTACAAGCTTGTCCCAGGAAATCTCATTCCCTGGTCCAACCCCCTCTGCTCCTCCCTACCTCGTGCCAGATGATTACATCCGGGGGTTGGGGTGGGGAAGGACAAACTTAGCTGCGCCTCATGGGAGCGCAGAGCAATGTTCACCAAGTCTCCGCTTTCTTCCTGTCCTCTTCCCTTCCTGGGCGTGGGGTGGGGTGGGGGAGTCACTGTCCCAGCCATGCAACAGGGGTAACAGCTCAGCCTCAAGAAAAGTACCCCCCCCTTTGCTCCCTATTTTTAGGCTTGGTAATTGCACCAATGTTGAATAAAATTGTCATCGTTATGACAGTTTTATTCTCCCGCGTAGGAGATGAACGCAGCCAGCAAAATGCTTTGACAACAACTAATTGTGCTCACACTGAGTTATCATGCAGACTCGTTCTATAGCCCTTTCTCTTGTGGGGGCCTGGGGGCTTTGGCCTGTTCTGTTCCACACTGCGCCCTGGCATGTGGCTCTTATGTAGAACCTCCCCCATTCCTCAGAGCCGAACCTGCTCCAAGGTTGAGCCCAATAGTGAAGCATGGGAGCTGGGTAAGGAGGGACGGATTCTAGGTTGTGCTTGTAACAGGACTGTCTCTGTGGGATGGAGAAAGGAGCCAAGCAAGGCAGAGATTCATCCAGACACCTCCTGGGGAGCATTCCTGGGGAAAGGTAGGGTTCCTGTTTGGGAAGAGGACTGCTCTCTCCATATGGAGGATTGCACTTGATGGGAGTGTTCAACATATTCTTCACAGCTTTCCTGGTACCGGAAGGAGACCTCAGTGACCCAACCTCTAATTACTGCCTATGATCCAGAAATAGCCACAATAAAATGACAACTTCCAGACCTTGGTCACTCTGTGGCCATCCCTGCCACCTCTCATGCCCCATGCAGTTTTCCCTCCGCATTCCTGGATGCCCCGAAGAGACCTTTCTAGACCTTGACCTTGGACTCTTGGCTACCATATGGCAACCTTGGTTTTCTTCTTCTTCAATGAGCCATGCATTTGAAATGGATCATCAGGGCTTACAGGAACCAACTGTTCTGACTTGTAGGGGGTTTGCTAGTCATTGTTAAGTGCAGCCACTGTTAAAACCAAAGTTATGCGAGTGTAGCTTAATCATGTTGAAGACGGAGGTGTGTAGTTACAAGCCTCCTTCCTAACATGTGCATTTTAATGTTTCCTTTTAAGTTATGGCCGACATGTTTGTGGTAGAAACATGAATGCCAAGTGATTGTGTGATCCTATTCATTTCTTCCTAGTCTCACGTTCACTGATGTCATTAGTACCGGAAAATTGCCCAGGATAGAAGTATTTACATCACAGAAGTTGGCAAATGCACCTCTTCCCCAGCCCCCCACTGAGTGC
This sequence comes from Tokudaia tokunoshimensis, assembly GCA_036184795.1. Taxonomy (NCBI): domain Eukaryota; kingdom Metazoa; phylum Chordata; class Mammalia; order Rodentia; family Muridae; genus Tokudaia; species Tokudaia tokunoshimensis. The sequence continues at coordinate 13,946,531 of BTHU01000013.1, read as the reverse complement.
CCTCATTAGTAACCCTGATCTTAACTCTGGCACAGTTGTGTGACCACAGCGTGGGAGTCAGTAACCAAGGCAACTCTAGCTGCATCTTTGAAGCACTGGGTGTGCAGTGGCTGGTGGCTTTGGGGGTCTGGGCACCTGGTGGCACTGCCTACATGACTGTGACATCAACTTTGACTGTGACAGCAGTGGTGCTGCTGCTCTTCACTAGAAGTCATGTGGGGCTATCATCTGGTTTTCTGTGGATTTGACAGACAGGTACCAGCTTATAAAGAGAACAAGTTACTTTTGTCTCCTGGATATAGATGTTACTGTATGTGATTAGTGGACTCCATGCCTTTGGGCTTATGATAGCATGTGATAAGAGTTGCCACCCTGGGGACCTTGGGGGAGATACTTAACGTCCAACCTACAGGTCAGGCATGAGGGCACTTGCTTAGTATCTGAGTCACAAGTAGGAGAAGCATGAGTTCAAGGCCACCTGGGCTACACAGTGAGAACCTGCCTTTAAGTAGAAGTCACGTTCAGCAGCAGGAAGGCAGCCATTTAAGGAAGGCAGCCTTTTAAGGTGCCTGGTACTGCAGGGAGAAGGGCCTGGAGTGTAGGATCAACAACACCTTCTCTGCTAAGCATGAAATCACTTTGATTAGCAGACCCTAGTTCCACTTTCCTTAGCTAAGTTGGGGCTTTTGTTCTTTTGAAACACATCACTTCCGGGACCTTCAGCATCCCTGTGCAAGTGGGGTCCATGCCTCCTCCTGGGATACAATGGTGAATAGAATTCATATTCTGCTGGGTATTGTTGCTAAAATTCCTCCCCAGTGTGTGTGTGTGTTGGGAGGGGGGAGATATAAGCAGCATCTACCCTCCTCCTAAGGTTTTGGGCTTTCCGAAAGAGCGTAGGTAAGGGGTTACTTACAGGAGTATCGGTATCCTACCGACAAAATGCTACACCTGGAAAGCCTTTATCTACCAGGGATGAAGGCTTCCCCACAGCGTGGATGGCAATCCCCCACCCAGGACCCCCACCTGGGCTGTGCTAGCTTGACACTAGTTCTCTGCCGAGGCCAAGTGCAGTTAGGGCAGCAAGACATATAATAGGGGTTAAGGAGCAGCTAGATACTGAGGTGAGAGTCTTAACCTTCCACCAACTGTCCACCAGGGGTCAACAACCCCTGTCAGGATAATCCTTTTGAAGGGGGCAACATGGCCATTGCTTCTCTTGGAGGACAGTCACAGTAGGCAGCTGTCCACCTCCCTGGGTGGTCCAAACCAGCAGAAAGAGAGCTTTGTAAGGTACCATACCCAGTCTTTCACTTGGTGCATAAAATCATTCCCATGGCTTCTCCCTCCTCAACTGGTTCCAAGGGCTTTGCTCTGTCCACTGGCACAGACTCTTCCATTCAGTCTTCATCCTGTAACCCCAGGTACCTTGGGGAAGACACCTGCCTTTGCTTCGGAGACACAGGCAGTCTCAGACATCATTATGTGCTCTGAAATTTGACTGAGATGCTGGCAAGGCAGGCTTAAATGCCAGCACTAGATCCCTGTTCAAACATCCCCAGAAATGTGAACAGTCAACCCTCATCCTTCTCAGAAATGCTTGACGTGCCACAAAATATTGTCACTTTTGTGGGATGATGTGTGTCTATTCCAGTGCAAGAGAAGGAAAGAAAATGGGATCCCAGTTGAATGCCACACCCCACGGTAAACAGCAATGAGACTCAGCCGGCAGCCCAGACCCAGGATGGTGGCTTTGGATCCTACAGTGAAGACAGCCTAATAGTGCAAAAAGGCTGAGGGGAATTCTGCCCAATTCTTCCCTTAGGGACAACTCTTAGGATGTGATTTTATTTTCCTATAGCTAAGTGGGAAATGATCCTTAAGTTGAGGTAGCTTCCGAAGTGCCGTAAAACAGATGGCGCCCTCTCTAAGAAGTGGAGATTCCCAGCCGGTGGATCAGATCCTCGGAAGATAATGTGTGGAGCCCTGTGCCAGGAGTAACCAGCTTTGTTCTTAAGGAATATTTCAAGACTGTATTAAAGCCACCAAGCCCTAAGAGGCAGTACTTGGCCATCTGTGGCAAAAACCCAGAGCAAAAAATTACCCATAAGACTCAGCAGCAGTGGCCCTGGCACTTACCCTGTCTAACTATAAGAAAAAGGGCACAGATTGTATTTTGCAGTTAAGACTCCTGTTTCCTTGCTTTGGGTTGATTACTGGGAATTAGATCAGTCCAGGAAAAGGGAGGCATGAGGAAAATGTCAGAAGCCCAGACGTACTTGAAGAAATAGGACACTGTAAACAGAAGGTCTGAAAACTGGGATTAAAGGAAGTAGCGAGACACAAAAGTCTGAGGACTAAAGTAGGCTGGAGGGGCAACCGGGTTGAATGGGGAGTGTTAATAGCCACACAGCTCATGCACTTAACAGTGACATCTGCCTTCCTCAGAGTACCGCCGAGTCAGTCCCCAGCTATTGAAAGGCTGGAACAAGTCCCTGGGGTCCTTTGCTTCACTAGCTCACTGTGAGGAGCTTGTTCAACTCAAGCTTTGTGCTTGAGAAGAGACACTGAGAATGCGGTGTAGTAGCTGCTATCTAGAGCTTGGAACACGGAGAACTGTGAACCTGTCCAGAGCTTGGTATCTCTATTTCATGGGACTGAGCAGAGAAGCATCGGGAAGACTAGTTTCAAAACAGAAGTTCCGAGAGGGCAGAAAATAGAAGTTGGACTCCTCTTTCCTCTCTGTAAGAGATCAGGGCAATTGCTTCCTGTTGTAAATTCTGTAGAGCCTTAAGAAAAGCATGAATGAATGTTGGAGGGCGGACCACACCCACAGCAGCTGTCCCAGCCCCTCAGCAGGGTCTATCACAAGCATGGAGAGGGACAATGTGAAAGAAGGATCACTTGTAGGACCTTTCCCAAGAGGAAGGTGGAGGCCTAGTGGGGACAGGCTGGAGACAGAATTTCCGACAAAGTGCTAGCATGTGTTGTGGAAGGAGAACTCCGTAGGTGGAGCCCAGCATCAGGAGTACCATAAAGAATGACAGGCGATGCCAACACTGGATGACAGTGCTCCCCGTGGCCACACTGCCAAGTATAGAACAGAATCAATAGAAAGGACTGGTTTCTAGATCAAATGGTTAGAGGCCATTTGAGGACAGATGTTTATTTATATTAGGAGCTGGTCTTTGTCCTCATGAGGCCCCACTGGTTGAATTGGACTGGGTTTTGCATCACTCTGGGAACCTGCAGAGGCTGATCATTCGCAGTGTCCGTTAGTATTTCAGGGACCAGCACAGAGGGATAATGCTTCAACTATGGGCCTTCGCCTGTGGCCTGCACGCCAGAACATTCTGGGTTCAGTAGCACATAGCGGAGGTATATGGAAAAGACTGGTTCATCTGCTCAACCTTCTAGAATCTTCCAGTCACAGAAACATGGAATCTTATCCCTAAGGGAGCAGACATTTGGCCCTTTAGACTCAGAGTGACTAATGGGGAATTCTGTCATTATCTTTCAGGTGCAGAAGAATTTAGGAAACCTTGTTCCAAGGAGAGCCTTTGGTTATTGTTTATTGGCCCGAGAGAGTCTGGCTGGTGGTCAGACGATATTTTTTGAGGAGTAACATAAAAAATCTTATACTTAATTCCCTACCAAGTGGCCTGACTCGCTGGCTCTTGTGGGGGTACCCTTAGAAGTAACAAGCTCAGTGGCTCCCACTCAGCCCACAGTGGCAGTTCTCTGATACAGAGATCCTGGAAGGGAAGAGAGTGGCAGGAGCCGTTCTAGAGAATGACTTTAGTCTCCTCTCTAACCGTCTTTGTGCATGTTCAGGGTTTGGGGGATGAATTAGCTTGGTTGATCAATTAAACCAGGGAGGCAGGAGAAAGGGTAGGCTGGAGGTATGTAATGAGATGCAGCTTGGGTTCATTCGAACCCAAGTCTCTTCACCTGCATTGCTCCAGAACCGTCAGAGGTGGAATTAGACCCTTGAGAATTCGGAGTTAACACCAGGATGAAAGGAGCCAGGAGTGATGAGGACCCTGGCTTCATAACCGGATACTTTATGCTTAGTTTTCAACCAGGGCTGTGTGGTTGATCGGGCAATCTACAAACTCTTACATCATTGAACGAGCGCTGTTCTTGATGTAAGAAGGACCCGACTCCTCCTCTTGTTGGCTGTGTGATGTTGGTCACATTTCTTAGCCTTTCTGAGCCTTAGTTCACTCAGCTGTGTGTGTGTATGTGTATGTGGGGGGGAGGCACTCATGAATGACTTTTAAAGGTGGTCATGAATAAAATTATTTACATGAAATGAACGTATAGAGTGGACTATGCAATACAGATATGAGGGATTAATGGTGTAAGTCACAGCAGGAGTTTTCCTATAATGATTTTCAATCATCAACCTGAGGAATGGAGATGTGGCTCAGTGGTAGAATGCTTGGCTTGCACAGGCAAAGCTCCGGCTTCATCTCCAGCACTGCAAAAAAAGTTAATGCATAATATTTATACCCATTTTTTTTTGTTGGAACAAAGTAGAGATGTCACAGGATAAGGAGGAGCTGGAATGTCCCAGTGTGACTGAAGCATTAAAAGATGGCCAGAAACCTGGTAGACCTGTACGGTCAAGTCTACTCCTGCTTTAGGGAGGCAGCTGGGTTGGGAGATAGTCACAGTACAGCAGAGACGCAGGTGATAGCACATTCCAAAGGCTTCTAGATCAAATATATAACTAATAAACTAAATTGGTTATTAGAAGGAAAGGCTGAGAGGATTGACCAGAGGAAGACAAAACAGTTTTCCTTGGCATGTAGACTATCATGTTGTCTGTAAGGCAATTGGGGACACAGATATTTCTGACACTGTAGTTTGACACTACTCCCAAGGTAGGTGTTTTTACCCATGTCTAAAAATACGAGTCCTTAAATGAGAGCCTTGTCCATGTTCATGACTTTACTGAGGAAGTTATTTCTGTGGTGGATTCTATTCAGCTGGTTTAATTCATAGCTTCATTAAGGCAGTCCCAAATCTTTCCATTATCAGTTTCCTAAGATTATTTTCACTGAGATCAATTATCCTGTGTGCAAAATTCATGAAGAGATTAGTCAGGTTTCTAAAATTATAGCTTCTGCCACTGTGAGTTTTATGTGGAGCCACTAATTTTACTGGGTTCAAATTTCCTGAGTCAGACTTTGCAATACCAAATTCTTACGCTGATGCTAGACAATAACAGATTTATTATGGGATGCTTCTTCAGCCTGCTGACCTTTGGCTCAAGGGTGAATTCCTTACCAGATCTATTTTTGGGTGGCGATCCATATCAAATTCTATGGTTTCCATGGTTATCACACAGAAGTAATTCTTGAGTAAATTTATATATAACTCACGTGTCTTATCATGGGAGAGAGTTTTAAACATTGTCAGGATTATTTTATTTTGGCTGGTTCTGCCAGGAATATCACTCATTGTTGGACTTGGGAACGACCACTTGCTTTTATTTCATGTATTTTATTTTATGTATGGATCGCGTTAGCTGCTGTGTATAGATAGCACTAGTCGTGCTTGGGTGTTTCAATGGCTGCTAGGCTGGGGTCTGCTGCGTCTTTGGCTGGTTATTATACTGGGCCCTTTTGTTAGAATAACATAGAGATGTCTAAGTCCATATAAGGGAGGGAAGGGAATGTCCTAATGACTAAAACGTTGGAAGAAGGTCAGAAACATAGTAGATCTATATGTCCAAAAGCCTATCTAAAAGTCTACTCAGGCTCTAGAGTGGCTGCTGGGTTGGGAAACAGTCACAAGTATAGCAGAGACTTGGGTCAGAGACTCATTACAAGGGTGTGTGTGTAGATCGAGCATTTACAGAACGCTTATGTGCACCAAGCAGTAGGCTGAACATCTTCTGAACGTCATCATCTCCTCAGTGTCACTACATTGGGTAGGCACTGTCTTTACCCTGTACTTAACAAATGAGGAACTGAAATGGCAGACTTAAATTACTCTCCTAGATGACAAGCTTGTAGCAGGTAGACTTGTGTCCAGGATTCAGCTTCAGGGAGGAGGCTTCGGGCTTGAGCCTGTAGCTCCTGGGGTGTTTATCTGACCCAGGGAAGAAGGAATAGAAAGGACAATTTTAAGGACTTCTGTGAAAAGATGGAAGCTGTGGTGCTTAACTGAAAGGGAAAGTTTTTGTGGATTTGGGAGATATTTCTGGTTTTTTTTTAATAATTTTTACTTTTTGAAAATGTACATTTATACAGATATATTTTGATCATATCTACTATAGCTCCCCCTATTTCCTACCAACCTTCTCCCTCCCAACTTCATGGCCACCTGTTTTTGGTTATCAATGACCCAGTCATATATCAGGAAGCAGCTTAACACAGAGCTAAAGTCACTTGGGAAGAGGGTACCTCAACTGAAGAATTACCTTGATCAGGTTGACCCGTGCCCTTGTCTTTGAGGCATGTTCTGAATCGCTAATTGATGTAGGAAGTCCCAGCCTACTGTGGCTGGTGCCATTCCTAGACAGGTAGGGTCTGGGTTATATAAGAGAGGTAGCTCATGGAAGCAAATCAGCAAGCAGCTTTCTCTGTGGTGTCTGCTATCCACGTCTCCAGGATTCTTCCTTCAGTTCCTGCCCTGATTTCCCTTGGTGATGGGATTGTGACCTGGCAATTATAAGATTAAATAAATGTTTTCCTCCCTAAGTTGCTTTTGGTCATGGTCTTTGTTATTGCTACAGAAAGCAAACTAGAACACACACTGAGTTCAATTAGCTCTACCCGTATGTGCATGGGTTTGAGGCATGGGAAACCACTAGTAACCATGTGGGGACTATTTCTTGAGAAAGATAAGTCGTTTAGAGCAGTGGCTTTCAATCAGTAGGTTGTGACTCCTTCAGAGGTCAAACAACCCTTTCACAGGGGTTGCCTAAGACCATCAGAAAACACAGATATTTACATTATGATTCAGAACACTAGCAAAAATCACAGTTATGAAGTAGCAATGAAAATAATTTTATGGTTGGGGTCACCACAACTTGAACTGTATTAAAGGGTCACAGCATTAGGAAGGTTGAGAACCACTGACTTAGGGGAAAATAATGGGCTCGGTTCTGTTGCTAAAATATGGATGCCCTAGCTTTAAGAGAGTTTGACTCCATGTTTGATGATTGACAGCTTTCAAGCCCCATTACTCTCACTACCTTCTCTTTTCTCCTATACCATCTAGAAGTTCAAACCCCAGAACTTCTGGTTGTGTATGTGGATCTATCTGACTCTACCCATTAAGCACAAGAAAAGCAGACTCCAGCATCATCTTACCTTCTGAGCCATCTGTAAGCCTGCCCGAGGGTCTTCCCTACCCTCCTGGGAGCTTCTATGTATAAGTCGTGAACCTCTGTCATATACCCAGTGGTGTAGGAATGGTCTCCTCAGTCTGAGCAGAATATGGATACAGGGTTAGATCAGCCACCCTTGAGGCCATGGAGGCCAAGCATGGTACCAGGCAAACCCCAATCTCAGTAGAGGGTAAACTGTGAGTTTCCAGCCAAGCAGAGACCCAGGCTCCTCCCATCTCATAGCTCTCTCTGTCCTCAAGCTCTACAGAATTCTCTCAGTTCAGCAACAGGAAGGAGTAGAGTTAGCAGATCCTAGGGCAGGGTTTATATGAGCTGGGCATAGATGTGGTACTTCATCTCTCTCTCTCTCCCTTCTTCTCTCTTTCCCTCCCTCTCTCTCTTCCCCCCCACCCCCAGTTGTGTGACATTGATCACCCACATGGCAAGCTGGGAAATGTAGTCCAGGTGGAGTTTGGTAACTGTATAGCAGTTTCTGCCACAGACACATTGGATTTGAGTGTCATTTGGTTACTGAGATGTTTAGAAGGCAGGGGAGGGTTTTGAGAAGAAGGCTAGAATCACAACTCTAGATCACCTTCTAGACATAAATGGAAAGAAAAGGGGAAGACAGATAGTAACCCGAGTGTTATAATAGCTTTTCTTGTTTAGTTTATAAGCATTGGTTTCTAGAATGTCACCATCGGTAGTAGACATTGAAAGAGAGAGAGACTGAGCAGGAAGATATTACATACCATTCCCTTAGACCTGAACAAGCCAGTTGTTAGCTGGGCATGGAGGCTCATGCCTGAAACCCCAGCACAGGGGAAGCAGAGGCATGAGGATTGCTATGTTTCAGGTCAGCCTAAGCTATACAGTAAGTTCTAAGCCAGCCTGGAATAAAAAGTGAAGTTTTATTTTAACCCCTTTACCCTCTCCAAATCCAGAATGAATGAATAGTCTTTACACACACACACACACACACACACACACACACACACACACACACTCACACAACACAATTTATGTTTTGATTCACAATTGAAGTGTCCCCTATAGGCACATGCATTTAAATAGCTAATCCAGCTGACTCTACTTTGTGAGGCCATGGGATGTGGCTGGCAGAAGCAGTCACTTAGCGGTGGGACTTTGAAGGTTCAACCCACTCTGACTGGTTGTTTCTGTTTCCTTGTCAGCTGCCTCTGAGAGTCTCTGCCATGAGTCACCATGGGCTTATTGGCTCCAGCTACCACACCTTTCTGCCATGATAAACTAAATTTCCACTTGGCCTCTGAGCCAAAATAGTTCTATTTCCCTTAACTTGTGAGATATTTTGTCACAATGATTAAAAAAAGAAACCAGTGCCATATACATGCATGTGTACACATATGTACAGGTACCCATGAAATATGTATGTGTATATGCATGCATGTGCACACAAGTCAACACAAACACACATACATTTGCATGCATATAATACATGCACACATATCTACAGATATAAACATGCCCAACCTAAGCACACATATACATGTATATACATATATATGCATGCATATACATGCATGCTCAGGCATGTACATGTATGTATACCCATAAACATGTACACACCTCTAATGGTCTGGCTCCTCCAGTTTGCTGTCTGAGACTCCAGTGAGAAGGGAAAGGAAGTCTAACTGGAGGCCTGGGTAAGAGAAAGGGCATCAGTCTGCTATTTTAAGGATGTGAGAATCTTTGCCTAATGGTCTTCTTGCTGGTTAATTTCATTCCAAATGTAGTTGAAAAGTATTCTGATAGCCTTCATTATCTCTACAAATAATTCATAAACTCAAATGGACTCAGCACTGTGGGCCGGATTGCAGGAGGATTTCAAGGTCTGTCAAGGTGGTAATTTCCAGGACGGCGCTGCAGTTGACAGCTGCTGTTGGATGATCTCCTTTTTATTGGAATTCTCCCTGTGATTAGGAAGAAAGGCAGCCAGCTTGAGTTAGTCTGCAGCAGCCAGTGCCCCTTGAAGCATTCCATGCAGCAGAGCTGCGGCAGTCTGTGTGGCTGATGGGGAGGAAGGCTCAGACCCACGATGACCGAGGACACAGAGTCGTTCAGATACGCAGAGCTGAGTGGCTGCTTGGTTCCAGAATCCTAGACCAAGGTCGGAAGGAAGTTACAATGCATTAATTTCACATGCAAGGTCCTTCGTAGCCTCTGAGCCCTCCTTTCTGAGAGACTGATGCATGCATTTGTTTCTGACACTCATTCTGCAGTCCGCCCCATTCAGGGCCCCAAGATGTATGGCAGGAAGTGAAAACAAGGCAAATGCTTATCTGGTGGGCCAGGAGGAGAGATTATGCCTTTTGTAAACAGTAAGGCATCACATTATGGACAGTGTATAAGCCAATAGATACTACACAGTGACAAAGTGTTTAGTAAGCTCGTGACATAAAGCTGCATGCTTCAGACTCACCACAGCCTGAGTGGAGAGTCACTTAATAAGATTGTTACCTGCAAGCTGATTGATCTGTTTATTCATGCATGTATTGTTTATTCATTCCATAAATGCTTGCAAATATTTCTGCCATGGATAAGCTTGAACACAAAGATGAAGAGGAGTCTATTGCCAGCCCCTAAGGACCTCACTTCTGTTTCTCTGCTTCCCTCACCTGTTCCCTCCTCCTGTCCCTCCCCCATCTCATCCATCCTCCCATTTGTCATTTCATCTATGCAGGATGTCCATGGGGACCTCGATGGCTCTCTCTCCTCTATATTACAGCTCTGTGAAACGCCATAGCTCCTGCATGGCCCCCACTCTCTGTGCTCTAGAGCTGCTAGGCCGTCTTTATGCCAACACGTAAGAGTTGATGTAAAATCTTGTCCCTTTATCGATTTCTCTTCTCCAATGCATGTGTCTTGCCTGTCTTATAGGGTTGGTAGTTACTTAAGGTAGCAGAGATGGGGCAGGAGGGGCAAAGGGAAGAGTCACCTCATGGGGCCTTTGACCTATACCCCTCTTCCCTCTCTCCCTCATGCCTGTTGTGTTTCTTCTCCAGGGACACAAATACCCATATGTGCTCACACTCCCCCCACATTTGTGCCACACACACCCCCCTCCCCGTACCCTGTACTGAATAGAACAGGCCCTGGAGGCTCCTCTCCTCCCCTGACTTAGTGAGCTAAGAAGTTTTCTGAGGAACTTTTTCCAAAAGGAGAAGTGGAAAGAAAATACAGACTTTCCTTGTGCAGAATTTACCTGTGCTAAAGCCTGCATCTTCAGCAGTGTGTAGAGATGGGACGGTGGCCAAAGTGAGATGACTGACAGAGGACGCTGTAGCACACCTAAAGCTTGGAGCCAGTCCCTCTAATCCTGAGGAAAAAAGGAAATCCTTTAGAAATTAGAATTCTGTTTGCATATCTTTCCTTTGCCTTTGTGTGGATGTGGGATGCAGGTTATGTGTATGTGGTCCTGAGGGATGGAACCCTGAACCTGGCCAGTGCTAGGCAAGGGTCCTACCACTGAGCCAGCCCCATCTCCAGTCCTTTTGTGATTTTTATCTTGAAACAGGCTCTTTCTAAGTTGCAGTGCCTGCCAACAACACCTTTAATCCTCCTGCCTCAGCCTCCCTAGTAACTAGAATTACAAGCCTGTGCCTGGGTCTCCTTTCTCTATCTTATGCTAACGGTTGATTTTTAGAGTAAGTATCCTCTTAACCCTGCTTGCACGCACTGCGGACTGCAGAATGCTGTCAATCAAGGTTTACCAAAGGAACATACAGTAGAAACTGTTGCTGTGTGGTAAGTTACGCTACGACCAAGTTGTGTGCCACAGTGACATTCATGGTGCCAGTTTCTGTGTCAGTGATCCGGAGCCGCCACCCCCTGGGAGCTTCTGGCACAGGTCCACTCCTGAGGTCACAGATGCTGGCCAGCTGTAGGTATCTGACATCTCGCCTGGGATGGGATTTGCCTCCACGGTGGTCCCTTCACAGGTGTTGGCCGAGAAGCCGCTGCCCCTTCTTCACAACGTGGTTCATTGCTTCCACCAGAAAGATCCAAGCGAGGGAAGGAGAAATCTCGATGTATCTTGTGATCTAGCCCTCAAAGTGGGATGATCGTGTGATGTCCAGGAAGAGAGTGTCACACTGCAGGACTTGTCTTGGAGGCTGCATATGACAGGACAGTCAATTCTATGGTTTCTTTGATCTCTCTCTTTCCACCAGTGTTCATGGCCTAATGCAGCCATGTTGTGTTTCACCCAACACCATAACATGGATTAGAATGTGGTATATCTCACAATGATGAGCATTTGTTGAGCCGCCCTTCATCTACAGAGCATACTAATGCTTTATGCAAACAAGTACACTCAATTGCAGTATTGGCTGCCGGCCCCCCCCCCCCAACCCCATCCCCTTTGCAAATGAGACAGAAGAGATAATGTGTGACCATTACATGTACCAGTCATTTCAGATAGCAACTAGAGTTTCAGTGATCACTGCCAAGCAGGGTTTCAGATGTGACCAGGAAGAGGAGGGAGGTGTCTGGGGTTATGCCATGTTCAGCAGACTAAAGCTAGAGTCAGAAATTATGTGTGGAAGGAGAACTGATTAACGTATCTGCTAGAGTAAGCAGTAACTTTTTTTGAAGCCTAAAACTTCACCTTAATTGCTGCCATTAGTAAACAGAAGTCCTACTTCTGCAGGGTGCAGTTCGCAGCTAAAAGCGCTTAAAATATGGTGCAAGATTTGCCTCTCCGAGCACCAGCGGTTTAAATGTGTGTTTCAGGGTATTGTTTTAAAATCTGCCGTCCAGTGGCTTGCTTTACATCTACTGGAGAAGTAGGGGTGTGTGGAAAGAGATGCAAGTTAATATATATATATATATATATATATATATATATATATATATATATATATATTGTTTGTTTCTCAGAAAATCACTCTGGTGAATAAGAGTAATGTGGTAATGAAGTAGGAGATGGAGGGATGTTTATTCGTTCGTTCATTCATTCATTCATTCATTCACTCAACCAAAGTGTTGAGTTTTGATGTACTAGCTTTGTGTTGGATGATAGCCGGCACAGAACACATGCGTCGTCCTCCGATGGTATTTATTGAGTACTTTTAGCTCTTTGACACCCTAACAGCTGTTGTGAGGCATTTTTTTTTTAATGTAAAAGACGGGCTTGTTCCTAAAAGATTTGGAAGTGTTGTTAAAAAAAGAAAATTCACACCTAAAAAGGAACAAGAGAGCCACGGAGTGTAAAATTTCGTAGTGTGATCGTTGAATATGCCAGGAGCTGTTAGAAGTGACTTGTGCATGAGGCACCCAGAAGGACTGGAAAGGCTCCTGAGGGGAGCCTGATTCTGATGACCCAGGCCTACCATGGAGCCTCAGGAGTAGTATGTAAGGAACCCAGACACGGAGGAGGTGATAAGGAAGGATTCTGCAGGAAGTTTCCCCAACCCCCCAGCCACTCGGTCTTGGCTTGGCTGGACATTTTTCTGCCTTACATCTCGCCCTCCCACCCTTCGAGGAGCCCAGAGTTAAATTGGGGGTGTATGTAAATATGGGCTTAGGTTCAGCCAAGGTGAGCTGAGAGCCTTGTGACTCTGACCCCAAAGACCACTCCCACCTGGTCCAGACAGAAACTCCACCTGGCAGGAGAGTGAGAACTTCCGGAATCTCCAATTCCAAACAGGGGCCAGGAGATCCGAGTGGAACGGGAGACTATGGTGTGGGGCTCAGAGGAGGGCAAGCATGATCTACAGAAAGCAGGGAGGAATGGAAGGCTCCTCAGGTACCTCAAAGCCTTTACACAGCCACAGGCTTTAAGTAAGTAACAAGGGCTGCGCTGAACCTTTGGGCTGTTCATTACTCCTGACTTCTGATACCACTGTACCCACCACCTCTGAGAGGTCCTGCAGGCTTCCCCTGGGGCAGCAGGCTTGCTGTTAAAACAGAGGGTTTCCTAGGAAAACAGAGACTCAGAAGACCTTGTTGGAGACTTGCTGATTTTGGTTCCAAGGCTCATTCTAGCCCAGATGTGCCTCCTGCATCTCTGCCCAGATAAGGGACAGGTAGGTACAGTTTTAGAAATGAGAGTTTATCCAAGTCATAGCTGGATCGCTGTTCCACCAGGCCTGAAGGCCATTTCAGGAACAGAGAGAGGGAGGATGGGAGGTGTGACCCTGGAGCCTGGGGACAAGGGAGGCAGCAGTGTAGCAAGGAAGCTTACTCTGGTGCCCCGGAAGGCCACTCAGACAGTAAGGGCAGGCCCGAACCCTGACTTGTCCACTGTTACACAGCAGACTTACAGTTGTCTTTCAGATACATGGGCTACACATCCCTGGGTTCAACCAACTATGAACAGAAATGTTTAGTTAGTTAGAGAGAGAGAAAGAGAGAGAGAGAGGGAGAGAGAGAGAGAGAGAGAGAGAGATTTCCTAACATATGCAAATTTCTTATTATGAATCCTTAAGCAATACAGTGTGTTAGAATGCTTAACATGCATTTGTGTTCCATTAGGGATTGTAAGTCATCTAGAAGTGTCTGTATGTGTGTATGTGTGTGTGTGTGTGTGTGTGTGTGTGTGTGTGCAGATGTGCAGTTTATAAGCAGATGCTTTACCATTTCATTTCATTCATTCATTTATTCATTCATTCATTCATTCATTTATTTATTTATTTATTTATTTATTTATTTATTTATTTATTTATTTATATGGTTCTAGGATCCTATGCAGACTTGGGCATTCTGCTGGGGTATCTGCTGGGGTCCTGGAACATGTCCCCCATCCGAGAGAAGTCTGTAGTTACATACCTCTCTGCTTCAGCCAGGCTGCCCAGGCCCACTCTGACCTTGAAGGAGGCTGAGTCCGCAGGGACAGCGCTTACTTTTGTAGGAGCAAATCTCCTGGGAGTGATTGTTTTTTAATTGGTCATTTTTAATCTCACTTACACATTTCTGCCTGCCTGACACCAGACCTAGTGCTTCAGCTGAGTTATTTTACAAAACCTCACTACAGTCCCGCAGGCAAGCTGTCGTGTAGGTAAGCCGGAAATACACCACATGGCTGCAGGTGAGGAAGTGCGGGGCAGAGGACTGAGCTACACCAGGGGTGACTCTGGCTCGTGGGCATGTCTGAGCCCTGGGCTGGGTTAACACGTCAGTGAAGATTAGTTATATTTATTGTTTATTTATATGAAGAGTTTTCATTACTCGTGCATGCATGTGTGTGCATATATGTGCACATGTGTGTGGGTATATGTACCTGGGCATATGAACGCATATGGGGACCATATGTCAATGTCAGGTGTGTCTATTATTGTTCATCTTATTCTCTGAGACAGAAATCTCACTGAGCCTAGAGCACATCAGTTTGAAGGCTATTTGGCCAGCATATCCTCCTGTCTCTGCCTTGTGTTACATGGGCGCTGGGGATTCAAACCCAGGTCTTCATGCTTGTACCCCAAGTAATTTACTGGCATGACCACATCTTCAGCCTTTCTTTCTTTCTTTCTTTCTTTCTTTCTTTCTTTCTTTCTTTCTTTCTTTCTTTCTTTCTTTATTTATTTATTTATTTTTATTTATTTATTATTTTTTTAACCAGAGTCTGTCTCACATAGCTCAGGCTAACCTCAAACTCCCTTTGAAGACAGAGATAGCCTTGAACTCTTGTTCCTTCTGACTCCTCCCAAATGGTGGGATGGCAGGGATTTGCTCCTGAGCCTGGCTTGAAATGAATTTTAAGAGACACTGAGTTTTATGATGGCGTCCAGTACTGGCCTGTTCTTCCAGTTGCCACAGGTAGCTGCACTGATTATAAAATAATGCTTATATTTATATTTATACTTATATTTTACTAGAAATTACTTTTTAAAAAAGTTCAGCTGGTAGAGATGCTGGTTCTTAGTTTTTAAAGCTAAGGGGATGACGGCAGAGGCAGACCTGTGATTCTATTTAAATAATTATTACTCTGGCTCTAAATAATTTACAGCTATACTGGGAATTAACATTTAGTACTTTAAGTGCTATTTTCATGCACATACTTAAGGAAGCAGACTCAAACTGTCACAAAGATGTGACAGTGTTTGCCCTGAGCTGCTCACTCGAGGTTAATGTCCAGAATTCACAACTTCCGTTTCAAGACTTTGGGTTTCCTGAGAGTCCTAGGGAGAATGACTTTGGCCTACTTATAGCTTTATATCAAAGTTTTGAAAATGGTCTGAGCCAAACCAAGCACCTCAGGTAATACTATAGTTGATCAAATGACTGAATTGTCTAAAGCCGACGGGGCTGGAAGACAACAGTGTGGATTCCTGGTGTCGGTACAGAATGGCTAGGTGAGCTGGGTGTCGGGTGGGCATCAGAAGAAGGTGTTCAGGACCCGTGATGACTTAGTTGGTAAAGTGCTTGCCATGCAAGCGTAAGTCCCTGGGTTCATATCCCTACCACTCACGTGAAACACTGAGTGGGTCTGTACACACCTATAATTTCAGGACTAGGAGGTAGAGACAGGAGGATCCCTGGGACTTGTTGGACACAAAGAAGGTCTACCTAAATTGATAGACTCCAGTGTCAGTAACAGACTCTGTTGCAAAATAAGGTAGAGAATGATTGAGGAAGATATCTGATGTCAGATTCTAGCCTCCGTGGGGCGAGGTTCACTCTTGGTTCTGCCATTGTTAACCTTTGTGATGTTGGTGAATTCTGTACCCTCCCAGGTTGGCTTTGGGTTTCAACATAGTTGTTCTCTTAAGGCTTGGTCCCTAGGGCAGGAGGTGCAGTAGACCTTCAGAAGGTCCTCAGGTTATGAGCACACAGATCCCCTGTCTCTTCCTCTTCCTTATTGCTTCCTGGCCTGTGATAGAAACAGTTTTGAGTGACCACAGCCTGCCATGATGGCTTCCCTCAGCAGAGGGCCAGAGAGTAATGGGGCCATTGAACTTGGTCTGGAACTTTAAGAACCTCCAACTCAAGTGATCCTTTTCTCTTGAGAGGTTAGTTTACTTTAAGTATTTTGTTAGAGGATACAAAGCTGACTAACACAGTTCCTTTATCCAAAAAATGGGCAACAATATGCCAACTTTCATAGGAGTTTGGAAATGGGTTTTTTTTTTGTTGTTGTTTTGTTTTGTTTTGTTTTTAAATCTAGCATTTAACGAATCTCCCTCTTTGTGGCTTCAAGCCACCAGGACACAAAATCATGGGAAACCTTTTATTTTCTCGTCAGTGTTTCTACTGAGGGATTTGTCCCTCACCATGACAGACTGCTTAAGGACCATCTCCTTCTCCACAACTTGCTAACAGCCTGACCATCCCACATCAATGGTGGGGCACCATCCAGTTTTGTTTTAGACAAAATTTAGGTGGGTTTTTTTTTCTGACTAGAGTCTACAATTTATTAAAGTTGACAGTTGGTTCATCTTGAAGTGATAAGACCTCTGACTAACTCCCCACAAGTGACCTGGGAGATAATGTGTCAAAGTTGATGAATGCTATCAAGGTGACCTGTATATCCTGGATGCTTTGCTGTTTGGAGACTTTTGTCATGGTCAGGACTCTGGTTTATGTGATCCTGAAGTTTTCAGGTCTTCTTCAGCATGAATTACATGTTGGCAGTCAAGGATGAAGGAGGTGTTGGGAAAATTGAATCAATGTACGCGAATCCTTTTATCTGGCAGGTACTCAGTGCATAGCATCATTACTGTTCTGATGCTGTGGTTCTCAACCTTCCTAATGCTGTGACCCTCTAATACACTCCCTCATTTTGTGGTTGACCCCCAACAATACAATTATTTCATTGCTACTTCATAACTGTAACTTTGCTACAGTATGAATTGTAATGTAAATATCTGATCTGAAGGATATCTGACCTCAAAGGGGTCATGACTCACAGGTTGAGACCCACTGCTCTGATGACTAATCTGCCCAAGGATCCCATCTTATGCTCTCACTGATGTGACCCAGAAGGCAAGGGCTATAGGGTGGTGTGTGTGTGTGTGTGTGTGTGTGTGTGTGTGTGTGTGTGTGTGTATGTGTATGTGTGTGTGGGGGGTCTGTTTCCTGCACGGCAGCTGAGCTGTGATTTCATGAGAGTAAGGGGCTGCCACAGTCTTTAAGAGCTGGTTTCCCCTCTGGAGGCCGTCAACATGGGTCAGAGCCTTCATCATGAGCATCAACCACTAAGTCATTTGGGAAGAGATGGCTTCAGCAAAGAAATCAACTCTAGGCTCCTCCCTTAGAGTAGTGTCCAAAGTGAAGGGTGAAAGAAGTGAAGAGACACAGAGCCCTAGTCTCTGTCCCACCGGGTCACCCTGGTGTGTGGCTTGTGGCAGCGTGGCAGGGAAGAGTCCCAGAGGAGCACAGAGTCACTCACAGGGTGGCCAAGATGGTCTGTCCTCCAAGATACCACTAACCCTTGGTCCTGAGACCCTACAGACTTGCCCAGTGGCCCCTCAGGTGGAAGCGAGGTCAAGTTCATCTCACTCAGTCTTTAGGCCAAGCCCATTTCTGTGTTTTCAAAGCTGGAGCCCAAGGTTGTCAGGACACATGGGGAGTCAGTGACTGTGTAGCCAAAGCTGCTACAGCTAACAGAACCCTGAAGGATATGGTGAAAAGGGGCTGGGCAGGATGTGGATTTCACAGACAGAAGCCTTGAGCATTGATTTCTCCAACATATGTGGTACTTTCTCTTTGTATGTCTTCTACTTACAATAAAGCTTGTTCAACTACCAGACCTTGCATCCTGCAGTGAACTTCACCGAAATGATCAGTGAATCTAGACTCGCAACTGAACCAAGGAGATTTTGTTTCTAGAATGATACTTGTCCAGCGACAGCCCATTCCTGGTTACACCACTGCCTCAGCTGGTCCCCAGCCCTGGTCTTCTGTATAGACCACCTTCTATACACCGACCCCTTCACTGGGAGCCAGTCGTCTCATGTCCTTTGAGGTCAAGTGAAGTTATATAATTCACACACTGTGGGTGTGCCATACCTGTAGGGCTGACTGTTGTGTTTTATAAAAAAGGAATAGGGAAGAGAGGGATATGTTTGGTGGAGGCGAGGTATGGTGTGGGGGAAGGGGGTGCCTCTGTGGGCCCATACTGAGGCATCCCTTCCCGCTGAGGTACTACCCACACGATGGTATAGTATAGAATAGAGTCTATTCAGGGCATGGGGAGGGGAGTTGAGGGAGGGTAGTAGGTAGAGACAGAGAAAGAGAAAGAGTAGAGGCCAGCCATGAGCATGTTGGAGGGGGGAGGGGAGTATGGAGAGGGGAGAAGGAGCAAGAGGAGAAGAGAGCAAGAGAGCCAGGAAGGGTCGAGCAGCCCCTTTTGTAGTGAGTCGGGCACACCTGGCTGTTGCCAGGTAACTGTGGGGCAGAGCCTAGATGACATGCCAGCCCTGGCCTGTATCAAAACAGCAACATCTCAAATGTAAAGGTGGTAGGTAAAAATAATTTGTGCTTATTAGATAGCTCCCCGCCCCCTATAGCTGTCTGAAGCCTAAATTGTGTCTTGTTCAAGTGTAAACAGTCTCCCCATTTAGAACTTAGTACAGTGGCAAGCAAATGAATCAGTTAGGAGAGACCAGTCCAAACGCACATTGAGAAGCTTAAGACTGATGTGAAAGATCTTAAAGCCTATGAGTGGTGAGAGCCAGGCTGTGCACTAGGACTTTACATACATTATCTTACTCAAGCCTCCCACCAGCTGCTGGAGCTTCTTCTACTTTATAGATGGGGAAAGAGACTCAGGAAAGGGAAGTGGCTTTTCAGGGTCATGCAGGTAGTGATACAGAAGCTGGGAGCCAAACATTGATCACTCGCCCCAAAGACCAATTTTTTTTTTTTTGCCCCAGTCTTTACTGTTAAGGGCTACCAGGAAGAGAGGTTGTCAGCTATGTGTTAAGACTTTGTTCTTTGTAATTGTCTAGGGACTCTGGGTCTGTTTTAGCTGAGAGGGACTTTGCAGATAGACCACTGAGGAAAGCTGGAGCTGAACTGGGTCTCTTCTGGCAGTGGCTAAATCCACCCTGGCTTCCCTGACTTGATGCCCTGACAGGGTCCTGTACTGAGTTACCTGGTGGCAATGTGCTGTATGTATCCTGTGCCTTCTCTAGAGTCCCTGATAGGAACAACTATTGAGGTTTCAAAGTGCTCCAGGAAATGGTACACTGTCTCTTGTCACTATTCTGAATCAGGTAAGGCAAAGTCAGGAAAGTGTAAGCCAGTCTCATCCTAGCTTCAGACCAGAGCTCCAGACAGGAGATGGTCACTTATGGTGGGAGTGAAGTGGAATTCTGACTCGGGTCGCTGAGCAGCAAAGCCCAGGGTGAGGCTCTCCTACCCAGGCTCCTTAGGGGCTCTTTTAGCATCTGCACCATCAGAAGGGGATAAAGAGAAGCTAGCTGTTGGTAGAGGGAGAAGATAAGAACTGATCTAGCTGTTTCAAAGGCCTCAGAAGATTCCAGGGAACACGAGGCTGTGCCTTCAGTGGTGTAGGGGTCAGTCTGCTCAGGGTCAGTCAGATGCACTTAGCAAACAGTGTTCTGAGAAGAGTTCCCAGCATGCAGTCCCCAGGGAGAGACTTGTTGACTTGCCCACTTGCCATCAGGATCGTCAGTGTGGCACCAACATGCGCAAAGTGACTCATGGCGCCAGATTTCTCAGCTCTCCATTATATTTTAGGAGTCCTCCTTCCAAATGCTGTTGATGTCAGTTTTCCTGCCAAAATGGTGGCTCTACTTTTCGCCGTGTTCCCCGGTGCCAGTTCCACATGCCACAGCAGTACCTGAAACTTCAATAGTCCATTAGATGTATCCTCTGGTGGGAGTGTTCCCCCTGTGAACCTGGATTGCAAATCTAAAAAGCCCAGGATCAATGCAGTGAGGAGAGGGTTCCCATAGGTCTCTGGCAGTGACAACAAATTGTTTCGTTCTGATCTGAATTAGATGCCACCATTTGAGCAGCGACAAAGCCAGGGTGGGTCAGAGTGACACCATATTTCCTACACTTACCCTTCCTATATCTTCTTATAAGATACAAGAAGAAGTTGGTATCTGGGGAATCAGTGAGGGGTTGTGCTCTGTGGGAGAGGCTCCATTCCTTAGAGGAAAGGGAAGTAGCCATTTGCTCTTCCCAGACCCATCCGCAAGGCGCCATTTCTCATCTTCTAGGGTTGTAGGGACATGTCAGAGGTGGACAGGGACCATGGCTTCAAGGCAATGCTGTGATGCGACTCTTCACACTGACCTCCTACTCTGCTCTTGTCTCCTCACTTCCCACTTTCTTCACTGTAGTGGCTATTCCTGGTTGTCAACTTGACGATATCTGGAATGAACTACAATCCAGAATTGGAAGACTCACCTGTGATCCTAATCTGGAGGCTGGGAGATACAAGTTTCTAACCTGGATCTTAGCATGGACATCTTGAGGCATAGTGTCTATAAATCCCAGAAGATTAAGACGGGGGAATCTCTGAGTTCAAGGTCATCTGGGACAAAACAAGTCCCAGATCCAGGAGTAGCGGCACACACTTTTAATCCGGGTCACACCTTCTGCTGGAGACCTACATAGGACATTGGAAGAAGGAAGACTCTCTCACTCTTCTTTGCCTGCTTGCCTTGTGGGACTGAGCAACTGCTAGATCCTTGGACTTCCATTCACAGCTGCCGATGACCACTGCTGGGAGTTGGACTACAGATTGTAAGTCATCAACAAATTCCCTTACTATGTAGAGACTATCCCTAATTTCTGTGACTCTTGAGAACCCTAACTAATACACTCACCTACCCTCAACCATCTTCAGCACAGGAGACTATCTTCTCCCCTAGTTTATTGAGGGTGAAGGGAAGCACAGAGAGAGAAATCAGGACTTTTAAACCCAGGCTGCTCTCCAGGTCTCAGCTCTGAGGATATCCTGCTTCACCCCATCATTCTTTTTTCCCCTACCTCAATAAATCGATCCCTTGCCCCCCAACCCCATTTTGTAAGCTGCCTTCCCAACACCATGGGAAATCAAGAGGCTACCATCTTCCATGATGCCTGACTCCATGATCTACACCAAGTGCTGCCTTCCAGAGGGTATGAATTTTCATGCAGACCCAGTCCCAGCCCAAAGAAGTGTCTCTAATTTAGAATTTTCCACATCAGGCCTGGCGGGTCAATGCAGAGGACCTCGAGAGAGTTTGTTCCAGAATCCTTTAGAGTACTCCAGAGAGTCTCATTTGATCTCTCAGCTTAGTTGCCTGCGATCGGGAAGCTTCAGTCAGAGATATGCCTAGGGTAAGTTGCTCCAACTCTCTAAGACTTGTGTCTGCCATTTGTAAACTGGAGAAGGCATGTCCCCAGTTAAGTCTCCCAGTCACTTTCAAGAAAGAAGGGAAGGAGAAGGTACTTGGAGAAGCAAAACCCATGTCAGGGGGATGCTCTGTAGGGCTGAGCCAAAAGACTAGGGGGCTGGGAAGGCCCTGGAGGGGAGAAGCAGTAGAAGCAAACGTTCACCTAGAACAGTGGTTCTCAACCTTCCTAATGCTGCAACCCTACAGTACAGTTCCCCATGTTGTGGTGACCCCCAACCATAAAATTATTTCCTCTCTACTTTATAACTGTAATTTTGCTACTGTTATAAATTGTAGTGTAAATACCTGATATCCAGATGGTCTTAAATGACCTTTGTGAAAAGGTCACTCAAACTCCAAAGGGGTGATGACCCGCAGGTTGAGGACCACTACAAAGAAGGTGGCCACCTTCCTGACACTTAGCTCAGTCAGAACCCAGTTCTCCACCATGTACCCTCCCATCTTTTCAGTTGACTGAGAAGTCAAGATCGAGCATAGAAGAACAGCTCTGCGGGAGTGGCAGGGTGGTTTTTATGTTTCTGTCTCACCTAGTCTTATTGAAAAGACAGCAAACAGATCTCTAAAAAAAGATTATTGTGAATAAAGGGGCTCGGTTCAC
Organism: Tokudaia tokunoshimensis; assembly: GCA_036184795.1. Classification (NCBI taxonomy): domain Eukaryota; kingdom Metazoa; phylum Chordata; class Mammalia; order Rodentia; family Muridae; genus Tokudaia; species Tokudaia tokunoshimensis. Next base: position 13,924,231 of record BTHU01000013.1, on the reverse strand, counting down.
CCCATGGAAAGTGAGGCCGTGCGAGGAAGAAGCCAGGGTTCAGGGGATGAAGGGCGGGGGAGTGGGGGCTCTGCTGCCCTGGATACCCTGGGGAACCCCTCTGTCGGGCTGAGCTTGGCAGAGTGGGTGACCTGGAGATTCTTCAGAGACTATCGAGCATGGATTGTTTTCAGATTAATTAGTCCAGAAGGAGGAACCGAGTGGGCCCTAAACGTGATGACGGGAGGCTGGAGGATATTATAAACGGGATTAGTCTAGTCAGACCTTCTGATGAATTCATAAGCACCCTTAGCAAATAATTGCATGTAATTATAATGGCTGTGATGGCTGGAGGGAGCTGCAAGTGGCCTCAGTCCCCAGGATGTGGAGGCAAGCATGCACAGCGTCTCTCGGATTCCATGCCGGGCTAAGGAGGGCAAGGGTAGGTCAGGAAAGTAGCAAGCCAGAGAGAAAGACGTTGGCATAGCGTCACCCCTTCCTCTACGAACTGGGATTCAGGAGAAACGCGTAAAATCCCAGCCCAGCTTGTAAAGTGGAGCAGTCAGTGAAGACCACAGCCCCGATGACTTGAGAAAACTTCCATCACCACAGACCCGAACCAGCCTTCCTCTTCACCACAGTTGGAGCTGAGCTTTGCGTTTAGTGGGTCATCTGGGATGGCGTGCAGCCACCTTACTGTGCTGGCCCCAGGCTCCCAGAAATCTTGCCTCTGCCGATTTTAGAGGATTACAGTTTCCATGTTGAGGCTGGAGAGAGAAGGTCTTCAGCAGGATGCCAGCTACAGCTACAGTTGGGGACTGCTAAGGGTCATTGCAATAAGACATCTCATTTAAAGCTGTACAGACCCCAAAGACAAGGAGGGATAATCTACAACACATGGTCATAAACTACTCCAGGGTCTCCAGCCATGGGCATTATGACATATTAATGTTTGTAATTTATGAGGAGTGCCTCCCTAGGAAGTTTTGCAAAGCTAGTGGTTTTTCCATTTGACTCTCCCAGGGAGTTTAAAAACTGCCAGTGCTCCATGGTCCCATGCCTCCAAGATTGTGATGAAGTAATCTACAGTGGGCCCTGGCCGTGGGTACTTTTTAATTTCCCTGGGCGATTCTTATTACACGGTGGAAGGAGAGAAGAACCGTATTTTGCCGGACTGTGGTTTCTTACTCTAGCTGCTAGACCATCCTTGGACTTTGATTTTCAGGAAATGTGGGGCACGGTCTAAGCATCAGCACTTCTAACTGGTTCTCAGGGGTCACCAGCTGGGCAGCAGGACCCTACTCAGAGGTACACAGAGCATCTTTTATGCTGTGGGCCCTAACTTCCTACCATGATACCCTGGTTCTGACACTTGGCACGTTCTCAGCTCTTGGCGTGGTCTTTTCCTTCCGATTCTTTATACTCTCGGACAGTATTAGCCGATACCTAGCCCAAGCCACTGTCCCTGGCACTGCCCTCTTGTGCAGTCCCTTGTGGACCCTTCTAAGTGCTAAGAGGATAAAGATGGCAATGGTGTAAGCAGCAAGGGTGCTGGGGTACTTTCCAGCAACCGTTGTTAACAATAACAAGTGTACTTCTGCCAGTTAATGCCCTTCAGACCCATACCATGACTAGGTCTTTGCTGTACTAGACACTGAGAATAATTTCTTGTGTTTTTCTTGCATGTCCAGATCTGCTGGAAGTCACCTGGGGCCCGGGATGATGTCTTACACAGGTTGCCAATCTAACAAGCTAGTAGTCAGCTGCATCTTTTTTTTTTTTAAATTTATTTATTATGTATACAGCATTCTGCCTGCGTATATGTCTGCAGGCCAAAAGAAGGCACCAGATCTCATTATAGATGGTTATGAGCCACCATACTGGGAATTGAGCTCAGGACTTCTGGAAAAGTAGCCAGATGGATCTCTGAGCCATCTCTCCAGCCCCCCTCAGATACGTCTTTATGATGCATAGTACTTCTCTTTGATTTGAGAAGTTAAAGAAGAGAGGGCAAATATGGAACTATGCAGGTGTACAGTCATATGCTACTTGTCATTGCTGAGATGACCACACTGGACATGCCTGTGAATGGCAGGGGCCATCCTCCTGACCCTCAGTCTTGGCATATAGTTGATACATGTGTGATGTTGGCTTGGATGACTTCTCTTTGCACTGTGATGGGCGTGTTCTCCTCTCTGCATGGGTGGGGTCTTGGTGTCACCCTAAGACTTCCTATCGTGATCTTAATGACATCTGAAACACAAGCCAGGAGTAATAGCAACTGTGTGGATTCGATGACCAGCAAAGACTCTTAGATTGTTGTGCAGTCAAGGACTCCAGAATCATCACCAACTCTTAGGGTAGCAAACGGTGAGCAAAATTAACTTTTAAAGCATGTTTCCTTATTTGACATCAAGTTCTTTCTTACAGTGAGTTCAGAGTCTTTGTGAGAGTGATTTCTAAAGGGGTTTCTTCTTATAGAAATATTATGTTTAAAGAAGAAATCACAATGCAGGTTAATAAGTTTTAATTAAAACTAAAAAAGGAATACATGTGTGGACAGAGAGAAGAGTGTATATTGGGAGAATATTTGATTGTTCTGTTAGCCTAAAGCAGAAATGACTATTTCTAGCTAAAGAATAACAGACTTAGCATGTGTAGGGAGGACTTTGACTGGTCCCCATTCATTTTTGTTCTATCCTACTAAGAGATAAAGTAGGAGGGAGGCCAGGTGGACCAGAACACACACACCTTTAATCCCAGCATTTGGGAGGCAGAGACAGGTAGATCTCTGAGTTCAAGGCCAGCCTGATTTACAGAGTGAGTTCCAGGCCAGCCAGGACCACACAGCAAGTTCCTGCCTAAAACAAATCAAAAGGAGGGACTCCTGGGACAGAGAGGCTAGTGCCCTGCCTTGGGCTGACCAAGGATCCTAGGAAGAAATATCATTCTTTACCTTTGGCCCCCTTTCTCAGGCTACGAGCCATTTCCTGAGCATGGACTTGCCATCTGACAGCCTGGGCAGGAGTGGACATCAAACTATGTCCTGAGCATCTGGGATCTGGATCTAAGGGAGGAATGGGCCCACGACGGAAAGGAGCTTTTAAATCAGTTTTAATAGTTAATGTTAGTTGGGCTAAGTGGACATACAAAACAGGAAACAAGGCAAGCATAATTTCTAGACTTTCTCTGTGAGGTTTTCAACTACTGCCTACTGTTTACCATGTTCTACCACTTTAGGGCACAATGAAATTAATCATTCCATATACTGCCTGCTTCTGCCTACCATTTGTCTTCAAGCTTTCAAGACCTGGGGGATTTCATGCTATCCCAGTTTCTCTGAGCTACAGATGATTCAAAGACCAACCTATACCACAAAGCAAGGGCAAAGATAACACAGAGAGTACAGAAGCAGCCTTACTCCTGAATTTAGCTGAAGTACAGTATCAAACTGTCTGCAACCTGAATCCCCAGTGTGCCATGGAGATAATCCAGGCAGAACAGGAATACCCACTGTTTGCAAAGGTATTGTTAGCAGAGCAGCAGCTGGGTTTACGGGTGTGAGAAGGCGCTGAGCACGCCAAGGTGATGTGGTAAGTGATCATGTCATTGCCGAGTGGGGAGGGGATTAAAGCCAGGCCAGGGTGGAAGCAAGCTGGGAGGAGGCATGGTAAGCCAAGCAATGGCCTCCCAAAGATGCTTTAAGAAAGTGCAGAAATGCTATTCCACACAACGAGGAGGAAGTTGCAGAGGGAGCTGCCATTGTTAATTGGCTGTTCCCAAGATAGAGAAACAATTCTTGGTTCCCTGAAGGGGAAACCAAGGTCATCAGGAGAGTTCTTTAAGGGAGAGAACAGGGTTGTGGCGGGGAGACCAGGGGAAGCAGAGATAGGAAGGCTTCCCCTGCCCTTTTGGACTTTGAGATGGCAGAGGCAGGCGGTATATGATGATAGAAAAAGACAGGAAGTGGATTTTTCTCCAGAGGCTCCACAAGGAACCAACCTGGCTAACTTGATTTTAGCTCAGTGAGATCTATCTAAAATTTCTTGACTTGAAGAATTCAAAGATATTAGTGTTGCTTTAAGCTACTCAGGTATCAACAGTTTTTGTTTTTTTTTTAAAATAAACTGTTGCCATGGCAACAGTTGGTGGGGGAGATTGGTCATGGATTAGATTGCAGCAGAAGTATCAGGAAGTGATTGAACTCAGCACATGAGACAAAGTCAATAGCATTTACAAGTAAACTGAGAAAAGGCTTGAGACAACGCTGAAGAGACTCAGATTCCGTGGAGAGGAGAGACAGGCAGAACTCGGAAAGACCCTTGCTGACAGACAGATGGACAGCTTTGCCCTTCTGCCTCCTCTTCCTGGCTCCCCTCTCCACCATGACCAACAATTCAGGTCTGGACCAAAAGTGAGCCAGATGGCTTTTGAAGTTCATCTTTTTCTAGTCCTATCCTGATTAACAAGTTACAAAGAGAAAAATTAAATCTTGTGATTTCTAGCTTCTTCATATTCCCAGACCATGGAGGAGAGCCCTCAATTCCCCTCCCCCATGCTCTCTGGATCTTTCTGGTCAGTGCATAGGAAAGGCCAGAACATTTTCATCAGAGAGGAAAATGAATATAGAGTAAGAAAAAAAGGAGTGGAGATGGAGAAGTCTCCAGGGAAAGGACAAGTTATCAGAGGAGCAATAGCTAGAAGGTAGAAATGACAGGCTTGATCAGCAAGATGTATGATCAAGACAGTGAGGGGAAGAAAGGGTGGGAGGGGCTTAAAACCTGTTGCCATGGTTTAGAACTCGGTGTTCTGTGATATTCTTTGAGAACATGTGTTAAAAAAAAATAGAATTGCTTTTAAGTACAGAGATAAAATCATATCATGCCCTACAACTCATTAATCAATACTTCTATGCTATTCTTTCTCTTACAAAATTGTAAGTATTCAGATTCTTAGCCTATTCAATTTCCCCAGATGCTGAAAATGAAATTATATTGCTTAGCTGGGAGATGATGCAGCCCATCAATTGCGGGTGTAAATAATCTCAGCAAGATAAAAATAAATTCTTCCACTTTTTCAATGGTGTTCTGAATTGTAAAGCTGCTGTTTTAGTTAGATGGGACCTTCAAAAGCACAAGAATTATATATATATAAAAAGAAATGCTATGATTCTCATTGGTTTTCTCCTTGAACCTTCGTTATCCTGGTAATGGACTGAAAATGAGTTTGGTCTCTGTTTTCTAAATAACATCGGTGTTTGGAGTTTTCTTTTAAATAAGCCAGAAGAAAATCTTATACTTCCTTATTCCATAGGAGTAGATATAAATAAAAAACAAGGAGTTTGCTACATCTCTTTTCTCTGATCCTGGAGATGGAACCAGGGCCTTGTCTATGCTAGACATGTGCTTTGCCACGGAGCCAAATTCCATGTCCTAGATTTCATACTTTGAACAAAAGGCTTGAGCTTTTTCTTTACAAAATTCTTAAAAACAAACAACCCACCCACCCCACCCTTCCGTGTGAGCTGTCTTTCCTAGGCTATCTGTGGGGCAGATCCTGGAGTATGTGGTCAGCTGAGGAACTGGTACAGAGAACAGTTTCCTGCAAACTCTAAAACATGTGGACATGACTGGGTCCTCCTTAGCTCTTGGAGAAGGTGGGAAGGAGGTCGTGCCAAGAGGGATCTCCATGCCCTCCTCCCCCTGAGCCACATGGAGGAGACTGGAGGGCTTCAAAGCTAAAGGATCACACTCGTCTCCTGGTCATGTCCTCTCCCTAGGGCTTCCCCCTCAAGCATGGGAATCCCATTTTCTGCTCTTAAAACTTCTTTGTTTTAGAGCCATTTCAGGAAACCAGTAAAATAATGGAAGTCAATCTCATGCTGTTCTCTCAGAAATTACAAAGTAGCATTGGCTTTCCTATTAGTTAGGGTTCTCTACAGAATGAGTGAATGTATGCATGTATGTATGTATACAGTGTGTGTGTGTGTGTGTGTGTGTGTGTGTGTGTGTGTGTGTAGAGAGGGGAGAGGGAGAAAGGGCATTTTTTAAATTTTATTTTTCACTTATTCACTTTATATCCTACTCACTGTCCTCCTCCTGGTTACCTCCTCCTACAATCCTTCCCCTATCCCTCTCACCTTCTCCTCTGAGCAGGTAGGGGACCTCTGGGTATCCCCAAGGTGGGGTATTATTAAAATGGTGTGCAGGTTGTGGTCTAGCTAGTCCAACAATGGCTGTCCACCAACAGAAGGACCAAGAATCCAGCAGTTGTTCAGGTCACAAGGCTAGATGTCCCAGGTGGTCTTCAAAATCCACCAGCATCCAGAAGAATTAGGATCAAAAGCCAGTGAGGGGATGGGCTTATCAGTGAGAGCTAGAGCAAGCGGGCAAAGACTGAAAACTTCTTCCATGTTCTTTATATAGATTGCAATCAGACAGCTTCAAGAACTCAACAACCTGGTCCTTCACTGTACCATTGGAGACACATTCATGGTTTATCAGGAGGATTTTCCCAATGTCTCCATGAACTGCTATCTCTGATCCTTCCTGTGGCTTTCTGTATATTACCGATTACTTGCCCCAGGTATTAGTCATGGCTTTTTGTTTTTTAATATTTTTACCTCATCTGCTGGTCCTTGAGAGATTGATCCTTACAGGATAACTGATTCTTAGAGTAAAAGGTCCATAGCCTCTGTACCTTTCATGTCATGGCCAACCAAACCAAAGCCGTCACCCCCAGCCTCCTCCTCTGCCAAGCTCCCACAGATAGCCATCCTCCGGGCCAGCCGGGCCCATGTCCTCATTCCTCAGGATGGCAGTAGACAGTCTCAGACCCAGCTGAGATTATTCAGCCTAACCTGGTCTAACCTGACCCCTGCCTTTGACTATTCATTTCCACAGACCACAGTACAGGCTATCCCCCACAGTTCCTCCTCCTCCTCCTCCTCCTTCCCCACCTGCCAGGGACTTGAGTACCTCTGTGCATGTCACTGATCAGGGTGCCCTGTGTCTGCCTCTCAAGAACAGCAGTATCAACGGTCTTCTCACTGATCTTCTGTCCTCACTGTACTGCGCTGTACATTCCAGCACAGTGCTGGACACATCAGAGGCATGCACTTAAACACTGGTTGCATGTCAGGCAATGAAATAGGCAAGTGGGCAAGTGAGGACTCACGAATGCTGCCATTAGAAGATGCTGAGTCTGGGCAGGAAATTACTTGAAGGAACCTCTCCTCCAAGTTCACTAGCACCAGCTCAAAAGTTACGGTGAGTCTATTTCACATCTCAGGTAATGTTTGGCCTTGTCTTCTTACCAAGCTCACCGTATTCTACAGAAGTCCAGGTCCTAGGTCAGCATTCCGGGAGAAGTATGTATTCTAGTACAGTAGTTCTTCCCTTATCAGCTCCATTACTCATCTTAGAATAATGGACATCCTCTCAAAGTACCGAACATTTTACAGTGGTCTTTGGTTACCTGCTGGGGTCTCAAGTCCTTTTGACTAGAGTCCCACAAACAGTGTCCACTTGAGGTGTACATATATACATATGCACTTGTGTGCACACAAAGGCCAGAGAAAAGCATCAGGTGTCCTCCTGCACTCCATGCCTGTCCTTTGAGACAGTACCCCTCCCTGCAGCTATGGTATGCATGTTATTGACTGGACTAGAAGCCAGCAAGCCCTGGTAATCCTCTTGTTTCTGTTCTGCCCAGGGATGGAGTTACAGGTGTTTGCAGTGAAGCCTGGATTGTTCCATGGGCTCTGGGATCTGAACTCTGGTCCTCATGATCATGGACCAAATGCCTCAAACCCCTGAGCCATCTCTCCAGCTCCTACCAGTGGTTTTAAAAACTCTGTTTCTCTTCTTCCCATCCAAGGCTGCTGGGTACAACCAGGGGACAGGGAATATTGTTGCAGCATTGAAAAGTGAGAACCTGCAAATGTTAGGACCAAATGTGACCATTGCTGCAGCTAATAACCTTAAAAAATAACGATCTTATGTAAGAGACCATTAAGGAAACCCATAAGGGACTGCAGAAATGATCAAACTCAACACCTGTTCCTAACAAAAGCTCCTTTAAAATTAGGAAAAGATGGTAACTTTCTTAACCCGATTAAAAAAAATATCATACTTAAGCATGAGCCAGCATCAGATGAAATGTGATGATGATGAAGACATTTTCATCAAATCGGGTACAGTCAAAATGCCCAAAACAGCTGCTGTCATTTAGTTTCCTAGATAGTCTGTCCAGATTGATAAAAATAGAATGGAAAGAAACCAAGATAATGCTACAGAGAAGCTGTTATTTGGTTCAGATGAGATTATATCTAAAGAGTAACCCTGAAAAAAATAAAAGAATTAACAAGCTTGATAAAGTAGTTAGATAACTAAGTACTTAAATAATGATCAGCAGCCTCCTTTTCTAACATTAGAAACAGGTTATAAAATTTAGAAAAACCTGGGGCCAGATTACAATAGCCCTAAAGCTATGAAATGGCTACAAATAACCTTAACAATGAGAATTGAACAATGTATTTGTAGAAAACTACAAAATTGCTACAGGGTTATAAAACAAGACTCAGAGTTACCAAATATGTTAGACTTTGATCTCTCCCTCCTCCTTCCCTCCCTCCCTCCCTCTCTCCCTCCCTGTGTGTGTGTGTGTGTGTGTGTGTGTGTGTGAGAGAGAGAGAGAGAGAGACACGAGACAGAGACGAGATAGAGACAAAGACGGATACAGAGAGACAGAGACAGAGGGATAGATAAACAATGATAGACTTGGGGGTTTTGATGCAAAAATCTTTATTTAGCCCAGGCTTGTCTTGACCTCAGGATCCTCTCAGCATCTCCAGTGCTAGGCAAGGTAGAAGATGTCACATTAGGCTAAAGATATTAATTCTTTGAAATTCAATTGTTCTATTTAATTGACTAATATGCTGTGTTATTTTCTTATAGTAATAAACATCATTTCTATTTTTATCTGGGCTATGAATCTTCATAACAACTCCCTGTTTTCTTCATAACAGTAAAGAATTGTAATTTAAAATGTTGTTTTAGTTTGGATGAATATCTGTCACGCAGCAGGCACTAATATAAACATGCTATCACATCTTAAAAAAATCTGATATTTGTCCATCCTCCAAGAATTTAAGGTGAGTGGATTTAACGTGAGTGGTCAGGAATTTGAGAAGAAAGTTATGATGATTTACACTTATTAAATTCAATATATTAAATTCAATATATCAAACTACATTTTATAAAATAAGAAGTTACATGCTTTTAAAAGACAAACTATAGGGCTGGTGAGATGGCTTAGTGGGTAAGAGCACTGACTGCTCTTCCAAAGTCCTGAGTTCAAATCCCAGCAACCACATGATGGCTCACAACCATTCATAATGAGATCTTATGCCCTCTTCTGGTGTGTCTAAAGACAGCTACAGTGTACTTACATATAATAATAAATAAATCTTTGGGTCAGAGTGAGTGGGGCCAGTGCAAGCAGACGTCCTGAGTTCAATTCCCAGCAACCACATGATGGCTCACAACCATCTGTACAGTTACAGTGTACTCATATATGTAAAATAAATAAATCTTTTTTTTTTAAAGAAGACAAACTATAGAAAAATAGAAGAGAAAAGGTCAAGGATATTTACCAATCTTCTAAGCCTAGAGCAGAGATAAAGACTAGCATATGGCAATTATAAGCTACAACTCCAATAGACATGAATTCACATAATTAAAACCTCCCAAATGGAGGGCAATTCAGCAGAAGTAATGAGATACATTGTGTGTCAAGACTCTTAAGTATTTGTTCTTCTTGATGCTATGTGATACTCTTACTGTTTGAGGAAAATGTAGGGAATTCTTTGAATACAGTGGGGCTTTAGGTCAAATCCTTGGGTTTATTTTGCATCTTAAAGAAAATGAATCTCTATGACTCAGTTCCTTCATCTACAAGATGGGAATGTCATTTGCCTTGAGTTGTGAATTGTTGTGTAATACATGCAAAGGTATTGAGGAAAGTAAGCACTCAGGGAGTTGTAATTAGCTATCACTGTTTTACATCAAAAAACCTGGTGAACTCAGAGGCACCTATGAAATTAGCATTTTTCATAAAGCTATTGGCATAGTTTGCTTATAGAGGGGAACTTTTCCAGTGGCCTTACAAGGAAGGCTACAGAGATTCAGATTAATAGTCGAAATAGAGTTCGGCTAGTCTGAGTGTGTCTACAGCCACATAGAAGAAAAAAAAAAGCCACATTGTTCTGATGCTAAGGTCCTGTTCCCCAGTTGGTTCTTGATCTGTCAGTAAAGAAAGCCATGGGCTAATCACTGGGTGGAAGGTACAGGTGGGACTTACAGGTTCCAGGAGGAAAAGGGAGACACAAGGAAAGAGAGGAGAATTTGCTATACTTTGGAGAAAGGAGAACCAGGCAACCATGTGAGGCCTCAGGAAGAATGGTAGACTGTGGCCACTCCTATTATAGGTGGGTGGTGAGAGATATTTAGCAGGGACTAGATTCAACTGATCGACTAAAGTTAGGGCAGGTAGAAGGAGCAGAGCTGAGAGGATGATAAGGGCATGTTTTCCAGGCGGGAGATGGTAGCACTCAACGATTGTGTCAAGAAGGCAAGTTGAAAACGAGCAACTATGTGTGCGTCTCTTATCTGTGGAGTCAAGGGAAGCAGGGAGGGGCTGGTAGCATGGCCCTTTCCCAGAGCAAAGGCGGGTAGCAAAAACTACTCGTAATACTACATATGTAAAGAAAAGCCCAGAAGGGAAAGAACATTGCCAATGGATGTTTTTGCGAAGACTCGGTTTGGCTTATTGCTAACATTTATTTTAACCTATCTCCAATGTCTGGATATACAGTATGGGAAATTTTAAAATACAAGGATACAAATTTAGAGAAGGAAATATAAGGAAAGAATGTGACTTTTGTAATTTGAAAATTATCTAATGACTGGTTTTAGGCAATATGACCGATGTTATGACCTCTCACCTTTTCAAAAGAGGAAAAGAAAATCCTTTTAGGTTCTCAAGCTGAAAACTTCTTGTGTGACTTCCCGAATTGTTAGGCTCTCTGAAAATTCAGATGAAAATTCCCTGAGGGGAACAGTCTGCTTCCATCACTGCTGAGCTGGCTGAGATAATTAAACACAACATTTTGATTTGGCTCAGAGTTCTAAAGGTTCATGATGGAGGGGCAGCGAAGCATTAGCTCTCTGGAGAAGCAATGCATCATGGGGGAGCACACTCTGAAACAGAGCTGCTCTCGCCAACCAGGAAGTAAAGAGAAAAGAGGAAGAGACTGGAATTCCACAATCCCCTTTGAGGATAGGTCCACATTGACCTAAGAACCTCCTTTTAAGCCCCTCCTCCACTTAAAATTGCCGCCTCCTCTCAGTAACACCATTCTCGTGGACACCAAGACTTAGGCACACAGGCCTTTGGGGTATACTTACTCAAGTCCAGGCAGCCATAGTGGACGACTTGGAAGCACTGATTAGTGGGTACCTGTGCCTGGGAACCAAATGTCTAAAACTGGCCGGCACCTTCAATGACAGTGCCAGAAGAGATCGAGGTTCCGGGGTTGGTCATACTGAGTAATTCAGCTGTGTGCCGTCTCCTCTGCATTCCTATTCCCCTCCATTCCTCCCCGTCTCTGCATTCTACCCTCCTCTCTATTACCATCGGCCTCTCCACAGTCTGGTGAAGATTGTAAAATAGCACAGTGCTTCCAGAGGGCAGTTCAGCAATATCTTTATACCCTCTAATTTAATAACCTTGCGGTTATCCATCAATCATAACGAAACGAACAGAGAGATGTGAGGAAAGAAGTGTGAGACACATGCTGATCACAAAGCTACTTATAATAAAAATTAAAACTGAGGGATAAGAACTGGCCAAGTAAATTAATATGTATGTATGATTATGAATGTATTACATGTATAAATACACACATACACACACACATATATAAAATAAACCAATGTATAGCCATTTAAATTGTTTTGTGGGCTGATAAACCAATGTGTAGCCATTAAAATTGTTTTGTGGGCTGGAGTGATGGCTCAGCGGTTAAGAGTACTCACTAGCTGCTCTTCCAGAGATCATGAGTTCAGTTCTCAACAACCACATGAGAGCTCACAACCATCTGTAACTGGATCCAATGCCCTCTTCTTGTGGGTCAGGGACAGCATGCTCACATACATAAAATAAATCTCTAAGAAATTGTTTTTGTATTATTATAAATGTTCAGTGGCAAAAGTTCAGCAAATCAAGTTCCTTACATACCAGGACTACAATTAAGTAAAAGAAAGATGCACAAAATTCCCCCAGATGTGTTGTAACTATCAGTTCACAAAGAAACCTGCAGAAAGCAGTGATCTAACCACAGTGGTACAATGATGGTCTGTGCTGGTTGGTTTGGCATTACCAAAACACATACCTGAGTACAGGGTTTTGGGGTCCCCTATCTGCTCCACTACAGGGCTCGGCCACTTGGGGAGGCAGGATGCTGGAGTTCACCACACTTACCCCACACCATCACTGTGCAGGTGTTGGACTATGGGGAAGCCGAGGGACACTGCTCGGGGATGGGGAAGCACACTCTGAGGTGCAGGGGACAGCCAGAGCTGGCTCTGGGGTCCATGGGGCCTGCAAGGAGGCTGGGGCCATCTGGTTCTCAGGCTCTTGAACACTCAGGCACCACTGGGAGCCATGGAAGAGCTGAGAATGGAGTTCTTGGTTTGACAGTGGCAGCGGGCTTGTCTTGGTGGCAGCCATGGCTGGGAGCACAGAGAGACCTTCTACGGGAGATGGTGGCTCTACAGGCGAAGGCCTTCTTCATGGCTCCCATGGCGGATCCCAATGAAAAGAGACAGTACATGGTTTTAAGACATTTCTCGTCATGGCGGAAAGTGATTGAGTAAAACCGTACCCCACTTCTCAGGGTGGGCCTGAGGTTAAATACCTTCTGTAAGGAGGAGTGTCTGGGAAGGAGAGTTCATTGTCTAAGTCCTCCAGGCCTTTAGGTACCTCATTAAAATGGAGATCTGTTTTGAGGCTATGTGACAGGACCACAGGTCACATCCTCTACCTGTGGAGGGGCTTGGGGTGTTGCCTTTATGTGACTGATGGCCACAAATCTATGGAGGGCTGTGGCCTTGTGCCCGGGAACAGGAGAAATGCCTACCATCCCTTCAGAATCCCTGGGACTTCGAGCCTTAGCTCAACCAGGAACAAGGCTACCTTTCACGGTATTATATATTACATATACATATACATATGTATATGATTGGCCTTTAAAGAGAAAGAGGTATTTCGGTCACAGTGTAGGAGATGCCAGACAATTAATTGGTCTCCTTGCTTTGGGGCCATTGCAAGGGCATATCATGGCAAGGGAACATGGTTGGTCAAACTGCTCACATCATACCAGGAAGTAGAAAATAAAGAATGTGAACCTACAATCTCCTTTGAAAGACACAATTTCCAATGACCCAAAGGCTTTCCAGTAGGTCTGCATTAGTTAATTTTCTGTTGCTGGGATAAAAAACTAAGACCAAGGCAACTTATAGAAGGGTTTATTTGGGCTTACTCTTCAGTCTATCAACATCATGATGGAGACACTGGGATCTCTATCAACTGGTGCAGGAGCAACAGATGGAGAGCTCATATTTTAAAAACACAAGCAGGAAGCAAGAGGGAGGGAACCCAGAAAGGTGCAATCACTCCACCCCCAGGGATGCACTTTCTCCGGCAAGGCCACGCCTTCTCAATGTACACAAACAGTTACACCTACTAGGGACCCAAGTATTCAAATGCCCAAAAATGTGGGGGACATCTGATTCAAACTACTGTAAAGGTGGGCACTAGTTTATATATATATATAATAAAAATGTATGTATATACACACATATGTATATGTAATATATAATACGTATATATACACACATATATACATGTGTGTATATATACATATACATATACATACATACATATATATATATATATATATATATATATATATATGTACATCTCAGCCTCTGAATGCTGAGATTACAGACATGTGTCACCCTACCTGGCTACTAGGTTCCACCTCTTAAAGGTCCCACTACAACCCAGTAGTGCTTTGGTTGTGACAAAATGGGCCTGTGAAGGCCAGTCTATAGCAGTAATTAACTCCTTTAAAGAAATTTAGGAGTTCAATGAATTTTACATTGAAACATATATCATTTAATGTACAACAAAGCACTCAATATTGTTTAGTAAAGAAACAGACTCGGTAATTGTCATGGGAATGGAAGCGGCTACCCATTTCCTAAGGAGAAATCTTCCTAAGGCTCTCACATCCTTGGTTCCACACAACACCTTCTACTTACTAGAGAGACTCCTCAGGTGGGGACAGGAGCCTCTGATGATTTCCTTTTCCACCAGTGAGTTAATTCTGAATGAGCAGATAACTGAGGAGATGTGTGTTTAATGACATCAGAGAAGACAAACAAGGCGGTGTATCACCATCTCATTGCGTCTTGGGACAGTCCTCTCCAAGTCTCTCAGTTTATTCACATCTATTAGCAAGCCTACTTAAATTCATTTACACTCCAAGAGTCAAGACAGGCAGGATAGGAAAGACACAGTTCTCCCCCTGCTTAGGAAGTCTTTACATTTCAGAGTAAGGATCGCAGTGGCTTCTTGAAGGGAAGATGGCAACTTCCCAGTGGTGCCTTATAACAACATGGGGTTCCTGAAGCATAGGGGTCGTCAGAGGTGCTCCGCCCATCTGCGTGGCGTTTGCCTGTTTCCTCTCCCCCACCATGGGCCTGGGAGGACAAGAGGATCAGATGCCACACGAACCTTACACTCTCTGCTGTGCTGTAACAGCCTCTAAATACACAGGACTCGTGTGTCCTTGCTGCTAAGGTCCAGGAAATGGGGACAGGCAACCAGAGAGTTGCTACTGCTTCTGCTTGGTGGCCAGTTACGCATTGCCACGCCCATTTCAGTTGCGCATTGCCACGCCCATTTTGTTCTTGCATAACATTTACAACCTAGACAAATAAGAGAAGTTGTGAACGTAGTTCGAGTGTGAGTTTCATGTTTTTCAGATTTTTACTGTGGAATGCTATCTTTTAATATCCCTTAGCCTCTTGTTTCTGTGTCAGCAAAATGACGGGGTTTGTTTTTCTTTTTCTTTCTTTCTTTTTTTTTTTTACTGAGCATGGTGAAAATTTAACGTGAAATACTTAACCTAATGGCAGTTCTGCGGGGAAGAAGGCAGGCACATGGTTTTACAAAAACCAGTTTACCTCCGTCTCTGTAAGCCCAGAAATCATCTACTATCTGTTACTTAGCCATAATAAAGTCCCTCTTGATAGCTTTTGTGGCTTTTATGCTTTCCATTTAAAGCAAAAGTTCCTTGTAACAAAATAACTTCATTTAAGATTCTTATTAAGAGTAAGTGTAGATGCTTTTTCATAGCAATATTTAAAAGGCTTGCATAAAATAGTTGTTAATGTGTAAAATTGTTCCAATATATACAAACTAGCTTATTGCACAAATAGGAATCTTATTCATCTTAATTCCATAGAGGGAAGAGGAAGGGGGGCATCTATGAAGCAACAGTTTGCCCACCACTTCACATGTATTATCTTACTTAATTCTGAGCAATTTTGCAAATGAGAGAACAGAGCCTTGGGAATATTAAGTAGTTTATACAAGATTTAGTGTGGAAGAACCAAATGTGTTTCCTGGGTCTGTTCAGCTAGAAAATGTGAACTTGCCCCCTGACAGATAAAAGTATGAACTCTCCACATCTTGGCCTCGAGCTGCAACTCCTCACTCGCCTTTCCTTACCTCACCTTCAGAATGGTAACTAGGGTCCATGCTTGGAGTGCCCCAGCGTGTGAGGTTTCCTCCAAGTTTTGGATTGCATAATTTAATATGCAAATCATATTTGAAAAACTTTTTTCTTTTATTCCCAAGAGGACTTAACAAAGGAGCTGGGGAGGAGAGTGACCGTGAATGGTCACCTGGTCTCCCGATGGACATTTGATTTGTCACATTTTTAAAAGCTCTATCTTCCAAATCATGGTGATTCAGAGGGACACCCAGCCATGAGATGCCCCTGCAGCTGCTCTTGTGGACTTCCTCAGCTCTGGTGTGGCACCTGATCAAAACTGAGCAACAGGACGATTTCTATGGAGACTCTGCATGAGGAGGTAATCGGGGCACATTAGAGCCAGAACATGGAGCGCCCTGCCCCTCACAGGCTTGGTCAATGGCTGAGACCGCAGCATCCCTTAGCTTCAAGCATGGTGCGGCCCACAGGTAGGTAGGGGGCTGTCTTAGTACTCTGTTCTCTGGTGTTACTTTGCCCTAGACTTTGCTGCCCCAGGAACTCTCTGGAATGCAGAGAAGAGGGCCTGTGTCTTCTGGGGTGTTCTATCTAGTATCTTTCTCCAGGCACCAAAGACAGAGGGTGCAGGAGCTTCCCTGGGGAAACTGAAGCAGAAAACACAGACAGACTTCTTCTAGTCACATGCAGGGCCCATTTACTGTATGTGTGTAGGTGGGGATAGGGGGTTGGTCAGGGGCCAGGTATGCCTCATCTATGCCGCAGGCAAGGTTTACTGCCTTAGTTGGTGCTAAGGAAGTGGCAGGCATCAAGTTATATGATAACCAGTGACCTCATGTGCCATGTGTTGACACCGTGGTTCTTAGGCCATAGACCCGTGAGAGGCAGTGAACATTTACTGAGAGGAAAGGCTTGAAGGGGACATAGGGACCTCAGCCTCTTCTTAGTCTGTCCTGTCTCAGTCTCTAGAGTAGTTTTGCTGTGTCTTACGCTGTCTCCATAATGCAATTCTTTGCTTCAAAGCAACAGGGATAAGGTATTTGTTGGGCATCGGTGAGCTTAGCTCAACGCCCCCGGCTGAGCTGTTCGCACAGGTTTCCTGAGAGTGGAACATCCTGTGCTTAGCTTGATTTCTGTCTTCCCACCCGGTGTGGTAGGGACTTGCCAGGTCCCTGACCTATGACTATGATTGTTTTCCCTGTTGTTTTTCACCCGGCCTCTAGTATATATTGCTGGTTCCTCAATAAAGCTTTGGCATTCTTCTCACCAGAATGACCCGAGTCTGTGTTTTCTGTTAATCCCCCAGACCTATGCCCAATACTCGGTACCGTGGCAGCACGGGCGCCGTCAGTATTACAGTCTAAAAGCTCTAGGACTGTTAGCCATATAGAACCTTTTTGATTGTCTCAGCTATTTGTAACAGTAACAGAACATCAACACAACAGTGAAACATTTTCTTCCTATACTTCTCTCCTGAAGATTGCGATCGTGATTCTGAGTACTTTCTGCCTGAGAAGGATTTGACAGCACAGTAGAGTAGACATCTGGTTTTAGTTTTGAGTTGTTTTGTTTTTTTTAAATGTTTTGAGAATGGTATAGCATCTCTCATTAGGGAAATTGTTTAGTAAGTGTATTTAGTCTGATAGGGCTGCTCTTATCGGCACTACGGGCTCCACTCTTTAGCCTCTGTTCTAGAATAACACAGCCCAGGATAGAGGTCACTGGCACCACGTACAATGACAGCATCTTAGGTAAGCAGACAGCACACGTGCCACCGAGGTCCTTGTCCAGGCATCCCTTCTGCCTTGCTGGATGATGGCTCCAGCACTTCCCTCCCTCTTACAACTCTCTCTCTTTCTATTGACACTAGAGCTTATAGAACAAAGCCAAAACATCTTAATAGATTTCCAATTATTTCAGGGAGGAAAACAAAATGTTACTTAAAGGTAAAATCAAAGATTTGCTCTTGAGTTGAGAAGAGAGTGGTTTCAGGCATATGGAGATGGGATTCCGAGCTGCCCCCCCCCAACCCACCCCGCTTCTCCTTTAGCAGCTTGGGGGTTGGGGGAGGGGGGACAAGGAGAAGGCAGTGCATCTCCCTCCCAGCAACCATGCAAAGAGAAGCACAGGGATGCTCTGAGATGACGGTTCTGTCTCACAAGGTGATAAAAATTACTAGAAGACAGGAAGCCAAGCAGTATGGTGGGGGAGGGTAGAACTTAAAGAAGCCAAAGGAATTCTGGGGATGAAGACCAGGTGTTTAATATGAAGTAGCTTAGGTTGTTCAGTATAAACCAAGAATTCATTTTTCTTGAAAAATGCCTCACATGTTTCTTGTATGATTGGATGGGAGTGTGTGTGTGTGGTGAGTGTTTGCCATTAGGGAACATTAGGGAACAGGCCCTGGGGTCAGTCTGGTTACTAAAGAACAGAGACAGGGAAAAGCAGAGGGGCAGACTCCTTAAATGCCAACCGGTTAGAGGTGTCGCCTTCACTTCCCAAGAGGCTTGTCTGGAGGTGTGGCTTCACTTTAGCCCCAGTACTTTCGCTAACACCTGGCTTGCATGATTGCATATTCACAGTCAACAGGAGCATGTTTTGATGGTGCAGGAAGGCACTGGGAAAACCTTGATTCTTCTAGGGCAGGGATCGTCAAATTGCCACTGTTCCTGTAAATAAAATCTTTCTGTAACAGAGTGACCTGTCCTTTATGTTTCTTGGGGCTGTTTTACCCTGTGGGGCTGAAGTGTTTCCCCATGGAATCCACAGGAAGCACAAGGTCTGATATTTGTATTCTTCAGGCCTTTAGGGGAAAGATTGCCTCTCTCAACCCTAGAGGCAAGAAACAACCTGTAGCCGTCCATCAAGTCTGCCCATTGGTTAGACAACATAAAAATAGCTCCAGGCACAAAGGAAAAAAACGATCCATAGTTAGCCTCAAAGCTCAAGGTAAGCTTATAATACTTATTCAATGAGAAAAGAAATGGAGTACAGGAATGCTTTAAAAGCAGCCTTAGGTCTGTGGACTTCTCCTTTACAAACAGTAGGCAGAGTGGTGGGCTTAGATTGGCATTGTGACAACTCCCCTTACCCATGGCTTCCCTTTCAACCTTTCAGTTAGCTGTGCTCAATTTCAGTCCAAAATCAAATGGAGAATTCTAGAAAGACACAGCTCATATATTTTGTGCGTCTGAGTATTGTGGTGAGAACTTGTATCATGCTAGCATCACATAAGGGTCACAAATCATCCTCACCCAGTGCGTCCATGTTCTATACATGACCCACCTGTTAGCCACTGGCATAGTGGCCTGACCCCGACTCATGATGCTTACATTATTTGCCTGTTGCACCCCATCACATGCATGTTCTATCATTTCAAAAGGGTGGCGATAGTATCATAAAATATTGAGGGATATAGTCTTTTTATTACATTTACAAATCTGGGGATTATTAAGAACTAATTACAGGTAAATTTTGCTTTTAACAGCCCTGTTTAATGGAAAAGCATTATATATTCACCAGCAATGTTAAAAGTAGATGATAAGGCACATTGAAAAGCTAAGTCACCTTTTAATCCTATTTAAAAAGAACCTATTTTACATATAAATAACGCTGAAAATTCTGAGCAGTTACCTTGAAGTTTTTATTGCCAATAGTTTCTGAGACACATGAATGAAGCTGGCTATGTTTTTTCCCCATGCAAGGGGCATCACCCAAATACGAGACTATTCTTCCAGACCAGAACTCACAGTTCAACAAAACAGTCCATCGCAAATGCAAACATGTAGCCCCGCTAAACAAACTGCTACAATTTAAAATAAGGTTCCTATTTGCTTCAAACAGCCCAAAATCCATAGATCACACAAGTAATACACTGTACTTTGTGGACTGCAAAGTACACATTAAGGAAAAGATAAGTGTAGTAAAATACATGTCCTAACTAGGTACTCTTGAGAATTTCAAATGCTACTATACAAATGGGTGGTAGAACCCATTAAAAAGCTTTCCAAGTCTAAATCTCTGGAATCTACAACATCCCCAGGGACAAAGACACTGAGGATGTGGGTCCCAGGCTAGGAGTATAACCCCATGTTGCAACAACTGCCCTTCCTGAAAGTGTGTTTCTATTCTCCACGAAGGATACTTTTTGGATTGCAGATTATTCCCTGTGCTCCAATTCAGTTGTAGTAGCTGTTACTTTGAACTTGTTTTTGATTTGGCGCTCAGCATGGTCTTTGAAGCCCTCAGCTCCTTGAGGTGTGGGTGATGACCACGATGATGGCGCTCGCGTTCTGCCTGCAGTCGCTGTCGCCCTCTGGTCAAGGCTTCTAGGTACCACTGCCGCTCCTTCACCAGCTGCCGGTGCTTTTCCAGCCGGCTCCTCACAGCATCCAACCTGCGGTACTCCTGGGTCAGTTGCTGAAGCTCGTTGCGTAGCTGCTGATTTTCCCTATGGAGGCTGCCACAGAACTCAGAATGAGCCTGCTTGGCTGCTAGCGCCAAGGCCTTGTACTTCCTCGTAAGCCCCGTGGTGTTGATCTGCCCCAGCTCCATCAGGCGCCATTCTTCCAGCTCCTTCTCCATCAGTGCCTTTTTCCGCAGGAACCGGAAGTGTGCCTCCTGGTCCTTGGCCGCAGTCTCACCTCGTACTTTCTCTTGCTCCTTCTCCAAGGCCTGTATTTTCATATCCTGCTTCTCCTTTACCTTATAAACTGACTTCAGGGCCTGCAACTGCTGCTGCAAATCCTTCTGGGTCTTTCTGCCCTGCAGGAGCTGGGCTTGAAGAGCTGCATTTCTCCGGCTGTATCCGGACGCCAGTTCTTGTCTCTCTCTCTCTATCTCGCCACATTCTTGGACATACTGCTCCCACAGCTCCTCCTGTTTCTTCTCCCACTGTTCCTTACTTTTACGCAGGCATTCCACGAAGAGCCGGTTTTCAGCCTGCACACGGTACTTTTCCTCTAGGAGCTGCCTGCTGTCTTTCAGCAGCCTTTCCCGCCGGCATTTAGTGTCTTGGGTTTGCTGACTCAGCTCCTCCATCGCCACCACTGTCTTCTTTTTTACCCGTTTCTCCAACCTCGTTAGCAACTTTGGCTTGAGATATGTATTTAGAATAGTAAGGTGTGGTGTTGGCGGGGGTGCACCTCTAGGGCTCTGGGCAAACATGCTCCTCCGCAATCCCCAGGTCAAGGAGAGTGACTGCAAGAGAGCAAGGCTTAGATGGTGGTTTGTTACTTCAGGGCACAGCGTCCTCTGCAAATGTTCCCAAGGTTTCTCCCTCTGGTGGTCAAGGCGACCAAGCTACACCCAGTCTGCCAGGAAGTCACGGGACTCCCTCAGAGCAGCGTCAGAGGTGCCCAGGGCTGGCTTTGATCTCTGAGTATTCACTAGGAGCCCAGAGTTCCTGTTCCGAGCTGGCGAGCCCTGTCCTGGGGACCCCTCTGGCCTTGCTCTCCTGGATCGGCGATTTGCCCTCTCATACCCTGTCCACAGGTCAGCGCCCCCTTCCCTTCTCCACACGCTAGCAGAGGTATAGCCAGGCTCATCTCTGCAGTGCTAGGGTATGGGGTCTGTAGGATGAATGGTGAGACCTAGGGCTGAGGTGGGCTATTTGTTGATCCTTGAGTTCCCTATGTGTTTTTGGAAAAGGCAGCATTGGGGAACTGACTTTGTACATGGGATGTAGGGAGCATAGAAGAGACTGACTGTGGCAGGCAGAAGGCCGGGAGGAAAGGAATGAGGTTTCTGAAGCCTGGAAGGTCCAGTAACTCCAACTCCTTCAAGGTGCTTTGGTCTAGTAGGCTGCCTCAAGTGTGTCCTCGGGGCATGCTGGGTACTACTGATCAAGGAGTGGTCACTGCTGATGATAGTGAGTTGAAGTCAAAATTGCTGGGTTCTTGAAGCCTAGAGCCTATAAGTAACTGGAGATGCCCGCATCTTATCTCTTGGCTATAACAGTGTGTGACTTTGGGCAACTTGTTTAACTGAGGCGCATGTCTCTCCTCACACTTGGGGTTGTGCTCTATCAGCTAACTGCACCATGCTATCATACATCACTTCATCTGATCTTTTCAAAAATGTTAGGTGGAGAGTGCATTATTTCCTCCACTTCAGCCATGAAAGAAACCCCACAAAACATCTCCAAAGGCCACATCCTAGGGTAAAGAAAAAATAAGAATCAGAACTTCCTGGGTTAGGATAGGTAAATTTTAATCTATCCAGTTTTTCTCAAAATAGTTACTGAGGAAGCCCTGCCCTATTTTTTCTTATTTGACTTTTAATTTTTGACAAGACTTTAAGTTAGACATTATTGACATGATATAAAAAGCAATTTGTCCAAGGTCCTACAGAAGTACTAGTACGTATACCCGTCTTCTCATCTAACAAATGGGCAGATAGCTTAACACCCATTTCGTGGGTCAGCTGGAATATACCACACAGTATGCCTAGAATTCTAGAGATTGTTATCACCCTCAACCCCCATGCCCAGCTCTTCATTGTATTGTGGCTGTGCAGTATGAGTGTGTGTGTATGTGTGCAGTATCTGTGTGTGCAGAATATGTGTGTATAGTGTGTGTACAGTGTGTGCAGTGTGTGTATATACTATGTATGTGTGCAGTATGTGTGTATGCAGTATATGCAGTGTGTGTGTGCAGTGTGTGCGCAGTGTATGTGTGCGTACAGTGTGTGTGTGCGTATGGTGTGTGTGCAGTGTGGGGGTGTGTGCAGTGTGTATGTGCAGTATGTGTGTATGCAGCATGTGTGTATGCAGTGTGTATGTGTGCAGTGTGGGGGTGTGTACAGTATGTGTATGTGTAGTATGTGTGTGTGCAGCATGTGTGTATGCAGCATGTGTGTATGCAGTGTGTGTGTGTGCAGTGTGGGGGTGTGCAGCATGTGTGTGCGCAGTATGTGTGTGTGCAGTGTCTGTATGTACAGTATGTGTGTGTGCAGTGTCTGTATGTGTGCAGAGTGTGTATGAGGTCATACTCAGCCACATGTGCTTTTCTGACTCTCTTTCCTTTCTGTTAAACAGTCACACTGTTTGTTGCCCAAACCAGTGCCAGAAAGTTCAGACAGGTGACAGAACAGTGTTTGTCCTCATGTCATTCCAAGGAGGGCGGAGAAAACAGACCTGCCAACATACTCAGCCCGGATTCCAAGTCCAGGCCTCACTGCACAGTGTGGGAGGTGGCTGCAGCTGAGGGGTTTTCGGCCAGGCCTGTGCGAGCACCGATGACTTGGCACCAGTAGAGTCTCTATAGAGCATCTAAGGTACAGTCTACATCAGGCTGCTCTTTCTGCAGACCCAGTTTCTAGTGGTGCCAAAGCTAAGGGCGACTGCAGAGTCTCCTGTACGCTGTTCAATGTCCCCATTCTTGAATACAAACGAAACCTCTTAGAGTTCATGAAGATCATTGCCACAATAATGCTGAAGTCCACCACTGGCTGAGCTCGTGCTAAGCACAGAGTGTTTCCATATATTAATTTGCACTCTTCAGCATAGGGTGGAGAAGGAGAACCTATTATCCCATTTTACAGAGAAGGAAGTGGAGGCTCTAAGTATTCACATCTCCATCCAAGACTCTAGGTAGTTGGATCTGTTGAGCTCCATGACCCCTGACCCTATTGGCTCCCTTGGCAAGGCCATTATACTCTCACAGAGAGCTAAATCAGTGATTCCTTAACTGCCCAAGGATTCTTCCAGCTATGGCTTCCCAAAATGCTCCCTTGAGATTTTGATTTGGGTGTTCTAGAGAGGAAAGAGGGATCTGGGATTAATGCAACGATTCTTGCCATCAGAGTTTGACAAACACAGTGGTCATATCCCCTCACCCCACAGCCCCAAGCCATAAGTCAGCCTGTGCCGGATGTGTTGAAGATATGAAATCACACGGCTTCTAGAGTCACTGTCCCCATGGAATATAAATATACGAAGACACAAAGCCCACATTGGGTAATAGCTCTGCTTCCTATGGTCTCGGCCTTGATTTCCTGAAGACTCAGGATGTGGGACACAGACGAATGCCCATAACTGGTATAATTGTGCTAACTCATCTGTTGGAGACGGGCTTTAGCAGATGCCAGCTGTGAAAAAAGCCCAAATAAACCAAAAGAGCCTCAGCATGGCAGTGCAAGCGCATTCTCCGGCCGCCAGACTCACACACTGGTGATTAGCTGGAGACAGCTGCAGTCAAGGTACAGCAGTAATGATCCAGGATGGGCTGGGCACATCGCAGGTGCATAGACTGTCTCCCTTAGAGTGGCTCCCGGGCCAGGAGGGACAGTACACGACACTGATGCCACACAGAGCAACGAGGCAGATGATTTAAAAAGCCTTCAACTTAAATTTAGAGAGAAAACTATGAGAAGTCCTTCATGCAGCGGCAATTACAAGGATTAAAAGAAAACTGCACAGTGCATCCCTGCCCAGGCCACAGCAAACCTTTCTCTGAATTAAAATACAGAAAGAGGAGAGGGGAATTTTATCTAATGTTCTGAAAGGGCACACCAATATTGAAAGTTTCATTCCTGGTTGTCTGGGATGAAAATGTCTGGTCCTACAGTTCCCTTGAGAGTCCCTTCTGCTGGAGTTGGTTTGCTCTAATAATTCTTTTTAATGATGCCAGTTCTTATTTAGAAGATGTGTCTGTTAGAAGAATCTGGTTCAAATGCTTATGATAAAGACACATACACTATATAAAAGGCAGAAGTCCCCGGCTGGGGAGATGGCTCAGTGGACTTGCTCCCTGTGCGAGCATGAGGATTGGGTTTGGACCCCTGGAACCTACACGAAAGCCTGGTATAACCACACACATCTGTAACCTTAGTGCTGGGGCTCCCCTGGACAGGTGCTGGTGGAGACAGGCAGCTTCTGGAGTGCCAATTGTCGAGTACCAATCTAACTGGAATGATAAGCTCTCTGTTCAGTGAGAGGCAATGTCTCTAAATAATATACACAATAACAGCGCAAAATACCTGATATCAACCTCTGGTCTCTATACCTGTACACATACATGTACACACATGTATATACACATGTGCATAACACATGTCACACACCCATACATACACCCATACACATGTACACTCACACACATATACACACATGTGCATACACACATGTCACACATACACCCATACATATGTATACTCACACATATATACACACGTGCATATACATGTCACACATATACCCATACTCACTCACACACACACACACACACACACACACACACACACACACACACAAAGTAAATACATAGTTTTAAAAAAGATTGGTGATATTAATAAGGCAGGAAGGAGAAATGGTTGGTGAAGTCAGCAAGCCGCTATTTTTCCATAAATCATTGTGACCTGCCCCAAAGAAGCAGGTCATAGGGGATTATATTTCTATGCAACTGTGTACGGTAGGACTGGGTAACCACTGGGATCTTGGGGTAAGCCTTCCTTTTCTGTCTTCTCTGACTAGGGGCACATGAGGATAAAATGTTCTTCCCTAACCTCATTCAGTCATTGTACCCCGATGCCACCCCCCACCAGGTGTCATGGAAAAGCTGTGCCCAGTACTCAGTGCAGCCATAAGTCCTTCCTGGATCCCACGAACATGTTCCTCACAGATTCAGGAAGGAAGCGCACCCTTGCCCACTGTCAGGAATGTTCTGGAAGGTGGATATTTCCTGGTACTCCAACCAGGAGCTCTATGTGTGATTCCACTGTTGGGCTCTGCCCACACGAACATTTCCCATCATGCTATGGATCTTACACTACCACTGTGACAGACATTGCTCCACCCATCACCTTTGGTCCAGAGTTCAAAGTTGATCATCTAAGTACTGTCAGCAGCTTTAAGGAGGCACTGTGATGGGATGGCTGTGGGGCAAGCTTACCAGCTCAAGGAGCTCAAGTTTCAGGTCGGTAAGTACATTCAGTAGGGATTTGCTCCATGTCCTTTGGGAGGAGGACAGACTTGTTATACCCATTTTGTAGATGAGGAGACAAAGGCCTGAGGCAGTCACTTGCTCAATGTGAACCAATACAAGGTGATATAGTCCGGTCTCAGATGTTAGACCCTTCTCACTCCAGAGAGGACTCACACTCCCTACCCCGTGCCCTCTGAGCTTCCAAGGAGCTCCCCAGATACACCCATCAGGCCAACACACTTCTCAGTGCTCCTCACAGCCAGATGAAGCCAGGGTGGAAGTGTGGGACTGTGAACACCTCAAGAGCAGCGAGCTTCCTTTGGCCTTGCCTATGGGAACGGAGCAAGGCGGAGAACTTCCGTGCCACACGGATCCTGGCCAGTTGCTCCAAAGCAGGGTCTGCCAAGTGGCAGCCTGAGAACAGCAACTATGTCTTTCACTTTAGAGTCCCGCCACTCTCTGAGCATTTAAGCAGTAACCAGTGGTGCTAAGGAGCCAGCAAGGGTGCCAAGGAAGAAATAATTTATTCCCTTCTCCTGAAACTGAGCCTAGCACCTCCTCGAAGATAGACAAACTCTTCCCGCAGGGGCAAATGCAAAACTCAGCATCCTAATGAGTGACCTACATGGGCATCATTACTAATGCGTGTCTTGTGAAGTCAGGGGAAAGGTCTTATTCTCAGGCACAGTCCCCAAGGCTGGTGTCTCTGGGGACACCAATCACCCAGCTACCTAGAAATATTCTTCTGGGGCTGTCAGAAAAGGGTTGGCTTGGAAAACCACGTGGTACTTTATTTGTTTGCTCTTCTGTATTTTAATTTTTGACATCTGGGGTTATGTAGCCATCTAGCTCATTGTCTCAGTGCTACCTTTGGGTGTCTCCACCAAATTTAGACCTGTGCAGTAGATTCCATCAGAATGAGAGCTTTTGATGGTGGTTCTTTAAGTCTATATCAATTTCGCTGCATGTTTCAGATTGTTTAGAGAGGGGGGAAAAAAGAACTCATTGCTCGGGAGATAACGCACTTCATCCTGGAATAAGACTCTGATTTCTCCACTGTCTGCACTGCCTCAGTAATACTGTAAGCAAAATATCGAGTGTCACGTATTCCTATAATTTATGGGTGTCAGATAGAGCAAATAAAAATACATAACATTAGCTAAATTTGAATTTCAAATCAGTACTTTTTTTTAAAAAAAATAAAACCATATCATTATGCAATGTTTAGCATATAACCTCCTTAAAAACTACTCGATGTTTATAAAAGTCAGGGTTCAGCCACACACAGCATGGCTCAGTAGCAGAGTAGTTGCATAGTAGGTGTGAGACTCTGGATTCCATCACACACACACACACACACACACACACACACACACACACAGTTCTCAATTTCAAATGGGACTTCTGTATTTTATCTAGCACCCTGACTTATGATTAGAAACAACACATACGGCTGCTTTTGTTTGCTTTAACAGGTTTTTTTAAGCTGTGTTCTATATGCATAAAACTGAGACAGTCAAATAGCTCCACTTGGCTTGCTTTAAAACTCCACTTCTTCTGTTATTTCCTTGCTTTATTTCCCAGTCCCAAAGCAGCCATTTTTAGCTTCTCTAACTTGTTTTTTTCTGGCAAGGGGGTGTTTAGCTTACTTATGCAGAGATGTTGGTTCTCAGCTTCCGATATTCTGTGTTGATGTCCTTCTGCAGGGCAGGATGAGAGTTCAAAACTTGCTTTCTGCTCAGGCTGGTCTCCCTCCCTCCAACCTCTGAATATATTTGCAGACTATTGATCTGCTCTATACCCAAGGCTGACATTGTTATTTATCACGTTCCCAGCTGAGCTGTTTGTAGTTCCTTTGGGTTGTAACTTTTTGTGGGTTTTGTTTTTAAGGTGAACACTCTGCTTTGCTTGCTTTTCAAGGAGGTTTTTTTGTTTTGTTTTGTTTTTTAATTGTCTATAAACTCTCTCCCAGTTGTGTATCTCACTGAATATTCAGAACACATCGGCTCCTCTTTCTTACTGTCTCAGTTTCAGTCAGTTGATCTGTTGCCACCTGCGTCTGGCATCTCTCCTCTTCACCATACCTATCAGCTTTCTGTTACTGTAACAAATACATGAGAACATTTTGCTTAAAAAGAGGGAAGGCTTGTTTGGTTCACAGTTGCAGAAGTCTTTGGTCCCTGATAATTGACTCTGTTCTGTTCCAGCCAATTATTATATGTGCCAGTATACCATGGGAATGGGGGGGGGGAGATAGGGAGTGGGAATGTGGGGATGGGTGGGGGTAACTGGAGGTTAGAGGGTGGGAATACGGAGGTGGGAAGCATGATGGACTTAGGACTGTTCACGACATAGTTCAGTGACAAAGATGAAAAGGGAGATGCCAAAGCCCAGTGGTTCCATTTAGGACCTCCCAGTAGACTCCACACCCAGGCTCTCCCATCTCCCAGCAGAATCTCAGGCTGGTGATCAGGCCTTTAACCCATGGGTCTTTAGGAGCCCTTTAAGGCTCACATTGCAGTAACCACCACTCATTCTTGCAGCCTTTCTTCCTAGATCATCTGTTCCCGGGAGCACTGACCCCATCTTGGACTCTCACTCTCATCTTGAAATAGTTTATCTTCCACTAAGGCGCTGTTCACTGCTTGTTGAGATAAGAATGAATGAACCGATGAAAACCAGCCATGTGTGGAGCGTGGGCTGTAGCCTTGCCAGGAGCCTTCACCCTGCCCTGCATCACCAACCCTTCTGGTCTCCCAGAGTTGCTGTAGAGTCAGGCTGACATCGTTCTGTCTGTGCAATGACGGAACAAACACCACCCGTGAGTTGATCACAGGAGGCCTGTCTGGAGAGACCCCCCCCCAGCCCCTCCCATCCTCCTGAGACCCTGTGGAATCTCACCCCATTACAGAACCAGCCTGTCTGGACCTGAATGACTCCCACTATTCCAAACAAAACCATCTGAATGAAGAGTCACTGAAGTGGCCTTAGACGCAGCAGATGCTGGATGCTTTAGCAAGCCGCTCCAGTGTGATGAGTAGCGGAGCTAAGAGGATGCTCGCTTTTGAAATTTGTTTTTTTTTATCCCTTTCTTCAGGAGTGATTAAATAAAGCACTTAGTGATTTAGTGGATTGATTCACTCCTAATGAGTGTGGATTGCTGTGAAGAGGACGCATTTATTCTCTGTCCAGATAGTAGCTTGGCAGAGGATGCTTTTCTGCTTCCTGAATCAAAGCCTCAATTTTTCTTCATTCATTTTTCTGTACCCAAAAGAATAACGTGACGCAGAATGGGAGTCTGACTGTGACTTTTTTTCTGGCACACCACAAGTGTCACCCAGAATTCAGCAGGTCTGGCCAGAAACATGTGCTGCAGCTGTCCAGCAAATGAATGAATGAATGAATGAATGAATGAATGAATGAAATGTGGTTTGTCTCCAAGGTGAATCTCAATCTTTCTCTCTCCCTTTCTCTGTCTCTGTATATGTGCCTATCTGTCTCTCCTGTTCCCTCCCTCTCTCTCATTCCCGCCTTTTACTTTAAAAATATCATTTATTTTATACTTTCATACTAAGAGTGGGGACTGGTTCAGCCTGTTTGGGGGATGGAGAGAATGACAGAGAATTCACACGTGGCTTGAAGGGAACAGAAGCAAGGAGAATTTCCTCTGAACAACATGGTTGACATGAACCTGGGGTTGTACAACTGAGAAACCATGAGAAGGGAGCTGAAGACATATGGTCATGATGAATACCAAAAGATTCTACCTAACTAGGGGGAAATTAAGTTGTTATTGTGGGTTTTTTTTTAAAAAAAAAGGGGATTCTAAAAAAGTATTTGTATCTGTGTGTGCCTGCGTGAGTGTATATACACTAAGTACATGCAGGTGCCTAAGGAGGCCAGAAGAGGGCGCTGGAGTCCCTGGAGCTGGATTTATGAGTGATCGTTAGTCACCTGATATGGGGCCTGGGAACTGAACCTAGTTCCTTTGCAGGAGCCGTGAGTGCTCTTAGCTGCTGAGCCGCCTCTCTAGACCTGAAAATGGAAAAAAAAATTATAGTTGTTGCTTATATAGTATATTTCTCTGTCCTACTTTGAGGACAGAATCCTATATGAAGTTAATATTATTTAAGAAATC
The DNA here is from genome assembly GCA_036184795.1 of Tokudaia tokunoshimensis. Taxonomy (NCBI): domain Eukaryota; kingdom Metazoa; phylum Chordata; class Mammalia; order Rodentia; family Muridae; genus Tokudaia; species Tokudaia tokunoshimensis. The sequence goes on along the minus strand of BTHU01000013.1, from coordinate 13,894,329 downwards.
ACAATCTGGAAGACTCTGACTTGGATTGATAATATAATTTTTGAAAGTAACAATTGCTGGGGGAAATATGCTTTAGCTTTGCTAAGTTTCCAAAACTGGGTCTTTCTGTTCTGGACAACTAGATAAAGTGGTTATGATTTCTGGCAAAAGAGAAGGGGAAATTGGAAATCAAATGAGGAAAGAAGTGAAGAAAAGATGTATGATATCCAGTGTTAGGCGACAGAGAATATATAGCCATATATTTTTCAAAATGGCAGCAAATCCAATAAAGACCGAGAAACTGAGAATGATGGGTATGAACATGCCTGGACAAAGACGGATAAGCCAGCATCAGGAAGGCACTTGGAAATCTCAGGGGCTGGCCAGCATTCTCTCTGTCTGGTCAGGCATATCCCTTTCCCCTGCTCTACCTGACAGTATTACGGCATCCATTCTTAGAGGCTTGTCTGAAATACCCTTCTCTTCTGGGAAGCCCCTTCCCAGGATGATGGGCGACTGTGGTACACATAGCTGCTAACCTCCTGTTGCTGTAATGGTTTGCATCGTCTGTTGGTAGGGCATGGCTTTAGAAACCATGCTGTTTCTCTAGGTAGCCCTTGCAAATGCCCTGATGCTTGAAAACTGTATATAGTTTTTACATAATTGTTGGATGGCTTGGTAAATGGCTTCAATTGTTGTTTAATAATCTTACTGGCTTGCTTTTGAGTTGTAATTCTTAAAAGGCATGGCATACATTACCTCATCAGCTCGATGGATCCTATGATAAGCAAGCAGAGCGAGTGATAGCATTTAATAGAGTTAGGAAAGAAAGTTCAGTCATTTTCTTTTAAGGCTTTTCAGAAGGAGTGGTTCAACTCAATATCATTGGTTGTCGTTCGAAGAGGAAAAAAAGTAGAATGTGAGAATCCCTTTTGTGAGATTCTAGAAAAAAAAATCCTAGGTTACATTTCTATTCCTTCTAATCATCTTTAATTATGAGCAGATGGTCTTGCTTCCTGAGTCACAAACTATAAAGCCCATGTACAATAGATGGGACTATCTTTCAAAGTTATAAGCCAAACCCACTAACAGTAACATGATAGTACAAAGTCACTTACAGTAATATGATAGCATAAACCCACTAACAGTAACACGATAGTACAAACTCACTAATAGTAGCATGAACATGGCCAATCCATTTGTGTTCTTGTCTTTGCTGTGGGCTATCTACATTGTTAAGACAGATTCCCGTTATATCATTATCCCTCTGAGACATACTTGACACGAGATAGGGCTAATGCCTGAAGAGGGTCTATACTGGAATCTAATATTGCTGTCTCTGCTTTGGGGTGTCAAAAGCTGTCACAAAACTAAAATTCCAGGAAGAAAATGGAGGAAAATGAAATGGCAATTAAAACTGAGAGCTGCTCTGCTCTTCGGCTCTTATCCTTCCTCCCTCCGACAGGAGGTCTGGTGCTTCGCTGAGGAGCCATCTCTCATAGTTCTAGTTGGGTGGATGGAGCTTCTTCGAATAGGCAGTTCTGCCGGACAAGTTCCCAGGCACCCATGTGACCTCTGCCTGGCCAGTGAGTACCCTCACTCTCTCCAGCCACAGTGATTGGGCTGCATGTGAGACTTCCATTTCTCTAACCATTGGAACGGAGAGGTGGTACCTCTGGTAGGGATGCTAAATGGTGGATACGAACTAGATGAGGCAGGAGGTCAACACTGTTGATCAGTTCTGTCTGGATAAGGCATGGATTGAAAAGAGAGCTGGCTATGGGCTTGGTCTGGATGTCCTAGTTTGAGTCCCTGAGTGTAGTCCTATCATGTCTACTCCTTGGGACAGTTTCAGATTTGTAAACTAATACTTAAGGCAATAAGCTAGCAAGTCTCTCTCTTTCAAGTCAATTGGAGTTCTATTTCTGTTTCTTATTTGCTTTAGTGACTCAGAGTCCTGACCAAAGCATGCAGCTTGGGGTGGTGTGGGAGAAGGCTATTTGAGACTTGGAAAAGGACGGCTGAGAAGTTGTTTTGGTTTTGATGTCACAGCATCCAGGAGGGAAATAGGAAAGGAAGAGAGATTAGAATCCGCATTGGGCTCAAGAGGATGACGTGGGTGTCAAGCGAGCGGAGACAGCTGCAATTGATACAGTTTAACAATTCACCGAGACACTGCTGCCGCTGCAGGTGGGCATGGTGCTTCCAGAGGCGTGCAGACGTGGTTTATGAAAATCGGTGGCTGCTGCCCTCAATTGGAAATCAAACACAAAGCGTAATTGCTGTTGCTTTGCCTGTATCCGAGGAGCATTTTGCTACAGTCAGGGTATAAGGCGTGCCACTGGGATATGAACACAGGTTTACATTGTGCAAAACCTCATGACTCACTTCCCTGTGCCTTTCACATGTGAGAGGGATGGAGAGAAGCGGAGTTAGCAAGAAACAACCACCAAACTAAACTCCCCTAACCGGAGTCTTCACCCTGGGGTCCATGGCTTATGCTTTAGACTCTCAAACCCCTTGGGATTATGTGCACAAATTGCACTTAATCTGTCGGCAGACTGAGTCCAGTTTGGAGAACAAAAAGAGTTTATTGGACCTGAGGTAGCCACCTAAGCCATGTTGACCAAGTAGTTGCTGCCTTGTGCAAATTTAAGGCACAAGAATTAACAACTTCCCATCAATCTCTGAGAGCAACAGCCCTGAGGAACAGAGCCCCAGGAGCTGAGGAGCTTCCATAAGGAAGAACAAACAAGACCCCCAAGACACATGGCCTCAAAGACAGACTGCACTGCTCTCTGGGTCACAGCATGGTGGCTGGGTTCAGGTGATGTGTGATGCTATGACGTCTTATTGTGTCCCCTCTTGCCATCTGTGATAGGCATCTAGATGTTTTCCAGGCACTATACCTTCTGTGGTGGTGGTTGTTTAATAAGCTGTAGTTGGTGTCAATTATTTGTAAATGAGAGTCCGGAAGGAATTCCAGAAAAAAGAGAAGTTACACTTTCAGCAGCGAGTCTCGATGATTCTTTGATTGACAGGAGAACTTTATGGTTTATTATCAAGAATTTTTTTAAGATGTCAAAATGGTGCAGAGTAAAGCACATTATACCCTAGTTCTAAAGCCCTGGGATATTTGTCAGTTTAGGAACTGCATTGCAACCGTTTGAATGGAAAAAAATTTCTAAAGGTGCCTTCATTGCGAACGTGAATCACCAATGCTACCTCCGTTTTAAAATAATTTCAGACTTAAATCACACAGCACAAAGAATTCTGTCATGTGCCCTCCACTTTGATTTCTACCCTTGTTTAATCGTCCCGTGTTCACATGTACTCTATACACGCCTGTACACATGGGTACTTCTGAACTGTTTGGGAATGAATATTGACCTCAATTGATTTCAAGCCCACACCTTTCCACAGCAGACCACAGCGTGCACACCAGCCTTGCTTGCCCCTTTTCTTACTGTAAGCGTCTTCGCCTACTGTGAGAGAGATGGCTTTCTTATTTCCTGCAATTCCCGTCGTTACCTGGTCAGTCTTGGAATCCACCTGAAGTAGTGCTAACATTGGGAATAACTTCAGAAGCATGATCACAGCCGATAGTCTATGACAGCGGTTCTCGGCCTCCCTAATGCTGCGACCCTTTAACCCCAACCTTAAAATTGTTTTCTTGCTACTTCATACCTGTGACCTTGCTAGTTATGAATTGTAATACAAATATCTGAGATGCAGGATATCTGATATGCAACCCCTGTGAGGGCTGAGAGACCCACAGGCTGAGAACCACTGATCTACTTACTACCTGTCTACATTTCTTTAAAACAGATACTCTTGTTTGCTTTGGGCCCCACTCTTTTAACTGTAGTCATTCTTTCATTTGCAGCATAACCAGGGCTGTTTGTCTCTGCTTCTACCCCGTTTTGAACTGTCTCCCCCCCACCCCCCCGACCCCAAACTGGCTCTTGCCCTTGACGATTTCACTGATGATGGTGGTAATGATGATGATGATGGTGGTGGTGGTGGTGGTGGTGGTGGTGGTGGTGGTGGTGGTGGTGGTAATATCTTCTAAAATCCCAAACTAAACAGATAGTAGACTCAGTAAAGGGTCCTTCTTCCCTTACGGTCTTTCTACCCCACCTGCTTGTGCAGGTGTTCCACCCCAACACACCCACCTTGTTAATAAATTGCTTTTCCAGCTGCCCTTCCTGTAGCTTCTCTTGCAGAGGAAGCAGGCAGACTGGGGCCTTTCTCATCTATAAAAGGTTCTGCTTTATCTACTTTGCTGCCCTCTGCATTTTTTTCCTCCTAGCACTGTGACCCTGGAAGTGCTCTGTTCATTTTTGTAAGAGCTTCCCTGTTTTGTTTTGTTTTTTATGGCTGCATGCTGTTCCATTGTCTTCTTGGTATGACCAGTGCCTCATCCCAGGGCACTGAGGTGACTGCTAAGCCCTGCTGCTCACTGCAGGGGCTCCCACCCCACAGGCTAGCTACACTCAACTGTCTCCTCTCAGTCTGTCCTCACCCTGAAAGGCCTTGGCACAGAGGAGGCCCTATTGGTCCTGGGGTGGCTTCGGGGCTTGCCAGCCCATTGCAGGCCAAGATGAGATGGCCAGTGTTAACAGTAGCACAGATACAAAGACAGGCGGGTGAGGATTGGGAGTGTGGAAAAGCAGAGGCCACAGGGAAAGACAAGAGGAAGGGAAGGGAGGGAGGAGAGAAAAGGAAGGGTCAGAAACTAGAGAGACTGCCCCCTTGGGATAAGACCTGCAGATATGGACCTGGAGGTTGAGGCTGTTTGCAGACTGTACTGTGGAATCTGCTCATGACACTTTCTGAGAACCCCAGAAATGCTCTTTTTTTAAAATCAAAAAGAAAGGTGTGGTGGTGCATGATTGTAATCTCAGCACTTGGGGACTGGAGGCAGGAGGCTAATTCGCAGGGAGACTTTGTCTCAGAAATAAGAGGAGGAAATATCAGTATGATAGTAATAAATTTATTACAAAAAACCCTGGGATATATTTATCGTTGTATAATCACAGCAGTTAAATATAGCAGTTACTATGTTTGATTGGAGGCAGAGACAAAGGGCTGTAGTGACAGAGCCGGGACCAAAGGGTCTTCCTGAGGTAGTGTTCTTCTGGTCTAAGCCAGGTGAACATGGAGATGTTAGAGCTGAAGATGGCTCAGTGGTTAAGAGCATGATGTCCTCTCTCTCATATGCTCTCTCTCTCTCTCCTCTCTCTCTCTCTCTCTCATATTCTCTCTCTCTCTCTCATATTCTCTCTCTCTCTCATATTCTCTCTCTCTCATATTCTCTCTCTCTCTCATATTCTCTCTCTCTCTCATATTCTCTCTCTCTCTCTCCCCCCTTCTCTGTATCACACACATGCACGCACATCTCTATATATGTGTGTTTCTCTTCTTTCCCTCTCTCTTCTATCCTCCTTTCGCATTCTCTTCACTACCCTTTCCCTATCTCTCTGTCTCCATTCTCCCCCTCGCTCCCTCTTCTCCTCTCTCTTTTCCTGTCTCTCTTTCATTATCTATCTATCTATCTATCTATCTATCTATCTATCTATCTATCTATCTATCTATCATGTATCTATTATCTATCTATCTATCCATCATCTATCATCTATCTATCTATCTATCTATCTATCTATCTATCTATCTATCTACCTACCTACCTATCTATCATGTATCTATTATCTTTCTCTCTAGCATCTATCTATCTATCTATCTATCTATCTATCCATCTATCATCTATCTATCCATCATCTATCAATCAATCTGTCTATCCATTTATCCATCTATCTATCTACCTATCATGTATCTATTATCTTTCTAGCATCTATCTATCTATCTATCTATCTATCTATCTATCTATCTATCTATCTATCATCTATCTATTATCTATCATCTGTCTATATATCTATAAATCTATCATGTATGTGTCTCCTTTCTTCTCTCCTCTCTGCCCCTCTTCCTCTCTCTGTCTTTCTCTCTCCCCATTTCCCCTCTCTCCCTCCACTACTCGGTCCTCCCTTCCCTTGGTCCATCCATCCTGTCTCTAGAAATAGCGACATTAAAGCTGTACTCCTTTGGCTAGTAGAATTTGAGAACACTGAATCAAGAATTCATCTTAGACTGTAAGGAGGACTTACTGGAATGCTTTTCAAGTCTCTTGCCTTTCCCCTAGTGCTCTGTTATTGAAACACCTATTCTCAACAACACCAAAGACAGCCTGCCGAACAGCCACTCATTTTCTGCAAAGAACACAAATTACCATGTCAGGCAGAGGCTGGGTGTTCGGGCCAGGCTCTAAGCGGACCAGGCTCTAGGCAGGTCTGGTGGAGAGTGAAGGGCAATTATGAACACAACTTCACATGGCTGGATGCAGTTCCCTGCATCTCTCTTATTTCTGTGAGTCTGTGTGACAAAGCAAACCTGAAGTTAGCTTTATGTGGAGGGGGTCCTTTCTCCTGCCTCCATGCCTCTATAAACAAGATATGATAGCTGCCTTGGGCTGGCCCACATGAGACTCACCAAAGCATGCTATTTTTTTTTAACGTCCCTCCTGCGTGATTCCCGCACATGGGCTGATGTTTGAGGCCCTTGAGAGAGAGGACTTCAGAATTTTCTTGCCTCTGAAAACTAGGGTTTGGAGGAAACACACTGAATATTCTACAAAGCAAATAACCAATTAGAATTCTCTTTCTTGTTTGTAGAAGGTGAGAACGTGGCAGATTCAGAACCAAATTATCTTGGGCCGTCCTTAGCCCCCTCATAGGACCCCCCCCATGTCTGACTTGATTATTTCTTTGATTATCAGTGAAACGTTCGTAATGTATTCTTAGCTGATCACTAATTGCCGCCAGTCCCCAAAGCTAGGAATGTCATCAGTTAGCATCTGAGTCTACAGCAGAGGTTTTTCTGCTTAACTATAACTCGCCTACCTGTGGCCTCCACCAGTTTGGTAACCACCTTGATTTTTGGCTTCCTTCTGTTCTGTAACCCATGTGAGCTCATGTAATCACTCATGTGGTGGAATATTGTAATTATCATCCTGAATGCATGTCTCACATGGAAGTCATCATACTTGGCTCAAGAATAAGGTTATCTCTGTTCTTCTTGAAGTGAAAACTGTGTTTTGCAGTTGTGCCTCTCAGCATTAAATCAGTAGGTTTTTTTTCCCTAAAGATTACTCCCCCTTTACTGAGACGATGGTAAATTGCAGTGTTTAAAAGAAACTTCAATTGAGAACTTTTTACTTTTAGAAACTTTTCAAAGTAATAGACATGAACTCAGTGGAAGGTGAGTATAGGAATTCTTGTTAGTACTCAGAAATGGAGTAATAAAATATGAGGAACTCAGCGGAGTTAGAAAGAGGTCTGGACTCCTTGGATATCTACTAAACAGTTTCTGGGACACGTAGAGGAAGTGCTGGTTGCATTTAATTAAAAACAATGTTTTTACATTGCTGAGTCTGCAGCAGAACTGTGTTAGGTCCTGTGGGCCAGCAAAAGAATTAAATGGTCATGTTTATAGGGTGCTTGTAAATTTACAGGGAGAGTGGCCAAAGAGACACATGGCATTAAATGGTCACCAAAGGCACACATAGTAAATCATAATGTGTTCCTGGAGGGGGGCTGTGCTCTCCCTCCCCAGGGATTTTTCTCATCACCGCCATTTCTTCTATATGAGAGGTATGGTCAGGGTTCCGTATGTGTGTGTGTGTGTGTGTGTGTGTGTGTGTGTGTGTGTGTGTGTGTGTGTGTGAGCCAGTGTCAGTGTGTGTGTGTGAGCCAATGTCAGGGTGTCAGTGTGTGTGTCTGTGTCTTATGTCAGTAGTGTGTGTGTCTGTGTCAGTGTGTGTGTGTTTCAGTGTGTGTGTCTATGTGTGTGTGTCTGTGTCAGTGTCTGTGTGTCTATGTGTATGTGTCTATAACAGTGTCTGTGTGTGTATCTGTGTCTGTGTGTATGTTAGTGTCTCTGTGTGTGTGTGTGTGTGTGTGTATGTGAGAGAGGGGGGAGAGGGAGAGAGGGAGAGGGAGAGGGAAAGAGAGAGAGAGAGAGAGAGAGAGAGAGAGAGAGAGAGAGAGAGAGAGAGAGAGAGAGAGAGAGAATGTCAGTGTGTAGATACCGGCACATGTGAGTATAGACACCTGAGGAGTTCAGAGGATGTTGGATCCTCTGGAGCTGGAGTTGTAGGTAGTGGTAAAGCCACCATGTGGGTACTAGAAACAAAACTCGGGTTTTCTGCAAGAGCAGCAAGTGTTCTTAATGGCTCTGCCATCTCTATAGCCCCTCATGTGAAGTGACTTACAGAGATGTGTTTGTCTGATAAGAAAATGCAGCCGTGGCCCTCCCTGTGAGGTAGCAATCTGGAAAGTTCTGAACCCCCGAGGGGATTCCTCACCTAGCATCTCTCTGTAACCCTCTCTGTAGCCCTAATTACCCTGCACTCTACGATGGCGCTTAGATACAGGAAAGTCTCTGCTGTATGAAAGGCTAGCCTTGAGTAAACACATTCCTGCCTGTTCCTATGCCCGTTCAGTTCACCAACCGGAGTGGGCACCCAGTGGGCACCCAGCTGTGCTGTAGGCAGTCTGGTGGGAGAGGGCACACATCAAACTCACCCCTCAGTGGAAGGTATTGGTGATACACATGCTTGCCAAGGTGAGTTTTAAGAATCTATTTTGCATAGACTTATAAGAGATTGCAAACATTAACATAAGCAGTATCCCTCACCCAGTGTTCTACAAATAAGCCTCCGTGGTATACTTGTGAAAACCAGGACGCTCACATCAGCATGATGCTGTTAATCAGTCTATGGGTCTCATATTTTGCAAATTGCAGCATGTGTGTGTGTGTGTGTGTGTGTGTGTGTGTGTGTGTGTGTGTGTCTTCACCACAGTCTAGGATCCTACACTGCATTAAGTTGCCCTGACTTCTTGGTGTCATCCAATCTGTATCTCTTGACAGTCTGATATGATCAGTTTAGAGTAGTCAGGGAAGCATGTTTTTCAAAAGCGTCACAAAGGCATGTCCCCCCCAGAATGTCCCTGCTATGACACGTAGACAAATAATATTAATACTGGGAACATTGTGATTTCCAAGTAGTTAATATTTATCAAGTGCTAACTGTGTGAAAGATGCTTGTTAATGGGGTAGAATTTTCAACCCGTTTGTCAAAAGGTTTTTGTTTTAATTACATGAACGTACGGGTTTGGGAATGGGTTTGTTCGTGCGTGAGCACAGGTGCCTGTGGATGCCAAAAGTGTTGCGGCACCCTGGAACTGGAGTTGCAGAAGTTTGTGAGTTGCCTGACACGGGTGCTGGGAACCGAATTCTGGTCCTCTTCAAGAGCGGCAAGCACACACCCAACCACCGAGCCTTCTCTCTAGCCCTCAACCCACTTTTAACCCTCTCGCATACCTTCTGAGTTAGGTGTTTGTATCGATCATTTCAGGAGGGGAAAGTGGGCCTAGAGCCAAAGTCACTTGTCTGAGGTTAGATACCAGATGCTGGGGCTGATATTTGAACTCTGTCCAGCTCCAGACTCATGAGCATTTGGGTACAGGTGTGGGTGTGAAGCTGAGGGAGTAGAATCCAGTCTAGGACATACTTGCCGTAGTTAGTCATTTTCCAGCTGGTACCTCCCCGATAGTGAAGCCTTATACTTCCTCTGCTGGGCGCAGCCTTCGCCTGCTGGGCGTGGCCTTCCCCTGCTGGGCGTGGCCTTTCTTCAGAAATAGCAAAAAGATCATACAGGAGACATAAGGAACAGTTTGGCTAACTGCACCAGAACTGCATTTGTGGAAGAAAAGTCCTATCTCTGACCCACACGTCTAGCAGATGTTGCTTCGGGCTCCAGTTCAACGGCCTCAAACAGGATGTTTGCTTTTCCTTCTCCGGGATAAAGGATGTGGAAGAACATCCTTCAAACTGGAATGGGCAGTGTACAGGGGTGGAGGAAAGAAAGCCACCTGGTCCCCACAGACAGAGGGAGACGCAGGAAAATCTGTCTTTGTGTTAAACTGGACTGTGGGTATTTCTCCCTCCTGGGATTCACTTCCCAGGAGATCAACCATGTCACTGACCTGTAAGTCCTAATTTGTAGCCTGCTCCAGAGTCAGCATGTGTTTGACTGGGAGAAGCGGAGGGCTTCAGGAGAAGCGGGGAGGGCATGGATAGGAAGGGAAGCAGCTCACTGTCCGTGCTTTGTCAGGCCCTCTACCTCTGGGGGCCCTGAAGCTCTGTTCCCAGGGAACTGGCTAACTGTGTAAGTCATACTCTGAGCAAACCTGAGGGGTGTGTGGCTGCCCGAGGGCTGCTGCACAGCTGCCCTGACCCACCGCCGTTGCTCTAGCCCTGAGCATCGTGTCCAGGAAATTGTCAGAGTTCTCCCATGGGAGAGTGCCAAGGAAAGGTCCTCAAAGAGTCTCCTCAGCAAGTTGGCCCGTGTAGCAAATGTACCATGGTGAGTGAGAATAAGGTTTATGAGCAAGAACCAAATGCATATTTAGAAATGTCTTATTAAAATCATATATTTTAATAACCTTACTCATAAAAGTTGAACTTGTTAGTCACCGACTATAATAAAAACATTAATAAAGTCTGCCTTCCTACAAACTCATTCTGAAATCCTGAGCACAGGAAAGAGTGGGCCTGAGAACCCTTAGAGCAGATTGCACTGGCTCATTCAGAGACCCAAGGCCTGCTCAGGATACAGAATGTGGCCCAGGACGAAGGAGGGTTGAGACCCCTTAGGGCAAAGATGGAAGTTGGGAGGCGAATTGGTCAGTGTGGTGAGACTGAAACCAAGATGGAATTCGTGGGGCTTGGAAGGATCTCCAGTGTCCAGTCAGGCTGTGCAGACAGGGGGAGGATCGCCATGGGAGGATCACCAGAGTCATCCACAGCTCCTGAGAAAGGAGGACACTCACATGGGGGTTCTGCTGCAATTCTGAGCTGCTGCATTTTTGGTCAGGTGAATTTGATGTGTGTGCATGGGGAGGAGAGAGAGAAGAGGGGGAAGAAAGGAGGGAGGGAGGGAGGAGATGTTGAAGTGCCTCACAAAAGTTTAGGCCTTAATAAGATGGAGTTGGATGTGTCTCTGGGATGGGGATGGATGTAACTTTAAATAGGTAGAGAGCTCTGCACAAGAAAAGTGAACAGGAAGGGGTCTGGGCTTCGGCGGGGGTGGGGGTAAGGTGGGGCTCTGAAGAAAGTGGCTTCTTTAATAGAATGCAGAAGTCAAATGGACCGAGTTTGAGGTATGCAGATAAATGTGCATGGGATACATTTTGAATTTGAGCCCCAGCTATCAAATGCTTGCTAGATACTTTGTCAACTTCAAAGACACATCAGCCAAGCCTGGTGGCACACACCTTTGATCCCATCACTCAAGAGATAGAGGCAGGCCGATTTCTGTGAGTTGAAAGCCATCCTGGTCTACATAGTGACTTCTAGGATAGGCAGAGCTATAGAGTGAGGCCATGGGGAGAGAGGAGCGGGGGGGGGGGGAGGGAGGGAAAGAGAAGGAGAAGGAGAGAGAGCATGCATATACCCTCTATCCATGGGAAACTCCTGGTCCGAGGAGAAAATTAGGGCAGTCTTAGTAACTGTGATTCAAGGCAGAAAATGGAAGCTGGAGCAATGAGACAGGTAGTGGTAATGTGTTCTGGGAGTGCAGAGCATGGTAAGTCCCCATCAGGCACAGGGATTAGGGGTGGCTGCCTGGAGCAATTGAGTTAGATCCTGAAAAATAGGTAGGATTTAGACAGACCAGCAAGAGGGCACTCGAGGACTCTGTCAGAAGATCTCGTTGGCTCATTTCGAAGGGAAGTTTACGGGGCAATGACCGTTGAACCAGGCTGGGAAGGGATGGAAAAATAAAAATGTAACCCACAGCCGTTGAAGGCTCTTGAGCTAGAGACCATTATTGCCAGAGGGCAGATTGGAAGGAGGATACAGAAAGCCCAATCCTCCATTTCAGGGGTGGAGGAGGAGATGAAGTGAGTACAGTCAGTGAGTTCGGAAGCTGAGGACATCCACACGAGCCACACAGCCCTCTTCTAATTTCATACTGGACCTTCAAGGCAGAGAAAAGTCTTGGCTTTATTTTTTAAGGCTAACTCTGCAGTACTGGCCAATTGCTAATCTGTTGCTTAGGTTAATTAACTTGGGTTTCCTTGCTGTCCAAAGTGTTCCTTCTGTGCTGGGGAGGGAGTTCATAGCCACTGGACTCCAAAGTCACTGAATCCCAACCCCCCCAAGGGAGGGGGGACAGCTATGAGCCATGATACAGTGTTACTCCTTTCTCAGTCACTTCGCCATCTGAAAGGCACGGAAACCTGCCATCTGGTTACTCTGCCTGAAGACTGCAGTGTAAGCATGAAATCTTATCTCTTCCTGTTCTCGCTTCCAAATAATTGACACAAAGACCTATTAAGTTTATTAACAAGCTGCAAGCATCGGTTGAAAAGGTTCTGAGCTGTTCTAAGGCTCTGGTTCTGAGCTATTCTAACCCTTTAAGGCTGCTACTGCCCAGACGAATGTCCCATGATATGCCAGTCTGGTCTTGCCCTGGCTTGGTCTGGGCCCTCATGTCTGCTCTCTCATCTTGACCTTGTCATCCTGGTCTCTCTCAGACAGACAGAGCGAGAAAGAGATCAAGAGATCGATCACAAGGTGAGACAGAAAGCCAGAGAACATGAGGCACAGAAGCCAGACTTACCTTGTAACAACCATCATAAGTGACCGATTCAGCCTTAGAGACCTAACCCAGGACCCACATTAGTCTCTTCCAAGGGTAACACTCCTAATAACGTAATTCCCTCTCACTAGGACCCACTTCTTTAAAGGTTCCATCACCTCTTAATACCAATAAACAGGGGACCAAGCTTCTAGTACATGAGCCTTTAGGTTACAAACCACATGCAAGCTGTAACCAGGATTAAAAGCAGGACACCCTCTTAGACTCAGGCACAGACACTCAAGCTACTGTATTAGTAGCAGCCCTTCTGGGAGAGAAAGCTTGGGAAGGAGTTGATGAAAACAGAAACTGAGTCTGAGGTGGGGGTTCAGGCAACTTCAGTCATCAGTTTCTCCTCTCTCCGGGCCTCAGCTTCCTCATGTGTGGGTGGAGAATACTAGGCTTTCAGTTCACTGATGTCCGCATTTTGTGCGTTCCACCCTCATTAGTTGGGTTATCACTAGACTGACTCACCTGAAGACAGACTCTGTATCTTTTATCCCTAACACTGAGTACTGGGTTGGCTTGCTGCAAAGGGCAAACTTTCCCTCTTCGTTCTGCTTGCACACCCACCCCATGGCCCTATCGCCCATTATGTCATCCAGGGTCAGCCATGGCACCGGAAATGGATTTGATGTTTGCCTTTGCTTGCCTATCACGTTAAGCTCATCCCAACAGGATCCCATTTGACTCAAAAGCTATGAAGCTAGAACTTCAGGTACTTGGTAGCCACTGGATCTCTTACAGCTAAAAGGCTTTCCAGGCTCTCCAAAGGCCCTCTCGGAGGAGGCCTCCCCTCTGTTAGTGTGTGGATGGTGTGCCCCAGGGGGTCAACGGCCTGCCTCTAGAAAAGAGATGAACATTGTTTTCCAGTTTATATCTTAATTTAAAGACACTGATCGCTGAGCCTTCTGTTTTGCCAACAACCTCACTTACACGCCCGAGGTCGGAAGTAATAAATCCACGGCCATCATGGGGCTGAACCAAAGATCATTTGCAGTGTGTAGGTGGTTCACCTGTTCATAGGCATGGCCCTTCCTCACAGAACTAGAATCCACAGACAGAATATAAAAGAACAAAGGAGTAAGAGATACCTTTTTGTATGGTGAACGGCCATGATTTCAGTGAGGCTGGTTTACCTCAGGGAGAACTTGTGCTGCCCTTTGGCAGGGATCAGGGCCTGACATCCAGGTCCTGGGGCTCTGCTTGGTGTTTTCTTCTTTCCTGGGTCAAAAGGCAATACTACTTCAAACTCAAAGCTGTTCAAGCCAACATTTAGTCAGGACTACTGACAGCTTCCCTCCCCGATTCTTATCCCAAACAGTATTTATACACATCGAGTCAAATGACCGACTTACCAGTGTTCCCTGCAACTTATAAATGCTCCTGCATGCTTCTTACCCATGACTGTGACAGGGTACCATCGCATGGATGCAGTTACTAGCCATTGTAATGTCCCCTCTCTTGTGTCCTCTCGCCCCACTTCCCCACCCCGCCCTCCTCTTCTATTTCACATAGGACAGGAAGTCTAATCATTAGGCAAAGCCAAACTAGCATGAGGCCTCAACATTTGCTGCTACATAATTCATGCAGATGGCAAGGTCAACAGGGCTTTGAGAGTTCTGTTTTGGGAGGGTAGTTTTCTGCAATTCAAATGCAGGAGTAAGTGTCAGCCCTAATAAAATAAACATTCTTACAGCAGAGATTGTTTCTAACTACAAACCAGGTGGAGGGGTGGGCTGGCTTCTCCGAGCTCACAGAGCTCTCCAGTGTCCTGCCGCAGAGCTCAGAGCTCGTGTCTTACTTCCTGCCTAATGAACGGCTCAATTCCTTCTGAAAGGCAAACACATACTGAGATAAGGAGAACAAAGTGGTAAGCCGGCGGGAGAAGTAATTTAAACCAGATCGGTGTCTCTCTCCAGGAAACGAGTAGGTTTCAGGTGTGTCTTGTAACAAAATCTAGCAATACCGAGAGGGTCACATAACCACAGCACGTTGGCCAGGGATCACACAAAGCATCCCATTGTTCCTATGTCACTGTGAGGCTGGCACAGAGAATCAGTAGATGGAAGGAGTCCTGGGAAGGCTTCAGTGTTCTGTAGTTTTGTAATGTTCTTGAGTTCTATCCAGTACAGGGCAATGTTTGTTTGTTTGTCTGTTTGTTTGTTTGATCAGTCTCCCTCTGTCTTTCTTGCCACATGGCTTCACAATTCTTTGTTCTCTGATTGGGCTGGCTAAACTCAGACCTGCTAAGTTTGCTCTGTGGCCTGATGCCAGGCAAGTGGATGGTTCAGGGACTAAGGAACTCATCGTGCGTTTTCACCGTTGACTGCTCAGTCCCTGCTGGACACACCACAGTGCACGTGACAGAGATCAGCTGCAGTGTGCACATCCAGGAGACTTCTCTGTACTAGTGAGAATGAGTCATGGCTTCCACAGTCAGTGGAATGAGTATTCCATGCACATTGCTGGACCTAAAGAGAAGCAGCTGGCCCTAAAGAGAGTATACCACACTGGCCTATTTATACATGCAGAATAGGAAGCCAAATGACTGTGTCTTAGTTAGTGTTTTACTGCTGAAAACAGACACCAGAACCAAGAACAACATTTAACTGGGGCTGGCTTACGGGTTCAGAGGTTCAGTCCATTATCATCAAGGCAGGAACATGGCAGTGTCCAGGCAGGCATGGTACAGGAGGATGCGGTGTACACCTGTAATCCCTACGCTGGAGAAACAGACTGGGGATCCCTTGAGAGCTGAGAGCTCTACATCTCGTTCTGAAGACAAACAGGAGAAGACTGACTCCCATGTAGTTAGCAGGAGGGTCTTAAAGCCCACACCTACAGTGGCACACCTTCTCCAACAAGGCTACACCCCCAATAGTGCCATTTCCTGGGCCACTCCCTGGGCCAAACATATTTGAACTACCGCAAGTTGATGATTCCCCTTGTTAGAAATGAGGCCATTCCTGGGTGCTATGATCATTTCATTCCTGGATTTGAGTGATTAGCACCCAGCTTGTAAAAGTCCACTGAGCCGTCTGCTGTGGTATGTGCTAATGTGTGTGTGTGTGTGTGTGTGTGTGTGTGTGTGTGTGTGAACAGACGCGTGTTTGACAAAGTTGAGATCGGATGTCCTTGATTGCTCTCCACTGAACTATTGAGGTGGGATCTCCCAACTAAACTGAGCTTGCTAATTCTGGCTAGTGTAGCTGGCCAACTTGTCCAAGGGATCCCCAGTCTGTTTCTCCAGCGTAGGGATTGCAGGTGTACACCGTATCTGCCAACCTTTTCTATAGTTTCTGGGGATCTCAAACTCAATCTTGATGACTCTGTTGCAAGTGCTTTAGCCACTGAGCCATCTCTCCAGTCTACAATATTAATTCTATTATTAATGACTCTTATTTATGATACTATATCTCATGTAGCACAAGCTGACCTCAAACTCACTATGTAGCTGAAGCTGGCCTTGAGCTCCTGGTCTTCCTGCCTCCGCCTGCAAACACTGGGATCACAAGCATGTGATGTGGGAATGAAGCCTGGCTCTTAAAATTATTTAATATTCTTTTGCAGGATATTTGTGCGTGTGTATGTATACATATATATATGTGTGCATATGTGTGTGGTGTATATATATGTGTGTTTTGTGTCTATGTGTGTGTTGTGCGTATGTTGTGTGTTTGTGTATACAATGTATGTGTGTATGTGTTGTGTGTGTTGTGTGTATATGTGTGTGTATGTATGCATGTTGTGTGTATGTGTATACGATGTATGTATGTATGTGTTGTGTGTGTATGTTTGTGTATATATGTATGTGCATGTATGCATATTATGTGTGTGTGTGTATGTGTGTTCCTCTTCAGTTGCTTTGATATTCATTTCTTTATATTATAAGCAAAAATCCAAAGTTCCCTTGAGTGGTTCTTTTTAAACAGTAACTTTTATAATTGGACTTAGCAAATTATAACCTGGGTACATCTGGATCCCCAAGAGGATTGATCAGTCAGGGCACAAATACAATCCAACAGCAAACAACCAATAGTAAGGAAGATGCACTTATACTAGCACCCCCTTCCCTGCCCTGGCCGCCTCTTCCTCCACTTGTCAGCCCTAGTTAAGCCCTGGGCCCTGGAGCTGCCGCTGCCTTTCTCCAGTCCTACTTCGACCCTTTCTACCTCTTGTAGTTCTGACATTCCTGCCACTGCGAAATGCTGCTGCTTTATTAAAGCAGAGTGAGACATGCTAAAGTCAGTGCACTGAGCTGCTAGAAGGAAGCGTCCTGAAGGTTGAAGGTGGGAGCCGGAGGCAGCAGTGAGACCCCACGTTGCCAAGGGAGACGCCCCCGAGGGTTTAAAGGCCCCTCGTGTATGTGTCATGGGCGCCTTGGGTGAAAGGCACTTACCCGTAGTACACTGAGCATTTACAAAGTAACCAGGGAAGGAACGGGATTAAAGGGACAGGATGGAGTCTGTCACTAGAAAGGGAGGGAACCCAGTCCAGCACTCTGGGAATGAGGTTAAGATGAGATGAATATCCTTGTCTGGATGGGAGCAGGTACCTGCTAAGCATTGCCACTGAACCAAGGCTGGCTTGTTATGTCTGTACTTGCCCCAGCAACAGCAATCCAAGCAATCACAACAGAAACGTGATCTTGATGCTCCTCCCCACTGGTCCCCGGGCTGAGTTATCCACCGGGCACAGCCCACACCACCCGCCTGTGGTCTTGACCCTCTGCCATCTTCTCCAGGTTGGCACCTATTGCCTTTCTGCCTGGGACTTTGTTTCCTCTGGGAAGGCCATCTTTTCCCCCGACATACCCAGAGTTATCTATAAGCTTTAGTATTCATGTAACTACCTCTGGCCACAGTTGTCATGTTTGGGATGGGTACTTGACCAACAAAGGACTTGCAGTCCATTTCCTGAATCACACCTCCCACTGCTTGTCCATCCGGAAAAGAGCACCAGGCTAAAGGGAGAGGGTGGCAGTCCTCCAGGGCAAGATCTAGAAAGGGGAAGTGAGTTATCAGGAGCTGGAGCCGCCATGTTCCCAGATCACTGGAACAGAGATGCTATTGGAAGAGAAAGAAGAGGTGGGGGAAGAGGACAAAACACATGAAAACACAAAAATTGATGTCGAGCCAGAGACTGGGGTCAAAAGAAAGCAGAACCTGGAAGCCAGCCATCTGGACAGGGTCCCAGTCCTTGGCTGGGTCCCTTCCTGAAGGCCTGATCCATTTGTGGAGTCACCAGGAGAGGCCAGTAACCTCAGCATAAAGTCTTGGTCCTTGTGACCAAGAGACCATTTCCTCTGAAAGCAACAAGTTGATTTTGGGTCTTCACATACAAGGTCCAGCGCTATGCAAGGTCAACCGGTCCTCCATTAAGTTCAAAACCCCAAGGTGTAACATTGGCCAATTCCTGTGGCATAAATCCTCCTAAAATAGCCCAATCTTAAGCTATCAAGGATTTAAGAACTAGAAATCCCCCCAAAACATGACAATGACCATAGCTAAGAGCCAGTAGGGTCATACGAGCCAGTAGGGTCATATGAGTGCCCTGCTGCACCCCCTGCACCCACCCCCACCCCAGCTTCTCAGACCCTGGCCCTGTCTTAGCTCAATCAACCCTCCCTTCTCCTAGTGCCTAGTATAATTTACATTCAAATGCCCCCCCCCCAAAGGCCCATGTCCAGAAGTTTGGTCCCTAGCTGCCTTACTATTATGTCTTAGGCATATTACGATGATGAAACAGCAGATGAAAAGGAACCTGTGGTGGAAAGGGTCTCTTCAGCTTATATACCCTGGAACACAGTCCACTCAAGGAAACCAAGACCAGAACTCAAACTGGGCAGGACCCTGGAGGCAGAAGCTGATGTAGAGGCCAGAGAGGAGAGCTGCTTATTGGTTTGGTCTTCATGGCTTGTTCAGCCTGCTTTCCACAGAGGGGAGCTATTTACTGGCTTGGTCTTCATGGCTTGAATGTTCAGCCTGCTTTCCTATAGAACCCAGGACCACCAGCCCAGGGGTGACCAACCCTCTCATATCAAACACTAATTTAGAAAATGCCCAGCAGGCATGGCTACAGCCAGATCTTATGGAAGCCTTTTGTCAATTAAGAAACCAGTCATCGCAGTAACCCACGGGACCTCTGGGAGGGGGAATCTAATGGGAAGAATTAAGGTCACTGGAGATGTGCTCCTGAAAGGATTGGGACACCAGCCCCTTCCTACCTTCTTTTGCTTCTTACCATGAGATGATCAAGTCTGTGCTGCATTCCCCTGCCAAGTGTGTTGTGCTACCACAGTTCCAAAGACAAAGGACCAAGGGCCGTGGTCTGGATCTTCTGAAACTGAGTCAGAGAGAAACTTTTCTTCCTTTTTAGTGAAAGATCCCAGATATTTGTCACCGTGATGGAAAAGTGAGTTGGATTCCCTTCCCTTTTTCCCTTCATCTGCTTCTCAAGGCTCATTCCCATCACTACCTCATCCCCAAGCCGCCTCCAACCTTCCTCATTCCCCTGGTTCCTTCTGCCTGCTCCCAGTCTCACACTCACCACACTAAGCTGGACTTAGGTAAAGGCTGGGCACCCCTCCAGGACACCGAGTTCTAGTCACCCCAAAGACAATCGACACACTTCTACCCAGAGCTGAATGAGAAGATAGGGGATGGGTCTGGGTGCCGTTTGGTACTGGAGTCTGAATGGCCTTAGGAGATGGCCAGGTAGGTTAGAGGCTCAGTTAACCATAGCCCTGTCCCACACTTCGTGGCCAGGCAGGTCTACTGAAGGTGATGGGGCACAGAAGATTCCAGAAAATGTTGTCAGACTGAGCGTGGTTCCTGGTCCTAATTCTGGCCAGGATCACAATTGGAGCAGCAGAGAGCTGTTGAGTAGTTGGATTCCAGGTGCCAAGGCAGCCTTTAGGACGACACATGGGAAAAGCCAGCAATGCCTGTCAGACCCGCCCACAGGGGTGCCTGTCACTTGTCTCTGATCTGCGAGCCAAGTCAGAGCTCTGCTTCCCAAAGCCTTCGGGCTTCTGATCTGCAGCATCTCATTGCTAATCAATCATTCACCAAGTATTACTATTTAGGAAACTTGTTTGTGCATATTTAATAATTGTTTTACAAACATAATTTCACCTTAGGAACTCCTTTTAAATAGGGCTTCCATATTGGTGTGGTTTCTTTTTAAAGATGGGAATAGAACATTGGGTTCCTTTCTCGAGGTCCTACCCGAGGTGACGCAGGACGGCTTGCTTGCTTGTCCTGTGGGGTGGACAGCTGGGCTTCTGGGAGAGCCTGCTTCGTTGCCTGGGAGAGAACAGGGAGGATAGTGTTGGTCACAGTGTGGGGCATTGCTGACGCTCTCTGTCGACTTAAAGTGGAACTACGGTGTGAGCCAGCAAGCCCACTGCTGAGTATAGGTTAAAGGGCAGACACCAGCACTCCAGCTCATTGCAGCCAAGCCTCAGAATCAACCTTGGTATCCACCTACAGGAGAATTGGCCAGAGGAAGTGCCCTTTGTATGCACAGTGGGATGCTAGTCACGCTTAAGGTAGAGACTCTGTCTTTCATGATACCACGGATCTGGAAGACATGCTCAAAGAGTTTAGCTTGACACAGACACATGCTATAAGGTCTTACTTCTCGGAACCAAAAATGCCGTACTTTCAATAACAGTGAAAGGGCAGTTTGCTAATGGTGGCTGAAGAGACAAACTTTCAGTTGGCAGGAGTAAGGAAAGGGCCCATCTCGTACACCATAGTGACAACAGACAGTGCCTCAGGGTTTAATACCTGAAATTTTTTTTTTTTTGGTTTTTTTTTCGAGACAGGGTTTCTCTGTGTAGCCTTGGCTGGCCTGGAACTCACTCTGTAGACCAGGCTGGCCTCGAACTCAGAAATCCTCCTGCCTCTGCCTCCCAAGTGCTGGGATTAAAGGCGTGCGCCACCACCGCCCGGCTCCTGAAAATATTTTAAGAGAAGATTTTTTTAAGTGGTACTACAACCCCCCTAAAAGTATGTAGGGGTATTTAACACACAGGCCTGATTTTGGGCACTACACAATGCATGCATACAGCAATATACCATGGTGCACACAACTTTTTTGAGTTAAAAAAAATAAATCAGTAGGATTAAAGGTTACTGTCTGAAGAAATTTTCCGTGTGTGTTTTCTGCAGTGAGTGACATCAGAGGGTGCACAGGCCAGTCCAACAAGCCAGCACCTTGTCAGTAAGGGTGAGGCTGGGAGGCGTGCAGTCCTGAAGCATTTATCTGGCTTGTCTGTCTTTCTGTCTGTCTGTCTGTCTTTCTGTCTGTCTGTCTGTCTTCCTTTATTCTCCCTCCTTTTTCCCTCTTATTCTCCCTTTTTGGGGGGTGGGGGGTGGGTAGCGATGACAAATTTACTTGACTTTTTTTTTCTTTGTGACATGAGTCTTTATATTTAAAGCCCAGAGATCTATAATAAACTAATTTTTATCATTGGTTTTAGTGAAGATACATGATTGAAGAGAAAGAATGTAATCTAACAGTCATTGGCTGGGGTGGGCTAGCCCAGGGAGGTTGTCTGTCCAGGCCATTCATGACCTCTCTGGACAGTGCTCCTTCCTTTGGAGGAATGTAAGACTATTCTAGAATGGGAAACCTTGGAGCCTAAAGTCAAGCAGGGTATGTCAGAAAATTGTATTACAGATGACTCAGAAAGCCAGAGAAATGAGGGTAATAGCCTCATGGTTTAATTTTTCAGTTATTGTATTTATAGGATTTTTCTTTATTATGAGCTCTCTGATGTCTACTGAGGCTTGAATATATCTTGAAACATTTCCCACATTTCCTGAAATTGTGTGGTTTCTTTCCAGTACTGTTAGTTTGTTTCAGCATGAGTTTATGTTTAGAGCCATAGAGCTTCTCATACTCCGTAATGTTCAGTTCTTTCTCTCCTATGTGGATTCTAAGATTCTGTCTAATGATGGAACACATATTCAAACAGATTACATGGTCTTTAAATTTGGAAGGTTCATCTCTGATTGTCCCAATTTTTATTTATTATATACAATATATATACACTATATATAATATATACAATATAATATATATAATATATAGTGTATATATATATATATAGTGTGTGTGTGTGTGCATGTGCATGCATGTGCATGTGTGCACTTGAATGAGTCACTTGTCTCCTTTAACCCTTTAGGTCCCAGAGACTGATGATGGCCAGGTGATCAGGTCAGGCAACAACTTTTACTTACTAGGACTTCCCACTCAATATTCTTAGGTTTATGATTGGCTTTGGGGAAAAAAAGTTTTCTTTCTATGTCCCAAGCTGGGATCTGCCGGCCTTTCTGACCATTACCTTCCCAGAGCTTGTGTGTGGTAACAGAGGGAGGACCACTGCATTATTCTGCCTATGTGCAATTGAGAGGGCTAGCTATGCTACAGAAGGTCACACTTGTGGGATTTCTGATTTATATTTGGGCCACTTTGAGCCTCAGGTGAATATAAGAGATGAGGGCTTCCTCTTTTGTCTGCATGCACATTCCTTCACTTTGGCAATATTCATTGCATGGCTGGATATCGTGAGTTCAGCCCAGAGCAGGAGGGAAATGGTGGTGTCCCTGGCTGTAAGCAGCAACTTCATAGAAACACTACTCATTGTCTATTACCCCTTCCACCTTGGACTGATCTCCAAGGGAACCTTATCATGCACTCCAGCCATTGATGTTTGCAATAATGACAACCAAGAAATTCGTGGAGCAGACTGACATCTGCAATCTCATGTCAGTGTCTACAAGAAGCCTCCTGCCCCAGCACAAGGCTTGAGTCACTCTAGTTGTCTGTCATGTTCCGCTCCTGGAAGTGGCCACTAGAGATGCAGCTTACTAAGACATTGAGATCAGACCACTAGCTGCCCCTCCGGGTGACATCCCCTTCCTCCTGGCTACGGGGAAGGGGACGCTGTGGGTGGTAGTGGTTACTAAAGTGACCCATAGTGCCTGGCAGGCAGCCTGTCCTTACACTAGGAGTTAACAAAGTGTCACTGATCAGAGCATTTGCTCCGGGCTGGCTGAGGGGATTAGAAAGGCTGATGCATAGAGTTCTGAGTACCAATATGCAGGTTGGCCTCAGTGGCCTATGCAAGGGGGCCAATGAACCAGAAGACGTCAGCCTATCGCTTAATTTGAATGTTCCAGAATAACCCATTGACAAAAAAAAAAAAACAAAAAACAACTTAAAGTCCAGAATTTTCCAAAGGGCAAGATGATAAGAGTAACCTTTAAGAGTTTCCTGGCAAAGTGGATGCTTAGTGTCCTCCAGCCCCAGCAGCGCCCCCTGCTGGTGGGGGAAAAAGTTGGTTAAAGCTATTTTGAGGTTCCTTCTCAGGTCACTGCAGGGGGTTAATTATTGGTTTTTAAAACAAGAAGAGTGATCCTTGGTCATCACATGGGGGGATCTAAATAAAGAAGGGGAGCTGGGAGATATTGTGGTGCCGGAGTTGTCCCCTGAGCACCTGCCTCACGGGCATTCTCTGCTTAGGCGCAGAAAGTCCCCGTCTCCTGCTGCACGGGAGCTCAGAGGACAGCATAACCGTTACTCCTCTCTGCATTTGGGGGATGAACATTTGAGCAGAGACCCATAAGCTGGTGCAAATGCCACTGTCCCCATGATCCGGTGCTCAGAGGACAGACCCGAAGGCGAGGGCTACCCGGCTGAGTGTCAGAATCCCTCTTGCTCTGGCCCCCCTTGATGGGAAAGTTCAGCCGGGCACCAAGGGGCAGAGGGCAGAGGAGATCCACAGATCAGCTGGGGTACCTGCCAGAGGGAAGCTGAGAGCTCTCGGGGTCCCAGGATCCCCCGCCCCCCGTCAGCTTTCAGGAGTTGTCCTGGTTGTATAGCATGATAGAATGGACAGGGACCAGGGACCTCTGTTTGAGCCTCTGTTTGCATGTCTGAGGGTAGAATATGAGAAAACCGGGTTTTCCTGAGGCTTGCAGGAATTTTGGGTCCAAAGCATTAACTTACACATAGTAGGCACTTAAAGCTGTTTGCTGATGTTGGCTGTACAGCCACACCTACGCCCTTCCTAGGAATGTGATCAGGTCAGTCAACTCAGAAATGTGTGTTCCAGCACACCAACACCTGTAATCTTCTTTTTGTTTCTAGTTCTTCAAGTTTTACTTTCCTGTTTTATTATTATTTTTTTAACTCACAAATAATTATAGATATTGATTGTCTGTGGCACAATGTTTTGCAGTATGTCTATATTATGAAATGACCAGATCAAGCCAGTTAATGTATCTACCCCATAGTCATTTTTCCAACGAGAATACTTAAGACCTATTCTCCCAGCAGTGTACAGGTAACAGTGTGCCATTATTAATCCTGGTCATAGAGTTGTGAGATAGTCCTATTGTCTTAGAGGTAATTATGACATAGGTTTCAGGGAGTGCAATAAAATGATTTCAAAATGACCTATTTGGTCTCTCCCTGGGAAAACTGGTAACAGGATCACGCTATGCAGGAGATCATGTAACAACGATCAAATACAGGCAACTCCCTACTAATATGCACCTCATACGCTCACACAGCTGGGCATCAACATGCATTCCAGCCGCTGGGCTTGTATATAAACCAATGTCTTCATTAGAGTGTTGGTTTCTCTTAGGAACGCAGCAATGTTTCATCTTCCCATTGCAATGTCGCCACCTAGTGTTCATAAATACCAACTGCAAGACCATGAACTCCTTTCTTCGGCCGCCATTGAGACTGTGTGGAAAAGAATGACTTCTGAGGTAAGGGATGGAGTTCAAAGTTTGAGGTGTAACTTGGGTCTTGACAAAAGAAAGCAAACACTAAAGAAGAAAGCTTGGGTGAGGGGTGTCCCCTCTTTCCATAGACTGCCCTGAGGAGATAAGGTTGGCACCTGGGCCAAGAATGAAGTTGTTTGGGGGAGGGGCAAGTCCTACTCGGAACTTTGTGGGTGACTCAACTCGTAGGGCCCTGGGATGGGAACAGAAGAGTTTAGGGTTTAGTATTATCAGGACGTTTTCCTAGAACACCAGGTAGGTGTGGGGTTACTTTCCTAAATGCACCGAGAACCCCCCTTGTCTGTGGGCCTGGAGAGACTGAAGCTAGAATCTGTGGACCTCCTGGGTGGCCTTTCTCTCTCATCTCTCTCTGCTATGGGTCCCTCTCAAGGGTGGCAACTTCACGAGCCACCCTGTGTTCTTGCACATGATTAAAATCATTTTTTCTGGTGTGTAGAGAGATCAGGGTACCCAGTGTTAGCAGGGAGGCCAGACTCCTGCAGAGGGCCTGTGGGGGCATTAGATGATCTGCCTTGAAAGAAATCCTATTCTGTGAGGAGAGGCCGGAGGAGTCATGATTCCAGCTGGAGATTTTATCCAATTGATGGGGTGGGACGACCCTTAGAGAGGACGTCAAAGGGAGCCCAGCTTGTTTAGTGAGCTAGTACTACAATTTTGATCTGAAATACCCCAAAGCCCACACTTGATCCCCAGTGTGACACAACTGGGAGGTGGAGGGCTCTTTAAGAGAGGGGTGCTAGTGGGAGGAATCTGACTTTCTACCACCTATTAGCAGTATAAATAATGGCATGGAGTCTTCCATATAGTTTAAAGCCTAGGCCTTTTGCCTGGGCAGTCTCTCAACTACTCTCCACCTAACCTGACTAGTCTGTGACTGGCCACGTGGTTAGCTCTGTAGCTTTCTTCCTTGTCGCTTCCCTCTGGGTCTGCTCTTCCTTTGCAGCAATCTCCATGCACAGAAGTCCCACCCTCCATTTCCTGTTCCAGCCATTGGCTGTCACATCTTTATTTACAACCAATCAGCAGTGAGACAATCTCTGAGAGGAGTCTAGATTGCCTCTAGGCATAGAGGGATGTCTGACCTTCAAGTATCTGAGCAGGTGTGGAGGGACAAGTATTTACAAACATAAGGTTGTTGACGAGTCATAGATATACCAATACCACTCTCCTGCCAACACTTAGTTCTCTGCCCTACAAAACCAACGATTGAAAATACACAAAGTAAAAAATAAAAGTTATTCCAACACCATGAGATGGTTTGTATATGCCTGACCCAGGGAGTGGCATTATTAAAAGGTGTGATCTTGTTGGAGTAGCTGTGTCACTGTGGGTGTGGGCTTTAAGACCCTCATCCTAGCTACCTGGAAGCCAGTATTCTGTTAGCATCCTTCAGATGAAGATGTAGAACTCTCAGCTCCTCCGGCACCATGCCTGCCTGGATGCTGCCATGTTCCCACCTTGATGACAATGAACCTATGAACCTGTAAGCCAGCCCCAATTCAATGTTGTCCTTCTAAGAGTTGCTGTGGTCACAGTGTCTGTTCACAGCAGTAAGACTGTAACTAAGACATATGGTCATGGACCTTGTGTTAGGAAGCAGGCCTCTTCTCCTCTTCCCTGGCTTCTAGGTACTGTGAGGTGAGCATGTTCCTCTGCCAGGTGCTCCCACCAGGATGTGCAGTCTTGTCACAGCCCAAAGGCAGCACATTCGCTAACCAAAACTGTAAACCTGTAAATTTCTCTCTTTGATTTTCTTTACAGTTGATTGTTTCAGATATTTTATGACAATAATAGAAAGCTGACCAGCAGAGCTAAGATCAGACATATAAGACCATGACTGTGAGTTTTGCCCTGAGGTTAGCAGTTGACTTTTATTTCTGCAGGGACATGTTAGCATGACTCTATCATAAAATAAGTCTTCCCGTATCAAGGCTGTGCACACATGATCCTGCCTGGAAATGCTAAGATTAAGTAGATATTTATTCATTGACATTTACTGTGAACTTGCACTGTGATAAGACTATTATTGTAACAGAGAGGTTTGGGGTATAGAGAACTCAGCTCGGGACCAGTTTGTCATTCCCACTCGGTGTCCTTGGGCACTCGACGCTTAGCTTTTCTGACCTTGGCTCCCTTACTTACCTGTGCAGAGGCTGTTATCAGTGGGCTACCCTTGAGGAGTTGATAGAATTTGGGGAAAAGCTGGATGTAAGATGAGTGCCAACAGTACTGCAGAGAGTTATTAGTACCCTTTAACAGATGCTCCAACAAGGGCAGAGGTCAGCTCAGAGGGCAGTGGTACCATCCCTGGATGAGAAGGGCTTATGTGCTGGGGCAATGGTGGATAAGATGTAGACATGTGATGTAGTATGGGTTTTTGGTAAGTATTATATATTTTGATAAATGAGAGAGATGATTGGGGGTTATTCTTTTTATTTTATAATTTTATATAGTGTCTCAGTTAGGGTTTTACTGCTGTGAACAGACACTGTGACCAAGGCAACTCTTAGAAGGACAACATTGAATTGGGGCTGGCTTACAGGTTCAGAGGTTCAGTCCATTATCATCAAGGCAGGAACATGGCAGCATCCAGGCAGGCATGGTGCAGGAGGAGCTGAGAGTTCTACATCTTCATTTGAAGGCTGCTAGCAGAATACTGGCTTCTAGGCAGCTAAGGTGAGGGTCTTAAATCCACACCCAGTGACACGCCCACTCCGACAAGGCCACACCTCCTAATAGTGCCACTCCCTGGGCAGAGCAGATACAAACATCCCAGACAGGGTGTCTCACTAAGACTAGGATGACCTAAAAAACGACAGAGCCCACAGAGACCTGCCTATGTCTCTCAAATGTTGGGCCTAAAGGCATGCTTCACTTGGATGTCAGTATTCTTAAGTGGACTTCTAGATGAATAATTAGTAACCTCAAGGAATACTCATGTAGATGTGATACAAGAGGCAAATCAGATGGCTAGCCTTAATTTTCAATTTGACATGGTTTAAAATCACCTGAGAAGAGTCTCAATGGGAGTTGTCTACATTGGTTTGGCCCATAAGCAAATCTGTGGGGGCTGTCTTAGATTAATTGATATGGGAAGACCCAGCCCACAGTGGGTGGCACTATTCCCTAGGAAGGAGGTCCTGACCTGTCTAAGAGTTGGAGAAATTGAGCTAAACACAGACACTCACACGAGCAGGTAACCGTGTGTACAATCACCTCACTGTGCGCTCTTGACTGTGGATGTGAGGTAATGAGTCCTTTGAGGTTCCCCTCTAACTCCCCGACAATAGCGGACCATAACTTAGAATCGTAAGCTGAAATTAAAACTCCTTTCTTGGGCTGGAGAGATGGCTTAGCAGTTAAGAGCACTGACTGCTCTTTCAGAGATCCTGAGTTCAGTTCCCAGCAACCACATGGTGGCTCACAACCATCTGTAATGGGCATCCAATTCCATCTTCTGGCGTGTCTAAAGACAGCGACAGTGTACCCACATACATGAAATAAATAAATAAATATTTTTTAAAAAATCAAAACTCCTTCCTCCCTTAAGTTGCTTTTGTCCAGAGTGTTTTTACCACACCAACAGAAATGAAAATGACCCCAGGAACCCCCTCCAGGTTATCTGGACAGAACGCTAGTTGGGTTTAGAAGATCCCTTTGCTCAGTAGTATTTATCCATGGCCTCCTCCGTGGAGCAAAAGGATGACCTAGTGTGTAAAACCCTGCTGTGCAAGAAGGATCAGGAAGAACTTATGTGTGTGACAGTGGGCTGCTGGTTGGTATGTGCTGACTGTTTCCTGTGGGTAGTGTTAAGCGCTTGGTAAGTTAAACAGCATCTCGTCTCCTTGACTTTACAGTAGTGAGAGCCTGAAGGAGGACTGTTGAGTTGAAGGAATTCTGTGGTCCACAGTATTTGTCAGTATGAAATGGCGCACTCTGATGCTGTATGAAGAGTGGCCCTAGTCGAGGAGGGTTTCTTCTGTGCTAGTCCAGTTGCTATTTGGACAGGAACGTTGATATTTAAGGGTGGCATAATACTTCCCAACATCCCTCAAAGACTCAGATCAAGCGTGTCTGACCACGCCTGCTTTCCTAAGCATCTCCTCGCCTTGTCTGGGCCTGGGGGTGTTAGGAGATAGACAGGAGGAGAACCTGAGGAAAGAAGATGCTAAAAAGTAGTCAGGAGGAGAATGATGTGATAGGAGAACAAGGAAGATGTCCATCATTCCGGGGAGCTGAGGACTGGCGGGTGACAGGACAGTGGCCGTCAGTGAGTGACCTTCAAGGTGTAAACAGCAGATCCTCTCAGCCGAAGAACTTCTTAAACATGCGTCCTTTCCTTCTTTTTCTCCCAGGTTTACAAAATTCTTTCATTTTCATATGTATACCATTGAGATTTATGTTAAAAATAGATTTCGGCAGCTGTTGAGTGGTATAATTATCCCCATGACATCAGTAGTACATCCAGTACCGACTTCTTTTGTTGCCACTCACCAAATGCCACCAAGAATCACATACTGCTCAGCCGTGACAGCTGTCTTGTGGGCATTTAAGTATAGAACTGTGGTCTTCACAGGCAGCTTCTTCAGTCCACATCCGTGGCCTGAAAGTTGTCTGGAACCATGTGAAGCTGATGGTTAACACTGTCAGAGACACCCAGAGAGGTGCACAGTCACATTTATTTTTGTGAGGGGTGGATTTTGTGTTCCTAAAAACAAAACAAAACAAAACAAAACAAAAAAACCTATTCTTCTGATTATCAAGGATCTGTGGCAACTGATCAACAGCCCCAGAGACCAAAGCTTTGTGAAGGGTAGTTTTTTATGTGGTTAGAGTTTGGAAACTGAGATGGAAGGAGGGGCAAGACATTCTAGAGAGTCCCCTGTGACTTTTCCCTTATGCCATCTTGGTCCATTTTCCGTATTGTAAGAGATGACCGGAGACTGATGGGTTTGTAGAGAACAGGGCTTTGTTTCAATCCGTGATTCTGGAGATCAGGAGGTCTAAGAACATAGCTCTGACAGGGGCCCAGTGCTGTTTCAACATGGCCGACAGCAGAAAGACACCTTGACATGTGTGTGAGGCAAGCCAGGCAGGAAGTGCGATCTCACTTTGTAACAGCCAAGGCTCGAAAGAGCAAACCCACTCCCAAGAGAAAACATTTCTATCACTTATCTCCTAAATGTCCTTATGACTCACATGCTAAGCCTTGGTTATCTGCTGGGTGGTGATTGGAGGCAGTAGAACCTTCAGGAGGTAGAGCCAAGTGGGAAGGGGTTAGGTCACCAGGGCCATGTCCCTGAAAGAAATATTGAAACCATAGCCCGGCCTCTTCAGTTCACTTCCTACGGCCATAGGGTGAACAGTAAGCATACTACCTGTTCCCAGCATGACGTGTGATCCACCCCAGGCTCCAAAATAATGAATCAAGTGATCACATACCAAGAACCTAATCTTTGCTTCTTAAGAATAAGTTATTCTCACTCAAGTGTGTTCTGCACTATCAGGAAGCTGACCACCACTCTCTTACTACTCTCAGCCTGGCCAGAGCTCTGCCTCCCAGTGCTACCAAGATGGCTTGCAAATCTCAGCAGGGGACTTAGAGAAAATCTGAACCTTAGCTCCCTCTATTCCGCACCTCCTCACCTCTGCATGGCCACCCTGACCAGCCACTCTGCTGGCTTTTGCCCTGGGGAAGCAGAGCTCTTTAGATAGCAGGAGTAAACCCATGTGGTTCTTCTTAGAAGACAAACCCAAAGGAGTTGTGGGTTTGATGAACAGCAAGCAGGGGACAGAGATTGTGTGTGGATAACTGGAGAACTGTAGAGTCCTCTTGCTTTCTCCCTGCAAGGCTGGTGAAAAAGCTGAGTCTTTCCAGAGTCAGAGGATGGATCCAGTTTCTGGCTGAAAGTTTCACAGCAACGCCAAGGCTGTGGTTGCTGCTGTGATGGAGTGACTTGGAGCCACAAGGAGTCAGAAGCAATGTTGAATTTGAGATGAAGTGTTTCCTCCTTCTCTCCCTCCCTCCCTCCCTCCCTCTCTCCCTTTCTTCCTCTCTCCCTCTCTTCCTCCCTCCCTCCTTTCCTTCTATCCTCTCTCCCTCTCTTCCTCCCTCCCTCCCTCCCATCCTCCCTCCCTCCTTCCCATCCTCTCTCCCTCCTTCCCTTCCTCTCTCCTTTCCTTCCTCCCATCCTCCCTCCCTCCTTCCCTTCCTCTCTCCTTTCCTTCCTCCCTCCTTCCCTTCCTTTCTTCCTTCCTTCCTTCCTTCCTTCCTTCTATCCTCCCTTCCTCCATCCCTCCCTCCCTCCTTCCTTCTCTCCCTTGCTTGCTTCCTAGTTTGCTTGCTTTTAAAAGTTTATTTTCTTTTTACCATTTTAGCCAGCAAGTTACACTCTCTCTGGTGCTAGCACAGAGGAAATGAGCTAGTTAAGTCTTTGCTGGCTGATACCCCATTTGCTGTGTACATCAATGGGGACCTTCACCAGAGAGGCAGCTTTGGGGAGAGGAGGAAGAGGACTGTGACCTCTGCAGCTTGACTCTAATGCCTGGCTTTCTGAAGTAGGTTTTACTTCCTCTGTCCATAGAGTAGTGTCTGGGAGGCAGGCTTAGGATGCCCTACAGTCACTGCTATTGGAGGTGAGCCAGAAGGTAAGTCTAGCTTGCTTTTCCTCCTGGTTTTTGATATGTTCTTTTGTGGAATCAGTTCTTGTACTGACATGGAAGAAGGTTGTTGAGTAATGGGGGGAGGGAGGAGGTCTTCCAGGTGACACTCAAAGCCAGAAATCTTAGTAACTTTATCTGTACATTAGAAATCTCCACCACCACCACCCACCCTCTGCCCTTCCCAGCCCTGTGCAGCCCCGAGGACTTGGGAACTCAAATCCCAGCAGGGCACTGCTAGAACCGAGGGACCAAAACAGAAACAGCAGGACAGCCTAAGCCTAGGAGCTGTGTAAGGCGGGGCAGGAAGAGTCACAGCCTAGTTAGCTGCCAGAGCAGCAAGGAGACAGCCAGAGAACCAGGCTGACAAATGAAGACACTCCAGACTTGGCAGATGGCAGAGAAGCCACAGCAGCCGTTTTTTTCTCAGGACTGCCCAGTCCATTGGTCAGCCTTGGGACATAAAGGGAGGTTCACTGGGAGAGCATGACTTCAAGGCTTCTCATACTCGGAGAACTCCGTCCGGTTGAGAGGCCTTGGCACATGCTCCACTACCATGCTACACTTCTTATGCACTGTGACTCAGGGTTGAGGGACTCCGGTAATGTCCCTCAAGACAGCTCAGTGATTCCTTAATCATTTCCTCCTTTTAAGTCCTTAGTCATCGTGGGAGGTCTGGCTGATGAATCCTGAGTTTATCACTCCTTGTTCCCTGGAGGAGAGCACTTAGTTATATGCTGCAGAGGACACCAGCTCTCAAAGCCTGTGAAGAAATGGGCTTTCAGCCACCCCCGCCCCCACCCCCACCGGGAAGAAGAGCAGAGGGTGTGGTTTGAGGATGCCTAGCACCTGACCCTCTGTGTCCCAGGATGGATGACAGCTTACACTGCTGGCTGGAGAACTGGGGAAGCCCAGAACTGCCTTCGGAAGGTCGACACCCACTAACCACCCTGATGAACGCCCACTAATGTGAAGGTCAAATCTAAGGAGGGTGCAGCTAGAGACAGGGTTTCTGTGACCCAGCATGACTAAATCTCTAATATCCGCTCCCCCCATGAGGGACTTTGTGGTCCCAAAGAGGGGTTCCATTTATTTCTGCATTGGGGATGGGGGACTTTGGCTGAATTGTGTCTTTTAAATGACATTGCAAGCCAGGCATGGCAGCATGTGCCTATTACAGTTCCTAGTACTCAGAAAGCTGAGGCAGGAGGATAGACAATTCCGGGTCAAGATGGGCTACACAGGGAGACTGTCTCAAATCAAAACAAAAATACTTTGAGAATTTGATTTAATTCCCTCCTCTCTGTTTACTTCCTTCTTTTTCCTTCCTCTCCCCTCCTTCTCTCCCCATTTGC
Source organism: Tokudaia tokunoshimensis (assembly GCA_036184795.1). Taxonomy (NCBI): domain Eukaryota; kingdom Metazoa; phylum Chordata; class Mammalia; order Rodentia; family Muridae; genus Tokudaia; species Tokudaia tokunoshimensis. The sequence continues at coordinate 13,861,741 of BTHU01000013.1, read as the reverse complement.
AGGTTACTGAAATGTTGCAGTAACCAATAAGGGCAACTTGATTTCTCCTCTCAACAGTCAGTTTCAAGTTTCAAGTTGAGAAGTTAGTTGAGTGTGGATACTGGCCCATTCCCTTTGTAGCTATTGATGGTAGTTCCTTGAATGACTACAGTATTTTTTGTTTTATGCATTGCACCTGCTGAACATTTAGATTTGTTTCTAGATTTTTTTTTCTGCTGATAACATATGGTAATCCATCTCCCTGTGTGGGTTCCCCATGATGTTTGCATTATAAGGTGGCAATTACTCCCTGATTTATTGCTGAACTTCATGCTGAATAACGCTGTGCATGGCCACCTGACCCTCTGTGGCCAGTGGACTGTTTGCTACACTTGAGCAAAAGGTTCCTGTGTGTTGTAGAAATATTTAATCCCAATCCGGGGTTTCTACCCCACCTTGGACCATTTAGTTTCCAGATAAAAGATACACACAATCTTTTTTTTTCCCACACAACCTTTATATTTATAACAAGCCTTAATCAGCACAAGAACCAGGCAGATATCTATCCTCTATGTTATTATATCTATTTCCCAGACAATAATCCCATTATACAATTTGCCATGTTTTGTCTGGGTTGCTCTTAACTCCAATTAGCCAACCCACATGGCCATTATTTTAAGATTTTTACCCCATGACAGCTTTCTCCTCCGTTCAACTTCTCTCTCTCATGGTTCCAACCTCAAGCCCGGGAACCTAGACCCCGCCTATGTCTCTTCTGTTCAGCCATTGGCTCTCGCCATCTTTATTCACCAATCAGAAAGAAGTTGGGGCCGAGGTGACATAGTGTCACATGGGTCTAGGTGTGGACTCTCTCCTCTCTCTGAGACAACCAGGTCTTGGGGGCCTGCACTTATAATACACAGCAAAAGACTAATCCTAAACCCTGGGTTTTAGAGAGTTTTGGTTTCTGTTGAGGTTTTTTGTACTCAGACATTAGGGCTATACTATGTCTCAGACAGTGACTGCTCTTTTACCATAGGAGATGAATGAAAAGAAACAGAGACCAAACCAGTCAGATCAGCCCAACCAATCAGCTGAGCCCTAGGCGAGGTTAGCGGAAGGGCAGCAGGTGCCCAGCAAAAGCAGTCCCAGGCAAACTACTGCCCTTGGCTTATGTAGAAAAAGAAATGTCTAAGCGGGGAGGCTCCAACAAGCCCATCAAGGCTACCCGGATAACATGTGACCAAATCCCCACTGCTTCCTTCTGGTTAGTGTTAGAATCCAGAGCAGACTGTGGCTTGCCATGCTCGTAGCAGCCCCTCCCCTTTCACAGATACTGACAGGCGCCCTGTGAACACCGATTGTCTAGCTAACAGACTTCCGGGTGCCCCGATTTCTTACGTGGGAGATTGCTTTTATAGGCTTGGTCCCTGTGATGGTTCATCGTGGTTGTCAACTTGACTGCATCTGGAATCAACTAAAACCCAAGCAGCTGGAATTAGAACTCACTTCTGGACTCCAATGTAGACTGAAGACCAGCGATGTTCCAGGAATCCTCTCAGACTCCAACACCAGACAGGGACTGCTGGGGTATCCAGCACCACAAACCGAGTATCTACTGGATTCTCGGTCTTTCTGTTGTGACGGCAATTGTTGGACCACTGTATGATACATGTAAGTTATGATCTTTATAGACCCTGACTAATATAGGCATATTAAAGGGTTACTGGTGGCAACACCATCCCTCCCCCCCCATTTCCCTTCCCTGCCACCTGCTGGGGAATCAGAACCTAGTGTAGACTCCAGCTATGAAACTTTCCCCCCTTCTTAAAGGGACCTTGTCTCTGCCACATTGACCTGGTTTTTCTTCAGATGCCCCACCAGGCTGCCTCTGGTACTGAGGTCTGAATTTTCCTCAGAGATCCTGCCATGGTGTTATCTGTCAATAAGGCTCAGTTTTCTGTAGTAATCAAATGACCTATAAGAGACAGTATAAAGCACAGGAAATTGTCCTACTAAAACACATTATCAAAACAAAATACCTTTCGGTTATTTTCTTTTTCTTTTTCTCTCTCTCTAGTGAGTCCCTTAAAGGGCAATGGTATGCTCTCAGTGCTACTGGGGAAATTTGGGCATATCATTTCACTTTCATCTTTTGAAACAGGTACTTGAAATGTAGTCCAGGCTGGCTTTGATCTTTCTCTTCCTCAAAGTGCTGGGATCAAAGGTGTGCATTACTGTGTCTGTCTGGCTCAACATTTCTTCCTAATGTATTGGGAGCCCTAGGAGCTGGGGTCCCTGCAAGAATGCCATGCTAGGAATGGAAACAGCATGACCCAGGAGAGAGACTGTCTCCCAGTTAGGGAACAAGGACACAGCTAACCCCACATAGGCAGGCTTCCAGCCTTTGCTGCATCTTTTTGCATGTTGTTAACCCTGCTGTGGGCAAGGCAGAGGCAGGCTGAGAACGTCTTTCCCTAGTTTTGATCAAACCTGTAAACAAATTAATTTTTTTTCATTTATATAGTATGTCACATCTTTGCTTAGGTGACAAGCATTTGGTGACCCAGGGTTTAGTGACAATACATGTTTTCTGTTTTACCTTCCCTCTTTACAGTAATTGGTGTGAGCAGCTAGATTTAATTCAAGTAATTAAATGTCTGTGCTTCTTGGGGATCATTTCAGATTTTGCAAGTGCTATGCGGTCTTCAAAAACCATGCAGATGAAATTTCCAGCTGTCTCTAGATTTATAGTCTTCATGGTTTAGAGTTTTGTGGCTGGCGTTTTTTACTAAGCCGGCACACTCTCCAGAGAACATCATTTTATCTTCTAAAAACAAAGACGACTATAACCATAACTATTGTAACTTTTTAGACACAATGGACCCTTGAACATGGATGCTGGGCATACAGAGTTGGGCCCAGGGCTCCATCTCTGCCCCATCTACACTGAGTGTCACCTCTGGGAAGTCTGACTCAGAGGAGCCCTGCGCTTGGCCAGAGCCCTGAGAGCAGCTCTCCCGCTAGAGACCCATACAAGGTCATTTTCTTTGTTTTTCACAGAGAGGTTCCCAATTCTATAGCTGTGTTTGAATCCTGCTGCATGTTAAAATCTCCCAGAGAGTTCTGAAATTTTCTGGTGCCTAAGCTGTACCAGAGAGGGTAGTTCCAGAGGTGGTTTTCAAAGCTGATGTTAGAGGGAGAATTATTTAATGACCCTCATTAAAGCACAGCATTAAAAACTGCAAGTGGGATCACCATGATAGGTATAAGGACCATGGCGATGGGGTTTTGCAGTAAATGGGAGAATCTGGGTTCAACTCTGATCAGAATAGTGATACAGGGCAAGTCAGGGTCCTTTCTTAGGGTTCTTGGGCTCATTAATAAAATAATTTAAGAATGGACTCAAATGGAATTTCAAAGGAAAAAATAAAGAGACCACAGGGAGGGCAAGCTATAAATCTCAGTAGCCACCCAAAGGAAAAGAAAAGAGAAGAGTAGAGAAAAAGCTATGCCGTGTAAGCCAGCACGGTGGGCACGCAGACACACAGTGGGCAGGCATCTGCCTGGTGGGGAGGGTGTGGAGAGGGGAAGGGGCTTGAGAGAAAGAGTAAGGAAGCACTCAAGGTCTGTTTAGCCTGCTCAAGGCTGGAGGAAGGGCACAATCCCCCCCCCCCTTTTTTTAAAGATGAGTAGTTATCAGTAGCTGGATGGGGGCACAAGATTTACTTGTTTTCTATAATCCCATCTAGGATATAGAGTGGCTAGGCGACTGTACCTGTCTTAGGTCGGTGTCCATATTGCTCCTTCTTACCCATCAGGGAGAACAAACATAGCATTGATGTATGTCTCTGTCTTAGGTCGATAGGAGCTCAAGAACACTCTTACCCGTCTCTGACTACTGGCCTTCTATCACACACTCTTTTCCATTCAGACCAAGGCCATGAAGGCCATATGAATATGTACTCAATGCATTTCTTCATAGCAATGAATCACTGCCATGGTGAATAGCTGAACTTGCTAAAAGTGATCCTGTGTGAAGGCAACCAATCTGTTTAAGATACAAGGTCTAAAAGTTAAAAGCAACAAGATTATTATTAGAAATTAAAGTTCTCTGTGGGAATGTCCCAGGTATTCAATTCAGCTGCTAATTGACAAAGATCAAACACAAAGTCTGGCCACCAGGTATATGGGGAGGGAGTGGCTTTGAGAATTGATAGAAAACACTTGCTCTCCAGTAAGAGTGGAGACTATACTCCAGGTTAACTCAGCTGGCTCATAGGGATTTTGAGCCATCTTCATCATTGGTATCATAATAATTAGAAGGCTCAGGATCTGTGTCCACTTGATGAACCAACCTTTCAGGCAGTCATTAGGCTCCATTTTCTTTTGTGAAAAAACACAGACAGAACTTCGCTCCCATATTAAAACAGAGGACCATTCCATGTATTAGTTACGGGATTCTGCCATTTAACCATGGCACATGAGCTGGAAGTGACTGGATTCCAGTGGCGATCTGCTGTCAACTGACCTTTAGCATCAGTTTGCAAAAATTTTAAAACAAGACAAAATCAAGGTGTGCTTTTGGTGACCTTGGAGGGTAACAGTGGGGCAGGATTATTACTGAACCCCCAAATTGGATCTGTGTACCTGATTTGCAGCATTCATCAGTTACTGGATACCAGTGCTTTGAGTTGTGAAAGTTAAATCGAGAAGATTCCAACCCAGAAGATGGGTGTATGTAGAGAGCCATTGTAATGCCATATAGCCTTTAGGCATAATTCAGCTGCCTGCATTTCACCTACACCAAGCTGAGGAATTCCAGCCACACCTCCCCCCACCTAGCGGAGCTGTCAGAGCTCCTCCGGCACTTCAAAGGAGCTGCAGTTTCCTGCGAAAGGGGGAAATCGCCATCTCCTGCAGAGTAGCAGACCCTGTGAAAGTAACATCTGCCTGAGATCTGTTATGGCAACATCTCTCAGCCTGCCGGAGACCTGCTGAGAAGACTCACAGCTTTGGGAGGGAGGGTCACACCCCCAAAGCTTATATCTCCTGTTAAGTAGATATAAAATAAAGGTGGACTTTGAACAGCTGTGTTGTCTTGGTCCATGTTTCTTTCGTCGTCCTCCCCACCCATCCCTAAGTATCTTTCACAGGTCACCGGTTCGCATGTAGCTGCAGGCAGCTACGGGTGTACCTTAAGTCCACCTCGCCAGTAAGTGTGGTTATGAGTTTTGTCAAAGAAAAGGATACAAAAGGTCTGAGTGAAACTGGTATTTTCCCCAAAGTTTAATAAAAAAACAAAACAAAACAAAACAGTTTCAGACTTCTTAGGGTTAGTGGACACTCCTTCGGCAGGCCACTGGGCAAGTTACACCCTGCCAACCAGTGCACCAAAGACTGCCAGGTCAGTAGCTGGTGGTCACAGAAATGGCAACAAGGACTCTACTTAGCTTGACTGAGGGAGGAAAACCTGTGCTCCAGCCCCTGTCCTTGGTGTGACTGGATAGCCTGGGATGGCAGTGTTCTAGGAGGTGCTGTGCCACTTTCTTTGGCTCTTAGACTATTGAGCAGTGGTCCCCAAAGAATTAGAATTTCCCCAGAAGTCTCATCCTGGAAGAAGGAATAGGCTGAAGCCTTGTGCCAGCCAGAGGATGATCTCCTGGGAGACTTACAACTTGCCAGACAGCCTCGAGGGGCCACAGCTTGCCAGGCACTTGATTCTCAAAGCAACCTTGGTTTTGTTGTTGCAAAGTTATCTTTTTCTTAAGTAGTAGAAAACAGTGAGTTCCGAGTTGACATTTTCATACACACACACACACACACACACACACACAGAGAGAGAGAGAAAGATAGACAGAGAGGAAGGGAGAGAGACAGAGACAGTGGAAGGAAGAGAAAGGAGAGTGGGGGGAGAAGGAGAGAGAGAGATGAGAGATGAGAGAGAGGGAGGGAGAAAGAGTGCAAGAGAGAGCTCTAAGTCTGAAGCCTGAATGTCCAGGCTCCCTTTTGTCCATCGTCCCTTTCCTGCCTCACTCTTCCTGTAGACATTTGTCCCCTTTTCCCACCCCCAGCATCTCTGCTACTTTTGTGTCGTGTCTGTATTTAACTCTAGATTTCACAGATGAAGGAATGTATGTCATCTTTATATTTCTGAGTTTGGCTTTTTTCTGTTAACATGATCATCTCCAGTTCTGTCCATTTTTTTTCCTTAAATGACACAGTTTCATTTTGTTTTTAGTTAAATGCCCTTTATTAGTGGTGCCATGTTGCAGATCCTCCTTACCTGCTTCTCTAGAGATTTCGCAAAGGGTTTCAGGATGAGCTGACGCATTCTTAGAGGTGCTTCAGAAGGACCTGTCATGGGTTTTTCTGCCTGTTCTGCCTCAATTTCAATGTCCAATATTTTTTAGCAAGGGAAGATCACCTACTAGTTATTAGCTTGTTGGCTCCTGACACTATACCCAGAGTCCGGCATAATAGATTCTTTCTCCTTCTCCTTCTCCCTCTCCCTGTCTCCCTGTCGCCCTCCCTCCTTCTTCCCTCTCTGTGATGGTTTGTATAAACTTGGTTCAGGGAGTGGCACTACTAGGAGGTGTGGCCTTGTTGGAGGAAGTATGTCACTGTGGGCATGGGCTCCTAGCTACTTGGAAGCCAGTATTCTGTTAGCAGCCTTTAGATGAAGATGTAGAACTCTCAGTTCCTCCTGCACCATGTCTACCTGGATACTGCCATGTTCTCACTTTGATGATAATGGACTGAACCTCTGAACCTGTAAGTAGCCCCAATTAAATGTTGTCCTTTAAGAGTTGACTTGGTCATGGTGTCTCATCACAGCAATGCAAACCCTAACTAAGTCTCTGTCATATGTGATCCAACAAGAAGGCCCATGTCAAACATACACCAAAGTCCAAGTATAAGCCAGCTCTTGGACATCTAGAATAATGATTTAAATTTTTTAACATTATTATTTTATATGTATGAATGTTTTGTCTGTATGTATGTCTGTGTACCATGTGTGTGCCTGGCACCCATGGAGGCTAAAAGAGGGCACCAGATTCCCTAGAACAGGTGTTACAGATGATTGTAAGCTGAAATGTGGGTGCTGGGAATTGAACCAGGGCCCTCTGAAACAGAACCCAGTGCTCTTAATCACCAAGCCATCTCTTTAGTCCAATTATTTTCAATAGACAAAAAAGGAGAAAAGTATACATATATGGGGGGGTATGGGGAGTATGCCTCAAAGTGTGATGCATTTGCCAACTTCATGAGATCTTTTCATTTTGTTGAGCCAGCATAGTGAAGGCTACCTCAAACTTCCTATGTAGTTAAGGCTAGCCTTAAAACTCCTGCTTTTCCTGCCTTCACCTCCCAGGTGCCAGGATTGCAGGTGCATGTCGCCGTGACCATCAACTATTTTGTAGACACACAGCTTCAGAGAATGTCTTTGGTTTGTTTAGTGTCTGATGTTTGATATGTAAAAAATATCTCAGGGGAGTCCCCCTTGAAGAGGAACTGCAGGAGCCTCCCAATTTCTTGACTCTGACATCAAGTTAGGACAGCCTCAGCCTTGTAATTATGTGCCACGTAGTTCTAGGGCTGTGACTTGTCTTAGATCCATTAATCATCCTCAAGGTTCATTTACATAAAAGGTATCCAAGGGCAGGGCAGCATTTTATGGTCAGAGTGGCTTCTGCCCTTCCTATTAAAATCACGAGCTATAATGGAAAGGAATGAATCTGAGGGCCTCAGTGGCCCTGGATTTGAGCTTCTGCAAGATCCTGATTGATAGTTCTGCCAATGAGGTGCTCACTGTACAAACGTTAAGGCCTGAGTTGTCTCCTGTCTTAGTCAGGGTTTTACTGCTGTGAGCAGACACCATGACCAAGGCAACTCTCACAAGGACAACATTTAATTGGGGCTGACTTACAGGTTCAGAGGTTCAGTCCATTATCATCAAGGTGGGAACATGGCAGCATCCAGGCAGGCATGGTGCAGGAGGAGCTGAGAGTTCTACATCTTCATCTGAAGGATGCTAACAGAATACTGGCTTCCAGGTAGCTAGGATAAGGATATTAAAGCCCACACCCACAGTGACACACCTACTCTAACAGCGTCACACCTTCTAATAGTGCCACTCCCTGGGCCGAGCATGTACAAACCGTAACAAATCCCCAGAACCTATATACTAAGAGTTGGGCACAATGACACACTTGTAACCCCAATGCAGGGAGGAAACAGGTGGATCCCTGGAGTTTGCTGAGCTAAAACAGCCCAAATGTGAGCCTCAGACACCATCGAGAGGCCATTTCTCAAAAAACAAGGCTTACAATGCTTAAGATACTCAAGGTTGTCCCCTTTGCCCTCGCATCTGCATTCACAGGAACACACAAAGACCCTAATTTCACAATCTCCATGCATTGCCAGCTTTCAGACTTCCAGTCAACACAAACTTTTGTGTTTTTGCTAAACTGAAATGTGACCAGATTCACCTAAGGTCTCTCTCTCTCTCTCTCTCTCTCTCTCTCTCTCTCTCTCTCTCTCTCTCTCTCCATCCTCCTCCCTTCTCCCTCTCCCTCTCTCCTTCCTTTTCTTCCAGTACAAATCACTCTATAAACCTTACTTTGATCCTAAGAATTTGTATTTGTGTGTGTGTGTGTGTGTGTGAGAGAGAGAGAGAGAGAGAGAGAGAGAGAAATCCAAGTGATCAAGCCTAGGGCACTCTACTGCAGAGCCAATGTTTCTATTTGAATAAGTGTCCAAGGTGCTTTGTTTTCTTTTCTTTCCTTTGCTTTTTTCCCACTCCTTCCTTCTTTCCTTTTTCCTCTCTCTCTCTCTCTCCCTCCCTTCCTCCCTCTTTCTTTTCCTTTCCTTTCCTTTCCTTTCTTTCTCTCTCTTTCTTTCATACTTTCTTTTTTAGCAAGGGTATTACTAAATAATTCAAGCTGATCCTAAGTTGCTATGAAGTTTTAATTTAGTCTGGAATCCTATCCATCGCTCCACCTTAACCTTGAGTGCTGGGATTACACGTGTGTATCACCATACCTAGCTTTCCCCAGTGATTTTCTGGGAGCCAGGATTCTAAAACAATACCCCACCCAAACATGGTGTGTAAGCTATCCTGGATCTTCACCCAATGGAAGGGACCCATAATGATGTGGTCATAGATAAGATTCCAGAACCCAAGGACTTCCAAATAGAAGCAGCCCCTCCTCCGTTCTTCCCCTCCTCCCTCTCCCTCCTCCTCTCCCTCTTCACTCCTCCCTCTCCCTCCTCCTCTCCCATCTCCCCACCTTCCTTCTCTCTGCCTCCTCCTCTTGTTTTTATTTTTTACCCTCAGTTAAATTATTTTTTTTCCCTCAGATTCACACTGAGGGAAAACTGCTTCTTCCTTCTCTAGGCCCCTTGAAGCATAACTCTACTCTTGCTTTATGGCTAGGGAATAACAGAGATGGCTATGGGGAAGGAAGACATCCTCCCTTAATTAAAATGACAGTCAACACTGTCAAGCAAGTTTTGTGTATGAGTTTACATTTCCCTTAGTTTGGGTCTCCATAAACTTGGGTCCTAAGACAAAGGATTCATACAGTGGGACAAAGGGTGGGATGTGTCACTGAGCAGGTCACCTATGTAGGCAGCTGGGATCAGTCTCCCCAAGCCTTTAAAGAACAATGTATAGGCACAAGTTCCTATTGTTGGACCAGGAGGTAAGAGCACTGACCTACCAGCAGCAATGGAATGCTACCAAAGGGGTGTGTCCAAGGAACCTGTTTGGAGAATGCTGAGCCAAGGTCCAGGCGAACTCCTGCAGTACCTGAAGAAGCCTTGGAAAGAGAAGTGGAGGTGAATCCCCTAGCCTAGAGGCTGCTGGGTACACAGAAGCTGCCCATGACCTCTGTGGTGACCTTGGAGCAGGCTGAGAGGATGTGGGCAGAGCACTCAACGTCCACATCAGTGCTTTAGCCTGCACTGGGAGATATTTGCATCTGGGTGTTGTGGGAAATATTAAAAAGCGACCTGCCATCTCTCCTGCCCCGCCAGGCCACAATGCCATGTCCTGGCGGGCGGCGCATTCTCACAGCCAGCAGGGCTACTCTCTCCCAGCTAGCTCCCACAGCCTCCCAGCTGTGTTCCCTCTCCACCACAAAACCCTGTAATCAGCCGACCCACATTCCAGTAACCAAGTAAATCAAAACTCTTAAAGCTTAATTTAACCAATCAGATTTATGTATAAATAATATCACAATTTACAAGATGTCAATACAATAATTTTAGAGCCAATTGATAATGATAAAAGTTTTATCCCCACATTTCTAACCTTGTGAAAACATAGCTACTTGTGGCTGGTATTTGCCACGGGTTCACATCTGCGGTCACAGTTCTTCTTTCCCTCTCCTGACCTCTGTGTCTCCCCAACTCCTAGCTCCACCTCCATTTTCTTTCCAATCACAGGCCTTCCACTGCCCTATTGTGACTGTACAGGGAAAATCCTGCAACATCTGGGTGTTGCCTGGGTTTCTGTAGAAGGTTCTGATGGTAAAGAAGTAACCCAGCAAAGTCAGCTGACTTGGGGTATAGCCAGCAAGAAAGAACAGGAGGCTGAGATGGGGACATTTGCTATTGTCAGGGCCATGAAAGGTGTCTAAGCAGGGACATTGGGAGGCTGTGTGCTGCCTTCCCTCTCCTATATTGCAAAGAGGCCTTCCCCCAGTTCTCTTTCCAGCCCTCTTTTGGAACAGATTTAGCACTGTCCAATATGGAAAGAGAGCAGAAATGGAGAGTAGGCATTTCTCCGTCTTTCCCTATGGGAACAGCAGCTCTATCCTCCCTGTACCAGTGGATGGCCTCGTCATTCCCCGGCCTTGGCTCCCAGCCCCTGTGGGGAAGACTGTCTCAAGCCCTGGAATCCCACTCTCGGCCTTGTCTTCTTGGTCCAGGGAACAGAACTCCAGTGGAACCTCCCTGGACTGACACTGAGGGCCTGGTCTGGCTGCCTGCTTGGGAAGCTCTAGGGCTGCGTTCATTTCTTTGCCTTTTCCAGACATCTCTGAGCAGTCCTCAGTCTGTGGCTCATAGGTGCCCTGGAATTAGTGAGGCTTGTTGAGGTTGTTAGGAAGTGTGTGTGTGGTGGTGGTAGTGGGGCGTCAGGAATGGAACTGGGCGGTGCTGTTGAAGAGCAATTGGATGGTCTCTGTCTCCCACCTCCCTCTCTCCCTCCCTCCCTCCCCACCCTGGACCCAAAGTCCTGTCAGTAGGAGACCTTCCGAATATGTGGACTGTGGAAGTTTGTCAGGGGCTATTGTTAGGCTGAGGATTTCAAGGTCAGCGTGGAGTCTGCCTTGGGAAACTTCTGCCGGACGTCCTCATTATTCTCATGCATGGGGACAGGTGTCCTCTGCTCCACAGTGTTCGGTTCTCCACTGGAGGTGGCACACGTGTGCGTGCATGTGTGTGTGTGTGTCTGTGTGTGTGTGTGTCTGTGTGTCTGTGTGTGTGTGTTGAGGGGGGACCTGGTCTCAGACAGTCCAGTCTAGGCCTAAAACTCACTATGCTGATGAGCCTGGCCTTGAACTTCTACCCATCTTGCCTCCACCTTCCAAGTGTTAATATTACAGTCATAAGCCACCACACTCAGCTCATGATGCTATTGAGGTTTTTGTCTATTATTTTTTAAATTTTATTAATTTTAATAGATAAGAATATTTCTGAAAATCTAAGCAAACAAAAATAAAATTAAATCCTAGATAGAAATTGATACTGTCATAGTCTTACTGGTGAGTACTTACTGCAAGAATAATGACTGACTCTATTATGGTGCATCAGAAAAATCAGACACTTATAACCTTTAGGTTAACTCTATTTTTTTTTTAAATTTTCTACTAATTTATGATGTTCAGTGCTTCTTTCTTAAAAAGTCAATTATTTTCTGAATTAGTTTATTGAAATTCAAAAATGGTTTTGTAAAATAAATATAAGCCTTTTAATATTATGATTGTCAGGATTTAAATAATTTACTCTGTATTTTGCTTGTAAATATGTTCCATTAATCTCATTTTTATGTTACATGTGCAATTGACCACCATATGGGGAAGGACTCTTCATTGAGAATGGGGAGATTAAGCTATACAGGAGAATCTACTAGTAGGTCTATGACTACTCCAGCCATCTGTAGTTGACTAGGTCTCCATTATCTGGCTTGAATTCCTTCCTAGTGAGCAGGCCTTAAGTACAATTAGACAACTGTTGGTCACTGCCAAATAAAAGAGCCACTCTTCAACCCTGGGCTCTCTCAGCCGGTCACTGTTGCGATTCTCAGGGCTTACATCTGGGTAGGATTATTGACTACTTTTCTTGTTCGACGGTTCAAATAGTACCTGCAGATACTACGAGAGCTCGTCCCCAAGCAGAAGGCTTTACGTCAGCTCCAGCCCAGTCCCTCTAAGTCTTGTGTCTGAAGTATGTGGTGTCTTTAGCAGTAGAGTCTTACCTTCAAGTTCTGGGAGACAACCAAAGACGACAGAAGTAGCCTGCATTGTCCAGAGAGTCTCTTAGACAGCCCTGACCACCGAGCAAAGGGAGGTGTCCCGCACCCAGCTCTGGAGATTTGTGAGGTAGTCTGTGACTCTTGAGGAGGAGCATACTGTCCTCTTCTCTCCTCAGTTAAAGCCCCCTCCCCTCCATTTCCCCTTTTCTTCCTTCATAGGATCTGTGTCCACGTATCCTCCTCAATACGGCTTCTTCTCTCTCCTTCCATGGTCTCTCTGTGCTCCTTGATTTGCAGTTAGTTTTGGTTACGTACTCACATCTAAAGATTCAGAGCTAGGATCTGCAGAGAGAGAACACGTGGCGCTTGGCTTTCTGGTTCTATGCCAAACCCACTTAGTATAATACTTTCTAGTTCCGTCCATTTGCCTGAAGATTTCATTTTTTTTTCTTTACAACGGAACAGAACTTCATTGACTAGCTTTTCACTGCGTAAGTTCAATTGTACAGCATAGAAAGCAAGTCTCAATGCATCCAGATCCGGGGCCCGTCCTTTCGTGACCCTGCCCACGGTACTTCTAAGATGTAACATGGCTGTGCATCCTGATGTGATATCCCAGCGGCGGCAGTCTCTGAGTGGGTCTGTGTGGACACGGAAAGAGGTCATCAACTTTTCTGAAGCAGAAAATGATTCTGGTCCAGGATTTGAATAATTGCATGATTTCCTAGACAGGCTGCCCTGCAGAGCAAGTCCCTCCCTGACTTTGGGCATCATATTTCCTCTTTGGTTTAGGAGGTAGGATTATATAGTGTATAATATTAAATGTAGTATTGAAATTTTGAGAATTAAAAGAATTAAAAAAAAAGGCACCGGCCCTTGTGTTCTATGAGACCAAAGGCAGAGAGGACAGAGCCTGGATGACCTAGAACAGATATGGAGGACTCCTGGGCAAAGTACCAGGCAAGACCAAGTAGACCCACTGTTTGAGTAGAGTACTGACAGTGTGGGGCAGTGGTTTCTTCTAAGCTAGAGTACATCTGGCTCATGTTAGGGTTGTGTTAAAGGTTTTGAGCATATTCCCCCATGTGGTTTTGTTTGTCTAGAGAACTCTGGAAAACCACGTGGAGGAAACCGACTAGGGTCACTCAGGGACAATCATGGCTCAAGATGGCTGTCACAAACAAAGCTGAATCTACACAGCGTATTGGAACCCTAAAAATTAGAGATCCCTGAATGTATCGAGTTCTCATGAGACAGAGGCAGAGAAATTTAACAGACGGAAAGGTAGGGTGTGGTGTGACCACAGGGACAGAAACTGGAGTCATGTAGCCACAAGCCAAGGGATGTCAGCAGACACCAGAAGCTGGAAGAGACAAAGGAAGGATCCACCTCTTCAGGAACTTCGATTGCAGCTCAGGGAATTCGACTTCCTAAGCCTGGCATTCACCATTATGTCCATAGAATGTCATGAGAACCTTTATCCAATGTCTCATTCAAAACTCAGTCGTTTCTGGGCCTACAGCAGTTCATCTTTTTTATGCGGTTGCACACAAAAGTGCTATCTGTTAGATTTCTTATACCTCAAACTGCCTTTAAAGTATTTCGAGTTTCCGCAACTACTTATTCCAGATATTCAGTATTAGTGAGCCTGTCAAAAGAAAGGAAAGAGGAAAGGGAGGAAACAAGCAAATGCCCAGGTGCTCCCTCTTGGTCACAGGATTCAAAAATATCTGGTCGTTTTCTGAAAGTTGTTGAAGTTTCTCTTTGGGTAATACTTCTCAGCTGGGAGACAGTGTTGACTGTGAAGGACACTGCTCAGGGTGCTCGAAGTCCGGCCCCATTAGCCTGAAACACAGGCTAGAAAGGCAGCCGGCTCCGGAGCACAGTCTCTCGTTTACTTGAGATGCCAGACTGCAGGTCTGAGTGGGCAGGAGAGCCTGAAGTCTGGCATCTCAAGAATTCACTCAGTGAACTCATTCCCGATTTGCATTTAAGCAATTAAGATTTAAAAACATATTCCAGGTTCAGGCATCACTCACATTTTTGAAATTCAAATTAGAATTAACCGAGAATGGATTAGTCAATTAAAAATTAGACTTCTGGGCACCCGTCAGGGTCTTGGCCATGTGTGCATTGCGATAACCTAAAATACCTAAATTTCAGTTCATAATACCTTTATAAAGTACCAGCAGCAAATGTGCAAAGGAGCAGAACAATGCTTTTTAACTTTTAAGCTCGTGTTTTGAAGATTATTTCCTTTGGAGAAATAATTTCTTTATATATTTGCATATCTGTTCCCCCTCTCCCTCTCCCTCTCCCCCCATCCCTCTTTTCCCTCTCCCTCTCTTCCCTGTCCCTCCCTCTCTCCCTCCCTCCCTCCCTCCCTCTCCCTCTCCTCTTCCTCTCCCTCTCCTCCCTTTCCTTCCCTCCCTCCCTCTCCCTCTCCCTCTCCCTCTCCCTCTCCCTTTCCCTCTCCCTTTCCCTCTCCTTCTCCCTCTCTCTCGGTGGGTATACTGGGCACATGCTAAGTGAGTCCCACCCACTGGGCTCTATACCCTAAGCTCCAGAGAAATACTTTTTAACAGTGATTAATTTTACTTTAGGATAATATAATTATTGTTGGAGGGTAGGAATTATGCTTGCAACAATATAAACATTCTGTCAGGCTAAAAATATGGAAGGGACCCCTTGAGTTTTCAGATTTTGTTCAGCTATAAAAACAGTGAAGGTGTTGGGACAGATGGGTAGAGGTGCAGAATGTGATCTGGGGCTTTTGTCCTGAGTGTTAAAGAGCACTTCTGTTTTGTGGGCTGACTAGAGTACTGACTGGGAGAGAGGTACTCATCTTAAAAGAGCTCACACACACACACACACACACACACGTCATTTAGTAATAAAGACAAAATCAAGACTGAACATGGTGGCACATGCCTCAGTGCTTAGGATACTGAAACAGGATGATCACGAGTTCAAGACTACCCTAGACAACATATTAAATTCCCTACAGACTGCAGACTGGAACTGAAACTCTTTAAAACTCAAGCACACAAAACAACTCCCCCAAATGCAAACAGACGAAAGAAATCCTAATATCTTCAGGGAGGGAGATGAGAGGAAGATACCTACCGTGCCAGGCAGAACAAGCTGGACTCAGAAAGACAGTTGTTACACATCTTCCCATTACATGAATAAAGATGTCCTGAAAGTAGACTTATCAGAGGAGAGGAGAGTGACTGGGGAAGAGGGGGTAACAGAAGGTTTGCACCCACTTTGCCTCTCCTTCCATTTGAGATGCCAATCCTAAAATGCTTGCTTTCTGTGAAATGTCAGTAAGGTCACACGTGCCTCCTCGGTTCCCAGACCTAAGACACGCTTATGTGAAAACATCACACAAACAGCACTGTTCAGTTAATATATACTAGTGATAAGAACAATAAAAAAGATTGCTTTTTCTGTTTCACATGGGGAAAAAAGATACACCACAAAAAATGTGTGAAAGAGTTAACACTGACTGATAAACTGCTCAGTGCGGGCAGGGAAGGCTAAATCGATGAGATGGCTGGTGCCCAAGTATTCAGAGTCAGCCTGAGTGACACAGGGATCGCACCTTCCTTTAAAAAAAAGGCATGTGTTGAAACCCTGCCTCCCCCCAACACTATGGTATTAGGAATTGAGCACCTTGGGGGAGTGATTAGGCTTTAATGATACTGAGGTTGGGATCCCACGATGGAATCAGTAGCCTGTAAGAAGAGAAGGGTATGATATAGCTCAACTTGGGGAGTTCTTGCCTAGTCTGTATGAAACCATGTACACATGAAGATATGTGTAGAATCCCAAGTACCACACTAAATAGCAGACTCCCAGCACCGTGCTGGCAGAGAGGTGAGAACAGGAGGATCTGAGGGTCAAGGTTATCTTTGGCAAGATAAGCCAAGGATGTCGAGGTCAGCTTTTTCTATCAAAACTGCAGCAGCAGACAAAACAGGGAGGAGAGATCAGAGCTTCATTTAATGCTCAGGGAAGAAAAGCCATCGAAGTCCAGTTACAAAGTCCAGTACATCCATACTCAGTGAAGTGACCCTTGCCAGACACAAAATTCGCTAGTACCTTGATCTAGAACTTCCAAGTCTTCAGAGCTGTGAGAAATAAATGCCTTGTGTGACATTGTATCACAGCAGCCCAAGCAGACAGAGACTGTGTGTGTGTGTGTGTGTATGTGTGTGTGCGTGTGCATGTGTGTGGGCATGCTTGGCTGAAATGACTGAGGAGACCACACTGGGAGCAAGCCATTCCTAAGACCGTGGGTCACAGCTAAGGTACTTACATAATATACAGGCATATAATGCTATTGACATTTCCTATAGAATAAGTGTCCTGGGGTCATGTGTGGCACAAACAGAAGGGAGGCCAAGCTGACTGCAGAACAAGAAGTCACAATTGCACAAAGGCATGGCAGAAGCCTGAGAAATAAAGGAACCGACAAATTTTCAACTGTCTTAAGTATTTACAAATAATCAGAAAACTTATTTATCCCTTAATATATCTTTTAACATTACTTATTTATTCATTTAATTTATTTTATATATATGGTTTTTCAAGATAGGGTTTCTCTCTGTAGCCCTGGCTATCCTGAAACTCACCCTGTAGACCAGTCTGTCCTTGAATTCACAGAGGTTTGCCTGGCTCTGCCTCCTGAGTGCTGGGGTTACAGGCATGTACCACCATGGCCTGGCTTACTTATTATTATTTTAAATATTACTCTACATATATTTTTTCCTGCATGTAAGTGCTAATGCCTGTAGAAGCCAGAAGAGGGCATCTGATCTCCTAGAACTGGAGTTAAAGATGGTTGTGAGCTGCCATGTGGGTGCTGGGAACTGAACCCAGGTCTTCTGCAAGAGCAGTTGGTGCTCTTAACCACTGAGCCATCTTTTCTGCCCTGTATAGCTTTTAGTTAAAGCGTATCACTTCTGCACCCTAAAGTTAATCAGGTCATACACTGTGAGTTGGAGACTCTGGCGTTTCAAATGAGTTTAATAGGAATCTGAACACCATATAACATAATATTACCACTATACTATTAATTTTAAAATTTTGGGAAGAAGCCTTTCTTCAACTATAGAAAGCTTATGTCATTTCTTTTTCTTCTGTACCATAGTCCCTAAGAGTTTCATCTTAATTTATCGTGCATTTATTGGTTGACCTATTATATCTTTCTGCAACAAAAGCATGTACAAATTACCCAAAGAATGGAAATCTACTACAACTTGAATTGGTTGCCATTACACCTATTATTAGTATGTAGTAGATCAAAATGATGAAAATCTAATAGAGTTTTTAATATAAATAATAGTAAATAAAACAATATTGATTTAGGTGTCAGTTTTGCTAGGTAAATAATGTGCTTTGCCAACTGGTTCCTGCCTCCGGATGAATGTGATTTTCTGGATCACTTAGAGACTGAGGAAAGGGCTCATCAGAAATTCTCCTAGGTTTCATTTTATAGATAAAAGAGATGAAAACTACATTCACATAGACACAACAGGTAAAAATAAAAAGGGTTGTTGTACAGATTATTTAAGCCTCTGAACCATATGAAAAATCCAAATCATGTTTTATCATAAAATATTTGATTAATCGGCCACCTGATAGTTCTGCTAGGTCTCCCTGCAATGTTTTCAGAGTGAAGAATTAGGAAAGGCTGACCTATAACCCTTCAGGTCCTAATATTTGCAGAGAACAAAGGAAACTCAATCCCATATGTCTGACTCTGTAGATAGTTGGTTCTCGCTACTGATGGACATGAAATTGTCTGTAAAGTCAGAGCACACACTGAGTTGGTGATGCTGCACCATTATTCCTGGAATATACATGGTTAGGTTCCCACGGGCTTTTGGTCAACACATTTGAATGACCTGATCAATAAATATGTGTGTTTCTGCTTAAATACACTGTACTTATATGTTTGATTTATTACCCTTGAACTCACTGCCAACCGGGCTATAACACATGCTTGAACAAAACTTACCCAAAACCTTATTGTCCCTTTAAGCACATCACAGCACTCTTGCACTCAGGAATCCTCTCAAGTACTTTAGTACTATGATCCTGGGTCATTTGAGAGAGTGAAACTGCCCCCTTCCAAGGCTATAAATTTAAGGAAGATAGTTCTACCTACACAACAAGCAGGTTACTAGTCCCTGTGTAAAAGCCGAAATGAGAGGCCCGAGCTCTGCTTGTCTTGTTTGACCTTCACTGGAGCCATGTGTGATGAGCAGCTGAGCATTTTCACCATTCTGTGTCGTGTCCTGGTTAGTTTTCGCTGGCCTACTTGCCTAGGGATAGGGACACCTACAGTGGGCTGGGCCTCCCACATCGATCATCAATCAAAACAATGTCTCACAGACATGGTCGCAGGTCAATCTGATGGGGACAGTTCTCTTTGAGCTTCTGTCTTTCCAGTTGTCTTGTGGTTGCATCAAGTCAACAGTCACTAAGACAGCGCCTATATAGAGTTTAGCACTTGTGTACGACTCTAGGATAGAGGTCTAGATAACCGAGGGCTTGTCTTTCTTTCTTAAAGTGGATACAGAGATATTTAGTAATGAGGCTTAGCAACAGTAAATCTTCACACCATTAATAATGTGTATAGGAAGACACAAATCCATGATGGGAATCTTTAAAAACTTCAGCATTCCTACGGGTCTGAGATTCTGCACCTCATACTCAGAAGTTCTGTATCTAAGTTCAAAACCCACGGCTTTGCCTCCAGCAGAGACTGAAGACAGAGGCAAATGGCAGACTAAACATACAGCTCATGCACAGATCTGCAGAGTTGTAACAGTTGGAACTGGGATAGGAAGTGAGGGAGAGGGAAGGGTTGAGATAGAATTTCACAATTGTGGAAAATTGAAGTATGATTTTGCTCACACAATGACAGCTAGAGGGAAACCTGGCCTCAGGAGAACTCTTCATAAGCCATCGTTTTTGTTATCTATCTTTCCTCCTCTTCTGCTAAATGTAATCTGTTGTGTTATTAAAACAGATTTCTCTCAGCTTTCTGGCTAGTTCTATTAAACTAAATATGATTATTTACATATAACATTTAAATTGTTTTTCCTTTGAAAGTGATGTTCCCTTACCTCCAACTTCCAAACACTCTTACCAAATAGCTTTCACAAAAAATTCAAATTTTATTGTAATATATTGGAATGATCATGTCCTCAGCCCTATGAATATTAGAAATTGAAAGCTGATTATCTCCCCCCTCCCAATTAGTCGTCCATCTTACAGACCCAACACATCTCTATGTTGTTTCTCTGCCTTTGTCCCTACCAACAAATAAGAACAGAACCCATGCATTTTGAGTGCCTATAGCCATGTCTGACACATTGTAAGTCCTCAGTAAATAAGTAAATATAGGATGTCAATAAAATCCTGTAAGGCATGTAAATGAGTATTCACGTGTATGTGTAATCTTTTTATTTTGGAATTCCTATGCCTCTTGAATCTACTTCACTCTACCTTGATTAATCTCTTAATGCTGTTTTGTTTTCTTTGGGATAGGGTCTCACTAAGGTAACCCAGGCCGATGTTCACATTTGTGATCCTCTTAGCCAAGTGGGACTTATAGATGTGGATACCAAGCTTGGCCATAAAAGGTTTTAAACACTAGATCAAATGCACAGTCTGTGAAAATCATAAACAAAAGGTCCCCTCTTTCAAACTCTCAGATCCTACTCTTCAAAGCTATAGGTATCTCCCCCTTGGGTCCTGCTTGGCAGGTTGCAGGCGGGGGCCGCTGGAGGGAGGTCTTATCTGCGCTGAGCAGTACAATGGCGCAGACTTGAGCACTTCCGGTACTGCTCCTGCCCCTGCTCCTAGCAACCGCTGCATGAACGGCCTTGAACGGCCTCCAGGCCTGGCGGCTCCTTAGGCCTTGGCTCCATGAGGCACGAGGCGCTTGACCGTTACTGAGCTGGGGCTGGAGCAGTAGTCTCTAAACCCTGTGCCTGTGCATGCTTCTGGGGTATGCCGTGCTGAGGCAGGAAGAGGAAGAGGAGGAGGAGGAGATCCTGACCGCCACAGCATACCAGGTAAACCGGCATCTGACCTGGGCCTCTGCTGTGCCCGGGCTCTTGGGAAAGCTCGCACGGGTGTCCCAGAACCCTGTCGTTCCTCAGAGCTGCAGTTTCCTAGTTGCTATGGATCAACCAGGCCTCAGCGAACCCAGACTACTAGATTTTAAAGCGTGCTTTATTCCAGTCATAAATAAGTGATGTTTGTTGCTCTTTGCGAAACCCTGCTGCTGTTTGACACGATCACGCACCTGCTACTTTGTTCTAGTTTGTGTCTCTGTGGCTGTGATTCAACACTTGCCAAAAGTAACTTTGGGAAGGGAAGGGTTTATTCCGCTTACACGTTATAGCCCCTCATGGGGAGATGCCAAGGCAGGAACCCATAGGCAGGAACTGAGACAGGGACCATGGAGAAACCCTGCCTTGCCCTCCCACGACTTCTTCATCTTCCTGTCTTATACAGCGCAGGTCCAATTGCCTGGCGATGGCTCTGGTCACAGTGGTCACCGTTCTCCTACATCCCCTTAGGACCCAGCTGGATGAATTAGCAGTCAAGAAAATGCCCAACGCCCAGGTCTATACGACAGTCCAATGGGACCAGTCCCTCATGTGAGAATTCCTCCCCCCATGTGGGACAACTGAAGCTGTAACAGGGCTTATGTGCACACATTAACACTCAGCTCCTAAGAGGATTGCCTCCCAGACACCACGTCTCTCAGATTCATGAGGCCCAACTCTAAATATCCTTGTCTTTACCTATAACCCACCGTCCTCTGGAAAACTTTGGGTTATTTAGATTACTGGCATTATCTACCCAACACAATGTAATTCTGTGTCGACACAGTCATACTGGGGTGATAAAGACAACAGACAAATGTAATAATCCTCTGCCTATGCTCAGCAAAGGCAGCCATTGTAGGCATGCTTTAGTGTTCGGCGTGTGGAAAATTCAAGCTTTGCTTCGGGGAATGTTCTGGAATTTTTTGCTTGGTTCTCAAGTGCTGGGATGATAGGTTTGTGGCCCAGCACGGTTACAGTCCTGTCCCCCCCTCCCCCCGATCAGACCTCCCATACGT
The DNA here is from genome assembly GCA_036184795.1 of Tokudaia tokunoshimensis. NCBI lineage: Eukaryota > Metazoa > Chordata > Mammalia > Rodentia > Muridae > Tokudaia > Tokudaia tokunoshimensis. The sequence continues at coordinate 13,840,124 of BTHU01000013.1, read as the reverse complement.
TCCCCCTATGTCCTCTTCCCCTTCTCTCTTCTACCTCTTTCCATACTGCAGGTTTTCCCAGAGCTTTCCACATGCTAGGTAGATGCTCTATCATTGGGCCATATCTCCGATCCTCAATTTTTAAAATTTTCTTTCAGGTAATGCAGAGATCTTAAAAATACTTTAGTTCAGATAATGTTTTTCCTGACATCTATTAACATATGGCTTTGTATTTTGACCACATTTTCCTTCTTTCCTCCTCCCCCTCCCTCCCCTCTCTTCCCCTTCCTCTCCCCACTCCTCTCCCTCCTTTTCCCCTCCCCTCTTTTTTTGCTACGTAACCAAGGTTGGTCTTTAACTCCCAATCTTCCCTCCTCAGCCTCCTGCACCCGAGTGCCCAAGTACACCTCACGTGTGTGTGTGTGTGTGTGTGTGTGTGTGTGTGTGTGTGTGTGTGTGTTTTCATGGTCATGGAGGGGGTGGAGGGGTGGGTGAAGTACACGTATGTACATGCATGTGGAGGTCAGAGGACTGCCTTGGGTGTTGCTCAGTCCCATGTTCTGCTTTGTTTAAGACAAGCCTTCTCATTGGTTGCAAGTTGACGAAGGAGGCAAGATTAGCTGTCCAGTGGGCTCCAGTGATCCATCTGTGTCTACCATCCATCTTTCATTGGGATTTTAAGTGTGGGCTACCACACACAGCTCTTTAAGATGTAGGTTCTGGGGGACCCAAATTCAGGTCCTTGCACTTCTGAGGCAAATGCTTTACCAACTGAGCCATTTCCCCAGCACCTCACTTGTACTCCTCGAGGAAATACTTGCATTCCGTCGGTAGTGTTTGTTTCCTCTGTCTTCATGCTCATTACATCACTGTGTGTGCGTGTACTGCACACTTGGGGGCACACCCAGTGACTCACATGTGTGAGGTGCACTCTACACCCGTTGTATCTCACTAAGTTGCACATGCAGACCTTGAAATTTCACTATACCCTAAGCTATCCTCCTATCTCATCCTCCCAAGTAGCTGGGATAACACAGCCTATGCCCCTAGGACTGCTCATGATATTTTTGCTTATATTTCTTCCTTGTACCTTAGACTTCTCATCTGGGGCTATTGTTGCTTATGAAATTTGTGGGAGCACCTTTCCTTTATGTGCGTGCAGATTCTGTTTGTGAGCCTAGGATGGTGTTTATTGACCTCCCCATATGGAAGATGAGCTTATACTTCACTCACACATCGTCCATGCTTTCTGCCTTCCTTTCTCCATTTCTTGGTTATTTTGTTCATGTTTATACTATACTTTCTATACTAATATTTAAATTTTTGGTATGGAAATAGACGCATAGACATAAAGTTCAGCTATACAATCATAAGATCCAGAGTTGTTTGACTTTGTTCTGTATTTAAATATATTTAATACTCTATTACTTCCTTTATTCCCAAGTTGCCCCCCTTCTGGTCTGAGTTGATAGGAATTATTATTATATATATATATAGTCATATATTTCTACAAGAAAGACTCATGGGTGATATCTTTCCTGAGCTTTACTTGTTTGAAAATGTTATAATATTGCTCGAGTGAAAATTTGGCTTTGTATAAAATTCTTAAGCTGTTTTTCCCTGGAGAAATGTTCTGACATTTAAATGATGTAAATGTTGCCATGGAGACGTGTGAGGTTTCCTTGATACATTTTATACTTGTCTGATCAAAAGGCAAGGGAAATATCATTTTACACCTTAAACAATACCTGGACTCAGCTTTGCTTGTTAAATATTTAGTGATTATAATTGGAGCATAAATAGATGTCGCTCCAAAGTCAAAGGCATCGGGAAAGGCACACTAGTTTCTTAAAGGGGTTGGCAAATAATCGCCCACAGGAGTTTGGCTGATGATAGCCCACAGGCAGGCTCTCTCATGTACCTATGTTTGTATGGCACTCTACAAAGTGACAGTGAATATTTTGCAGCCCATTTGGTGACTGGTGTCACTAATTTGAATCCCAGTGAAGTGAAAAAGCTATCCACTTTAGATGAGCAGAACCGTATAGAAATAGTGTAAAATAATAAAAGACGCTGGGGGTGTTGATACAGGCCATTAACGCTCGGGGCAGAGGCAGGTGGATTTCTATGAGTTCAAGGCTAGCCAGGGCTACATAGTGAAGCCGCATCTCAAAAAAATATCCCAATCCTTATCACTTATTATATTTTTATCAGTAAGACATTCTTTTCTTACACGAGTGTCTAAACAACTTACCCAGCTCTGCCTTTCTGCCCACAAAGCTAGGCTTATTTCCTTTGGTTTGTTTCTTTAAAGCTTAGCAACTTACGCTCTGTCACAGACGTAGGAGGCTTTGGTTTGGGATGATTTTGACTCAGTCCCTGACTCCCGGGGTCTGTTTCTTTATCTACTTTGAGACGTCTCCTCACCTATTTCCAGGTGTGGCCCCAACACTGCATCCTTGAGTTTTTGGCTGCAGAGAATGGCCCTTCTGTGGTGAATTCTGATACTTACTTCTTAAGTCTCAGCTGAACGTTTTGTGCCGTGTCCGGTCACCACATAGACTATCGGGTGTTGCCACCGTCACGGTCAGCCTCCTGCTCAGCGTCGGCATCTCTAGCGCTCCTGTTCCCGCTTGGACTTCCCTTGTTTACTTGACTCATCAGAAGCACAGCTTCTTGTTATCTAAAGCCTTTTCTGTCTTACCTTGATTTCTAGGCTTAAATTCTTGACGGTAGTTACCAGATATTTCTATTCATCATCCCTGTTGGTGACATATTAGACTTCCCTCTCTGCTCCTTCATTGTATGTGTGTGTGTGTGCGCGCACACGTGCGTGTGCATGATACAAGCTTAGCAGATGTTCTTCCGCTGAACTCCTTGCACACTCAGCACACAAGGTTCATGTTTCCCACACGCCCCTTTTGTTTTTCGCACTATCTTTGGGTGGATGGAAGTATCTGGAAGTGGCCTTTTGGTCTTCCATGTATTCTGAAGTTATTTCTGTAGCTTGAGCCACTGTCCTGTTAATTTTCATAAGTTCTTTAATGGTCTTCAGGAAGAAAGCGATCCTAACACTGATAATCATTGCAAGTATTATAGCATATAACATGCTAAATATTATGTAGCAGGAATGTATTGAAAACTAAAGTTGGGGGCGAAAATTAGCCCATCAGTGTAAGAAAGGAGGCATGGTCTCGTATGTGCGGAATCTGGAGATTTTTCACAAAGGGTCACTGTTTAGTGCACATGTTTAGTGCACGCTGTGTTCACTATTAAGCTTCCTGAGAAGTAGGCAGCTATATATTCAGATTTCAATATCAATACTAATAGTTATCAACCTGTCTTATATTAAGAACACTGTGTGGTTATGTGTTTTAGAGTCCGTCACTTCACAGTTTCACACGGAAGCTGGATGGAGACATTTATACCCGTTGACCTGACAGTTCAGAAGCCACAAGTGAACGACAAGGAACACAAGTCAAGAAGAAGGTAAAAATAAATAGGGGAAAATGAGGGTTCTTTCCCCATAGTAAAACTTGAACAATATATAGCTTCCGGAAATCCATGGTGGGGTTGTAGCTCAGTTGATCGAGTGCTCGCATACCGTGCAGGAAACCCTGGGCTCAGTGCCCAGCACCGCATTAACCTCACATGGTGGCACATGCCCGTTAATTCTGATGCTCTGGAGGTAAAGGCAGAAGGATCAGAACTTCAAGATTCTTTTTGGTTGCATATCTAACTCAAGTCCAGTCTAGGCTACATGAGGCTTTACCTTAACAAACAAACATCCTTAAAGGTCACGAGTGGGGAAAACACTGGGGAAATGAGACCAAGGTATAATGGTACATATGTATGTAAATAGTGTGATGAAATCCATTAGCTTGTACCCTAACCTAAAAGCTAACTGTACAATGTCACGTGAAGACTTATCGAGGGGTCTGGGCTCGGTTCTGAAGTGAGCCATCTTATAATGGCCTTACCCTTATCCCATCTTGGGTCTGCTCAGTCCACTCCCGAATCATTACGTTATTAAAGATAAGCAGTGTGTGGCCACGAGGAAGGTTTCATAACACGAGGGGAATGCAAACACGTCAAAGAAGCACTGAAGAAACAAGACAACATGAATATTAAAGTTCAGCAACCACCTCAAAGGTCTCCTGAGACAACCAGAAAGGTGAAAAATAGTCAACTTTCAGAAATTAACAATACAGAGCAGATATAGAAAAAGAAATAGCTCTTGGAAATTAAAAGCATGTATCAAGCTGGGCACAGACAGCGGTGCACACCTTTGATCTCGGCGCTCAGGAGGCAGAGGCAGGAGGACGAGATGGAAAACAGGAGAGAACAGGTGGTGTATAGCTGACAAAATAAAATAGTATATATTAGTCTGAAGTATATTTCTAATAGCAATAAATAAAAAAATAAGTTCTTAGTAAAAGGCAAAAGATGTGTGCAATCTGAAGGGAAAATAGCTAAAAATAGTTGAAAATAACTTTTGAAAATGTCAAACTGGATACAGGTAAAATGCATCCCGAGAAGTGTCAGAGAATACCAATAGATGAAGAAGAAAAAGATGGAAAACATGTGAGGCAAAGGCATTATTGTATTCTCAAAAGAAAATATGATCTGCCAGGGCAATTCTGTAAAGGAAAAACACGCGTGAAGATGAACACGCTGTGATTTTATGGTGTAAGAGTTCACTTGAGAACGAGGCACAGCGGTGCACGTTGGGTATTGGTTCATGCTTTGTCTTAATCTTCCAGATGCTGAGGGGCCCTGCCCCAGCTGACTTTGCTTGGTAATAAAGAATTGCTGTACAGCCAATGACTGAGCAGAGAGACAGAGGCAGGACTTTTCGATTGCAAGGGCAAGGTTAGGGGAAGAAGAACAGACAAGATTAACAGGGAAGCAAAGAGCAGACTGAAAAGTCCGTTGACATGTAAGAATCCAGAAAAGTGGCTCTAGGGACCACTCCCGGATTGGGTCTGGGGTAGGAGAAATGAAATATAGATTTTAAAAGCTGTTAACTCAGGAATACCAAAGGGAAGTATGTGCTAGCCTTGGGAGCTTTAGAAGTATCCAATCATTAAGCTAGCAAAATTAGCTGGCATGTGTGCCTTTCATTCTCAAATCCAGAGCTCTCGGGTGAGAGCAGAGGAGACATGCACACCCCACTGGGAGTCTAGAGTGGCTTTAAACTATTTATCACTACTAGTGCACACCTATAATCCCAATGCTTAGGAGGCAGAAGCAGGAGGATCTCCCAAAATTGAGGCCAACCTGGTTTGCATAGCAAGGCTCTGTCTCAATCCTCTAGCCCCAGCCTTGGTCTTTTTGTGGGTAAGAACAGTTCAAAATTCAAATAGGTCTATCTGAAGCCAAAAAAAAAAAAGTCAAAGTAAGGGGACAATAAACCACTTTAATAAGTCACTCTCATTACAGATCAGCTATCAAAGTTAATGATAATACCAAATTATCATCCTGATTTCAATGCAGACAGAGATACCAAGAAACAGTCAGCTGTTGCCCCCAACAACTGCAAGACACAAATTCTCTACCATGTTATGTGGAGCAATTAAGAAATGAGCACAGAAAGTCATGGCATCATTTTACCAAAGCTTTAAAATTTTAATAGACATGCTATACTGTTTACATTGTAAGTCAGTAACAACACCCATCACAATAGCCACAAACAATATAAAGTATCTTTGGTGTGACTCGAACCAAACAAGTGAAAGATCCATATGACAAGAACTTCAAGTCTCTGAAGAAGGAAATCAAAGAAGACCTCAGAAGATGGAAAGATCTTCCATGCTTGTGAATTGGCAGGATTAATATAGTAAAAATGGCCATCTTGCCAAAAACAATATACAGATTCAATGCAATCCCCATCAAAATCCCAACTCAATTCTTCATAGAGTTGGAAGGAGCAATTCTCAAATTCATCTGGAATAACAAAAAACCCAGGATAGCTAAAACTATTCTCAACAGTAAAAGAACTTCTGGGGGAATCAGTATCCCGGACCTCAAGCAGTACTACAGAGCAATAGTGTTAAAAACTGCATGGTATTGGTACAGGGACAGGCAGGTAGATCAATGGAATAGAATTGAAGACCCAGAAATGAACCCACACACCTATGGTCACTTGATCTTTGACAAAGGAGCTAAAAACCATCCAGTGTAAAAAAGATAGCCTTTTCAACAAATGGTGCTGGTTCAACTGGAGGTCAGCATGCAAAAGAATGCAAATTGATCCATGCTTATCTCCTTGTACTAAGCTCAACTCCAAATGGATCAAGGACCTCCACATAAAACCAGACACACTGAAACTAATAGAAAAGAAACTGGGGAAGAGCCTTGGGCACCTGGGCACAGGGGAAATTTTCCTGAACAGAACACGAATAGCTTATGCTCTAAGATCAAGAATTGACAAATGGAACCTCATAAAATTACAAAGTTTCTGTAAGGCAAAGTACACTGTAAAATGGACAAAATGGCAACCAAAAGATTGGGAAAAGATCTTTACCAACCCTACATCTGACAGAGGGCTAATATCCAATATATACAAAGAACTCAAGAAGTTAGACTCCAGAGAGCCAAATAACCCTATTTAAAAATGGGGTACAGAGCTAAACAAAGAATTTTCACCTGAGGAATATCGAATGGCTGAGAAGCGCCTAAAGAAATGTTCAACATCCTTAGTCATTAGGGAAATGCAAATCAAAACAACCCTGAGATTTCACCTCACACCAGTCAGAATGGCTAAGAGCAAAAATTCAGGTGACAGCAGATGCTGTTGAGGATGTGGAGAAAGAGGAACACTCCTCCACTGCTGGTGGGATTGCAAGCTGGTACAACCACTCTGGAAATAAGTCTGGCGGTTCCTCAGAAAAGTGGGCATGATACTTCCAGAGGACCCTTTTATACTACTCCTGGACATATACCCAGAGGACTCCCTGGCATGCAATAAGGACACATGCTCCACTATGTTCATAGCAGCCTTATTTATAATAGCCAGAAGCTGGAAAGAACCCAGATGTCCCTCAACAGAGGAATGGATACAGAAAATGTGGTATATTTACACAATGGAATACTACTTAGCAATTAAAAACAGTGAATTCATGAAATTCTTAGGCAAATGGTTGGAACTAGAAAATATCATCCTAAGTGAGGTAACCCGATCACAAAAGAACACACATGGTATGTACTCACTGGTAAGTGGATATCAGCCCAGAAGCTCGGAATACCCAAGACACAATTCACACATCAAATGATGCCCAAGAAGAAGGAAGGAGAGGCCCATGGTCCTGGAAAGGCTCGATGCAGCAGTGTAGGGGAATGCCAGGACAGAGAAGCGGGAGGTGGTTGACTGGGGAACAGGGGGAGGGAAGAGGGCTTTTGGGACTTTTGGGGAGGTGGGAACCAGGAAAGGGAAAATCATTTGGAATGTAAATATAGGATATAGAAAAAAAAAGAAAGTAGGCATTTAAATCACTATTTAAAGATGCTCCTCTGAAAGTAAAACCCACAAATCATCTTGGGAGGGAAGGGTGAATGAAGATGCTAACTCCGGCGTTGTTACAGATACAGCTTCGTATGTCAGGGGGAGGTAGGTGGGATTTAAGTCTGCCCCTTAAACTACTCTTTCAAACTGAAGATTTAAGAACTAAGGCATGAATTAAAAGCCTGAAAGGTAAACCTTTAAAAGTGTTAGGAAGACATAGAAGAATTTTGTAATCACCTCAGATAAAGACAGATTTCTTAAAAGTTCATAATATAAACAATAAAGGCCGAGATAGGTCAATTCTATTAAAGCTAAGAACTTTATAACAGTATTTAAAATGTGAAAGTCCAAGTTAAGTATATAAAGTGACTGAGGACCACTGTTTAAAGTTCATAAATAACGGAAGAAAGGTTACAGATAGACACTCCAGCAAACAGGAAACATTATAGATGCTTATAACAAATCAATGTGTCTGTAAATCAGTCCACAGAGGCCATGCTGGTGCTTCTTTCCTTTTTCATGATACTGGGTTTGTTTAATACAGCAGTAGACCTGTTCTCCTCTGACTTGAGAAATACATTTAAGGCTTTGCAAAACCCAACCTTCTTCGCCTTATGAGTTTGTCTACTGTACATGTCAGTTGTAGTCACTGGGTTTTGATTCTGTGTGTCCCTATGAAGTCTTTCCCAACATCTATAACCAATATGGATGTACTGTTTGCTGTTCTCGCCATGAAGAAAGGCAATAGAGGTGTATAGAATTTCAGGTAACTCCCTCTGCCACTAAGTTCATGGCAGGAATTAACTAATTTAATTCCTTCATCTTCAGAAATGAAGTAAAGCTTTAAACTTTCAAAATGTTTATTATTTTATGCTAACACTCATTTAGCATTTCATTATTTCTTTTTTTCTTTTTGGGTGGGAGGGGACGCTGACCACTGGGGGGGGGGTCACGTAACTAGTCATTTCATTATTTCCATGAAAGTGTTTCAGTTTTGCTCTACAGATAGCTAGCAAAACACTTTTTGAAGGGATTAGTGTGATTTTGTGTTACAAAACAGAGAGGAGATACTAACTCTCTAGTGTTAGCCATGTCGTACAGTAAACAGTCTGTGTTAGTTACAGCTGTGAAGCTTGAGATCCTGTGTAGTTATTTGTTTTCTTACAATTACTTTTTTTTTTGTCATCTTAGACACTCAACATATAAAGGCCGACGGTGCAGAGATGGTACACCAGCTAAGGCTGTGGGCAAGAGACTATCCTCCAGGTCCTTGGAGTCAGAGGGAACAGAAGACGACCAAGATTACCATCCAGGCATGGTGTTTCTATGTTGTTTAACTGTAGCACTTTCCTTCAAAATAGCAGCTTTGCTGTCCAACCAATCCCATGAGTTGCAGCAGTTGGAAATGCCTCCAACCATGAAACCTGCTCCTTAAGACTGTCATGATCTAATACTGATACTGATAATGATAAAATTACAGGCATGTCACCAGCACTACCAACATTCCTGATGCCTCTGCTCTCTTTATAGTTCGTTCGCCACGAACTAGACTTTACAACACATCCGTGCTTTCTTAAGTCTTCACTGCTTTCTGGCTGTTTTATCACACACACAACATACACACACACACACAGACACACATGCACACACACACACACGCACACACCACACACATACATATACACACCACACACACTCTACACACATATACACACACAACATACACACACACAGACACACATGCACACACACACACCACACACACATACACATCACACACACCCCACACACACATATACACACCACACACACACTACACACATATACACACACACTACACACCACACACACAGACACACATATATCACACACACACCACACACACATATACACATCACACACACACCACACACACACCACACACCACACACACACCACACACATATACACTCACTACACACCACACACACAGACACACATATACCACACACACAACACACACACAGCCCATCCATAACTGCTGGTGTCCTAATCGCTCCTCCCCACACCTCCCTTTCTGAGTCTCCTTTGTCTTTGTTCACATTCCGTCCTACCCAGTTCGGCAAATTTTAATGGCCAGGTTCTCTCTGTGTTTCTCTTTCACATCCCCACTTTGTAAACTCGAGTGTCTGCAGTCCTGACCTCCAGACGGTGTCCTCCAGAACTAGTCAGTCCATCGGTCCCTTGTCCCAAGCCTTCTTCCCCCAGCCCCGCCTCACGGTCCTCAGAGCACATGGAGGTGCTCTGTGCCTTCTTTAAAAACCCAAACAGAAGCACCTGGAGGCCTGTGCGCCCTTCCAGCAGTCTCTACTACAGGGTCGTTGCTCTTGACAGAGTAACCTGGGGTTCCTGCCTCTCCCTGCCTGTGATTCACTCCTCACCTGCTCCGTCCTCCTCCATTCTACTAATAAGACTCTTCCAAGGTCACGGGATGCCTCCTCATGGCTAAGTCCTCAGAAATTATTGAAAAATAGACTAATCTGTTTCACTTCACCATTCTGCAGTTTTTTTCTTTTGATAACTTCATTTCTTGTGTGTGTGTGTGTGTATGTGTGTGTGTGTACCCTCGTCTCCCCGTGCCCACATTCCTACATGCTCGTATGGTATGAGTATATGTGCATATGAGAACATGTACATAAAGGGCCCAAAGACACCATTCAGTGTCATTTCTCAGATGCTACCTACTGTGCTGTGTGAGACAAGGTCTCACTCACTGGGCTAGCTCTGGCTAGGTAGTCTTGGCTTGAGTGGCCTGTCCCAGGGATCCTCCTGTCTCCTCTTCCTCAGAAGATTACAAGTGTCATCACACGAGAGGGAACTTGGGTCTTCACACTTCACAGAGAGCACCTCACCAGCTGATCTGTTTCCCTAGCTCTCCCAAGCCCTCTTTAGTTTCTTAGATGATATTTTTCTCTGCTTTCTACATCATTTCTTGGGTGTTTTCCAGTCTCAAAATTAGTGGTCCCTTCCCGTCTGGACTAGACCAAACTTGGACCATTGCCATCCTTGTTTGTCACCTAAACAAACCAATCATACGTAGGCCACTCCTCCAACTGATGCCACCTCTGCCTGAGAATCAGTGGGTGGTTTCCTGAAGGGATCTGAGTGCCAGACAGAGTTCCAGGCATTCTCTGGGCAGACTGTTTGAATTTGATCTTTTTGCTCTTTTCCTCAAGAGAAAGAGGACAGGAGAGTGAGCTGCATAGGGGCACAAGGGTTGGGAAAGTAAAAACTTAGAATCCAGGTTAAAGAGCTTGAAGATACGAACTTTGGAAGGTTTTAAAAAGTGTGTGTGTGTGTGTGTCTGTCTGTCTGTCTGTTAACTTTAATCATGTGCATGGTTTGGGTGTGGGTTTGTGTATGTGAGTGAGCACAGGAGCCCACAGAGGTCAGATCTACGGTAGTATCCCTGGGAGCTACAGTTGCAGGCAGTTTGAAGTCACTAGATATGGGTGCTGGGAATCTGCTAGAGCAGTGTGTGCTCTTAACCACTAAGCCATGTCTTCGGGGCACCTCCCAATCCCAGATCTTGCTTTTTAAGACAGTGTCTTACTATGTAGCTCTAGCTAGCCTGGGTCTTGCTGTGTGTAGATCAGGATGGCCTCATACTCAAAGAAATCTGCCTGCCTTGCCTACAAAGTGGTGGAATTAAAGGTGTGCTCCACCATATCCAGCATCCATGACAAACAATCTGGAGAGATGGCTCAGTGGATAAGAGCACTGACTGCTCTCCCAGAGGTGCTGAGTTCAAATCCCAGCACCCACATGGTGGCTCACAACCATCTGTAATGAGATCTGATGCCCTCTTCTGGTGTCTGAAGACAGCTACAGTGTACTTACATATAATAAATAATAAAAATAAGCTCCATTTTCTGTTTTGAAAAGACTACATATTAAAGAATAAGAATTGGCCCACGCAGACTGGTTAGCAGACTTTAGATGTCATGAAGGTAGTCTTAATCATTTGTGCTGATGGATTGGAGAGAGCTGGATGTGTTAAAGATGATGCCTAGGCTCCTGGGATTTTTAATGTAATGAATAGTAAATAGTACCATACATTAAAATATGAAACCTCACACAAGCATCCGTGGGGCCTGAGAGTGGGCGTGAATTTAGATCTTAGATATATTGAGTTGAGAGTACCTTTGGTTCATGCCAGTCAAGATGCTGAGGAGACAGCTGAACATGATCCAGGAGCTCTGAAATGCCAGGTCAAAGATGTATTTGGGAGTAATCTAAGATTGGACATTTATGTCATGGTCACAATGAGAATACTTAGGGGAGATGTCTATCAATTAGGAGCCAAAAACAGGTCAGATATAGACATGGGATTTGTCAGCTTGAGACTGGACAGGATGAGGAAGAAATGAATATGTGGTATCACAGAAATCAATGGAAAATAACTGTATGAGAAAGGATTGAAATACAGCTTACCTCTGTATTCCTAGTACTTGGGAGGCAGAGGCAATATGATTGTTACAAGTCTGAACCCAACCTGATCCACATAGTAAGTTCTAGTTCAGCCAGGGGTACAAAATGTGACCCTGTCTCAACCTATATTCGGAAAAAAAATTATGAAAGTATGAAACATCACTAATACACTCATAAAATCAGAACTGGAAAATGTCCATTGAGTGTACTGACCTCAAAAGTGTAGTCATTTGAGAGCCATTTTGGTGTGATTCCAAGACTGCAGTGGATTAAGAACTGGATGATAAAAAATAAATAAAACATAACTCTTCAGAGAAGTTCATCTTTAAAGAGACAACATGTGGTGATAACTGGAGTGTAGTCAGAGAATGGATTTAATGTGGAAGGAGTATGCAGGAGAAGGTAGTTAACCATGCAGACATGAAAATAAGTGATGGAAAGGATTGTTCTGGTATCAGGAAAGCCAGGCGTCTCCTTTACTAAGTCAGTACTAGAGAGAATCATGGGTGCAGATGAGGGAGCTTGGTTTGTGTGTCAGTGGCAGCATGTTATGGAGAAGAAACAACTAAGTTGAAGGACAGAGGCCAGAAGGTAAGGTTTGCCTGAAAGTTCAAAGAGCATAGAGAAAAATTAAAAATAGCCATTGAAAGGGAGAAGAGCAAGTGGATAAAGATCAGTGGAATCTGTGGTTTGTCTTCAGGGTTTATGTACAGTTAATTACAGTGAATTTGTGGGGTTGCCAAAGCCCACTTTGCTGTGAACCTTCATCTGATAGTGCTGAGATGGGCAGATCTGAGGAGAGACAGTCTACGATATTGACAAGAGTGTGTGTAAAGATGTTATCTGAAGTGGTGAAAAAAAAGGAAGGATGGTGGCTTGTAGGAGAGTTGTGGAGCAATGGGATGGGCAGACTGTAACAATGGGGTGGACACACTGTAGCAATGGGGTGGATAGACTGTAACAATAGGATGGGCAGACTGTAACAATGGGGTAGACACATTGTAGCAATGTGGGCAGACTGTAACAATGGAGTGGACACACTGTAGCAATGGGATGGGAAGACTAACAATGGAGTGGACACATTGTAGCAATGTGGGCAGACTGTAACAATGGGGTGGACACACTGTAGCAATGGGATGGGAAGATTGTAACAATGGGGTGGACACACTGTAGCAATGGGGTGGATAGACTGTAACAATTAGGAAGAGAGCCTAACAGTTGGGTATACAGACTGTAACAATGGAGTGTGGACAGACTGGTGAGGTGGAAGGTAGCCACATTGCAGGGCACAAAGGAAGCTGAAAGGATGGAGGGCAAATGGTCTGCAGTATGGTGTAACAGTAGCCACTTATGGAACAATTATACACTGTTGAATTATATTTCTTGTAATCTGTAAAAACAAACAAGCCCCTTTTTAAGACTGCATCATAGATGTGGCCTACAGTTGCATACATGCTAGAGATTGAGAAGTCGGAGGAGATCTGGGGTGTAGCGAAAGGGCTTAGCATCAAATGGGTCTCAGTTTAGGAGCATGAAATGGAAAAGTGAGCCCTCTGTGGAGACAAAGCTACAAGCTAACTGAGTGACCCAGCAACTGGATTCCTGGGAAATGTTGGAGTGTGCATGTATGGTGTCCCGAAAGCCAGGAACTTCAAAGGAATAGGACCTTATTTTTAATGGGTAGAGATTGTTTTGGAAGTGGGGAGTGGGAAGGAAAACCCGCTTTCCAGCCTGGGCTACATGGAGCATGAGACCATAAACAGTTGCCAGTTGAGAGAGTCCTCCCTCGGGGAATAACCACATCTTACAGGTCTTTCTCCTATAACTGGTCCAGGAAAACCCACCTTCTCTGGCCGTCCATCTCCCAAGCGATGCTTTCACTGTCTTATGGTTCTCTCCTCCTCAACTTCTCATCCTACTCTAATCCTCAAAACCTTGCCATCTCTCAGCAGGTGATTTCTTGGAAAGGAAGAGCATGTGAGTCAGCTTGGAACACACAGGCCCCCTGAAGAGGGACTAAAGGCTGAAATGGGACATGATGAGACTTACTGGGTTCATGCACTAAACGTGTTTTGCAGTTTTGTTTGTAGTTATACTATTTTTTCACCTACTAAGTTGTGGCTCTGTGCCTTTGCTGTATATGTATTTGTTAAATGTGAGAGACCAATCACTTCTATAAATTTCTCCCATCAATAACTTCCCCCAGTCTTCTATATGTAACCCACCAGTTAAGTAAGGTGTACAAGAAATATGAGCAATACCCTCTCTGCTCTTCTGCATTCGTATTTAAATATATTCTGTACTCAGTCCCATGTTAAAGTTAATTAAAAGGTTTATTTCCTATGAGTGTTCACTCATACACTAAAGGTGTATTCTAATAATAAAATTATTCAGCAAAGCGACTGACATTTACCTTAGTAGGGACTATTAAGTAATTTAATCCTTGGCAGTGTCTGAGGTTCTTACTGTAACAATAGGTGAAGTATGGAAGATGCGAAAGTTGATCAGTATGAGAAGATGCCATATTCTATCCCAAGAGGCTCTTGCTCCTTCCCGCCCTTTACTGCAGCCTAGTTGTCAAGGATACCCCCCCCCAGTGCTACTTACCTCCTTATTTCAAAGGTGGGGAAGGTAAGGCAGGCACCTAACTTGCAAAGGAAAACAGCCAGAAGACTAACACTCGTCTCAGTGAACCCAGGCAGTTGGCTCAGCACGAGCTCCTAGCGCCTCATCTAACGGCTGATTCTATTGTTTGGTATGTGAAATTACTCTGGTATTATTAGAGCACACAGTAGATACTCAGTTCATAATGTTTTTCTTTGCAGAATACCTTGAACAAAGGTTCAGTCGGCAATGTGTAGGGGTTTCCAAGCCATTTCTCCCTGATATAAGGAAGGCAAATGAAAAGCCAAAGCAGACTGCCCATACAAACGGGAAGAAGTTCCAAGTTCTTCACCCATATGACAGAGCAGGTATGCTGTGGTCCTGTGCCAGCTTGGAGGGGACGGCGCACACTGCCACGGTTTCCCAAGCCTTCGCTGCTTGTGTTGGACAGACTATAGAGAGAAGAAAAAGTCTCATTGAGTCTTGCAGGTTTCGTACCATAAAGAACTCCTACATTTTCAATTATTTCTGAAACTTAAAATATCACTAAAATTGACAAAGTATTTAGGGATTATGTTCTTACTGAAGATATTATATTCTCTGACTATAGTTTTAGAACTCCATGTAAGACAAATTATAGCTTTGTATTATGCTTCTAGTAAAATGTGTGTGGGGTGTGTATGTGGGGGGGTTGCCTGAGTGGGAGGGGGGCTGTGTGAATATGGAGCGGTGTGGATGTGTGGAGGTGTGGGGATGTGTGTCTGTGTGTGTCTGTGTAGTGTATGTGTGTGTGTAGTGTATATGTATATGTGTGTATGTGTGGTATAAGTGTGTGTGTATGTGTATGTGTGGTGTATGTGTATATGTGTGCGTATGTATAGTGTATATTCAGTATAAGTGTGTGTGTATGTGTATGCGTGGTATGTATGTGTGTGTGTATGTGTAGTGTATGTGTGGTATGTGTGTATATGTGCAGTGTAAGTGTGTGTGTATGTGTGGTATATGTGTGGTGTGTGTGTGTGTATGTGTAGTGTATGTGTGGTCTGTGTGTATATGTGCAGTGTAAGTGTGTGTGTGTATGTGTGGTATATGTGTGGTGTGTGTGTGTGTGTGTGTGTAGTATATGTGTGGTATGTGTGGTATATGTGGTGTGTGTGTGTGTGTGTGTGTGTATGTGTGTGTGTGTGTGTGTATCTTAGGGCCATACACATTCTAGGCAAGTGCTCTACCACCTAGCTACATTGTCAACCTCTGGTTGTCTTAAACAGAGACTCACTATGTCACTCGGAGACTCACAGGCTGACTTTGAAATTGACATCCCCTTGCCTCAGTCTCTGGGATTACAGGTCTGCACGACCACACCTGGTACAAAGATTAAATACAATGATCAATTATCCAAATAATTAAGCATGTTTTTCCACTAATATTTTTGATACTTTCTTTATATTTTAAATCATTATTTTAATATCATAAGTTTTATAAAGGAAACTTTCCTGTTTCTTACTAGAATACCACAACCCAGAGATAGATTTATCATCACATGTCATCAGAACCCCTTATCCACACTGGGACATTCAGGTTTTTTGATATCTCAGCAGAAGACCTTCATCTGTGCAGTATTCAGCCTCCCTTGAGTGCTCCAGGGGTCCTGTGACTTCTGTTATTCAGTAGAATGTGGCGCAGATGATAGGCCTTCTCCTGGGGGACAGATCACTGCATCAGAGGCCATCTTGCTAGCAGAATTATTCTAGTCCCTCCTTTGTTGGTTTTGAGGAAACAGAAGATTTCTGGTGCTGTTTTATAAAGATAGCACACATTTCACTTCTCCGCAAAGAAATGGTTTTGCTCAGCTGACGTGCATGACTTGTGGCGGGCCTGAGATAGAGAATGAAGTGTTAGGATCAGTGATGCCATTGGCTTGCCTTGTGTGCTTCTCAAAAGCCCCTGTGACTTGTTCTATGGTCTAATAAGAAACGCCATGGGAGCAGTCACTGGAGAGGAGAGACAGCTCACAGAATAGGAGAAAATAGTTTCAAACTGTTGGCCCCACAGAGGACCAATTTCCAAAATGCATAAGGAACAAAAACCCTCAAGTTAATCCCCAGTTAGTTAATGGGCAGGGTGTCTGAAAGTCACAGCATAAGGTATAAAAAGCAAGCCCGTGTGTGGAAACCATTATACAGCATTGTCAGGGAAAATTAAATATTAAACCCAGTGAGAGATCTTCTCACACCAGTCAGAACAGTGAAAAAAAGTTACAAAACTGGAAAAGATGGGAGGAAAGGAAACAACCGTGTACCCCTGATGGGAGCATAAAACCCCACAGCCACGGTGAAGACAACACAGAGGAGGGACCACTGACGGGAGCAGGGTCTGGCCATGGTAATGATATATCTGACATACACTTTGAAACTTAATTTTAAAACTGGGGTGGGGGGAAGGTATAAAATAAAGTTTAAGGTACAGTCTGCATAACATGGGAAATAGATGCAAAAAAAGGAAAAGGGTGTGTTGAGAAGCATGAAATTAGGATCAAGAAATATGGTTTGCAAGAATCTATGGAGTGAGTGGCTATCCTTGTGAAGGATGTCTCTGACCCACATTGTTTCCTCTTTTCTTCTGACGCTATTGCTTCCAGTCCTGTTAGGCCTTACAGAAGAAAGGCTTTTAACTGGGTCCTGATCCAGTGTTTCCTGTGGCTTATGATCTGTGATTATGTAATTAAACCCTTCGTTTCAAACGAAGTAAGTGATAAGTGCGTGTATAAGTTATCCCTAAAGATCTAGCTTGCCGGCCGTTAGCAAGAGTTTCAGGTTCACATACATCCATTTTCCACCTTCCTCATTCTCCGTGTTTGTGGTGTGTGTGGGTATGTGCTTATGTGGGTGTGTGCATGTGTGCAAACAGGTGCATGCGCGCATGTATGTGCAGGTTGTGATGTCTTAAGTAAAATAATTGGGCTTTCTTTTGAGCTCCTGTTAAAGCTTAATTTAAAGCTGTTTCTTCTTTTATTGCTGTGTTAACTTTTATTACTATTTAACTTCTTTGTATATGGAAATATTTGTAAATGATGCCTAGACTTGCCACTTATATTGAACTCTAAAAACCATTTTCTACCAGAGCCAGAAGAGGCCGATGCCGTAAAACATATTATGAGGCTAAGAGAGAAGCTTGAATGGGAAATACCATCATTTCCAAGTTCTGTGAAGTATCGCCCTAAGACTGTGGCTCCAAAGCGTAGCTTAAAGGTACAATTCTATTTTATGCAATTTCAACCACTCAAAATTAAAATGTGAAACTATATTAACTTTTATTTAATTCATTATAGATATTACATCCATGCTCATTAATAACATTAATTACAACACATTTGGCAAATATAAAAGAATCTCGATAAAATTTATTTCACAAAAGTTATTATCATAATTATTTCACGACAGTTTTAAGTCTATAATACATCTTGCATATGTCCCCCCCCCATCTTTTCCTCTTATTCATTGGGGTCACAGGAAAGTGTGTCATGTGCCATAAATTGGAATCTACTTTTGAGTGTCTGTATGTCACTTTGTGACTTACAAAAAGAAATAGAAGGAGCTTATATAAGAAACTTACTAGAAACTCCTGTTCTCAGCTGCACACTAGACTGAGTCAGTAACTGAAATGTTGCTAGTCATCTGTTTACTCAGTAAACTGCTACATACTTAACGAAGCATTGCTCCAAACTCTGGGATCAGGTTTTTTTTTTTTCTTCAAAGGGCCATATAACAAGTATTTCGGTCTTCAGAGACCATATGCTCTCTGTTGCAAGGAAGCACTCACCCTGTCTCTGTAGCACAAGACCATCGGTACACAGTATACAACAAATGGATATGACTGTATGTCAATAAAACTTTATTTATAAAAACAGACACCTGGTCCAGGCTTGGTCTGCCAATCCCAGCTCCAGATGGTTGTTCTAATGACAAAAGGTCTTTTGATTGTTGTTCATAGCTAGAGAAGGTGACCGGAAGTACATTCATAAATCGGATTCACACAGTTTTGAATCTCTGTACACTCACTATGCCGTCTTGAGCAAGCTTCTCTTCTCTCTGAACTTTATAGTTCCTTTGACCTTGGAATTGAGATAACGGGAACCTGTCTAGAGAGTTGTAAAGACTAAATGGAAAAAGAAAGTGCTATAGTATCAGATTATGGACATCATGTGTGAAAGTACAAAACTGAGTTCTAACTGTCCATGGCTGCTTTGGATCCTTGAGTAAATTATACTTAATTTATATGCAAAAAAGACTTGTGGATTCTATGTACACCAAGTATCCACCAAGTAGCCTTAGAAAATCGGATTAGGACAAACCTGGCATAACTGGGCAAACAGCTACAATAAGGCTCGTCACTCGGCCACTCGCGCACTTATCTCATTGCTCACTGCTTCTTATTTTCGGGGTTGAAATTTATTTTGGAAGGTGTCGTGGTACAGGTTTTAATTGGACCCAAAATAAGAAAACAAATAGCTACAACAATGGAAATACTCTTCAAGAAAGAAGAACAGTGTGAAGACCACAAAACTGAGCCCAAAGCTAAATGCCACGGTAACTGGAGACACTTTAGCTCACTTGATTCTAAGCTTCTAAGAATAACAGCAATTACTAAATTATGCTTTTAATAAAATTACTCCAAAATGATTAAATTCAACTTTTGTGTATGATTTTTTAAAAAAAAATATTCGTAAGGCACTCACCACTTAGTGTGTATCGCCTACTCAGTATCAGCCCTGCTACAGCTGTTAGAAAACCTACCCCCCACCCCGCCCCTGTCACGATCAGTGCAAATGACAAGCCTGGTGTTCACTGTCTGTCGTCAAGTTTGTAATAAGGATGTGGATAAATATTTCTAAATGTCTTCTCACTGTGTGTGTCGAGGATGGTAATGACCTGTCTTAACCCTTTCATGAGACTGGGCCTACTGAATTGAATTAGACATGATGTAAGGTTAATTTTCTTCACTGATACTATTCCTATTTTAATTCTGTCTTAACCTCGTTTCCACTGGATCTATTTGGCTGTTTCATTAATTAGCGTCAAAGTAAGCTGCTTTTTCTTAGGAATGCTTGAAAGATGATGGAGAATTCATATACTGCCTTCCTCTGAAGAACACCAGAGGCATGTTCAACGAGTATGATCTTCAAGCAGTCTCTGCCTACACAGCTAAAAACTGCAAAGAATTTTGGATGGTCTCTGCTTCATTTGTCTCAAAGGTAACAGAAAACGCACGGGTTCTGGTTTATGAATTACATCAGGAAGTATGAGCAGGTCAGGCCAAGTGTGATGGCGCACACCCAGGATCCCAGCAGTGGGGAGACAAATGGGAGGAGTGAGTCCGAGGCTAGCCTGGGGTACACATGGAGACCCTGACAACCGAATGAGAGGAGGGGAGCTTAAAAGTAACCAATTTAGAGGCTTTTTAAATGTAGCATATTTTTTTACTTACTTAAAATTAAAATATGGTTTTATCATTTTCTCCCTTTTACCCTCCCCAACCCCTTCCATGTTCCTTCCCTCCAACTCCCCAATGATTCCTCTTTTCCCTCTCAAATTCATGCCTTCTTTTTCTTTATTATCTGATAACTCTCCTTTACTCCATGGTTGTTAGGCGCCTGGGCGTCTTTGTCTATTGGTGATGTCCTTGTTCAGGTCTTGTGTAGCAGCCACATTTTTGCAATATCATGCCTGTAGCTTCCCTGTCCTTCCCAGGACTCATGTTCTCTCAGCAGACTTCCTGGTCTTCTGGCTCTTACAGTCTCTCTGCCATGTTCCCTGAGCCTTAGGTTAGGTGCAGGTGCTATGTCATAGATGTACTTTATCCACTGGGGCAGGGCACCCCACGATCTGTTGGTCTCTGCATTTGGGCCAGTTGTGGTTTTCTGTAACAACCGTCTCCATCTGCTATGAAGAGAAACATCTTTGATGTGGTGTGAGACCTACGCTTACCTATGGATAGAAGAAGTCTTTAGAATGCAGCTGGGAATTGTGCTGATCTAACAAAGTGGCTGTAATAGCTTCTCTTCTACGTTAGGGATATTGTGCCGTGCTGGCCATTGTTTTGGTTCGTAGGCACCACAGCTGAGCAGGACTGTCCCTTGGCTTTCACCCTTTACAGCTCACACAACACTTTCTAGTCCTCAGGAGGAGGCTTCCAGGCCAGCTCCGGCCTTCTGAATCCTGCGTCCTCAGCCACAGGGACACATCTCCCACCTCTGGGAGGCAACCACGGGCAACAACAACAGCCTATTTATTTTGAGAGTCTCTTGACCAACAACTCAAAAGGAGGCTTCCCATGTCTAATGTTAGAGGTTTTGTTAGGTGGCCTATGCTTCTTGGGGGGAACATTGCCAGTTTAAGTGACATAAAATTCTTTTATGTATGTATGTATGTGTGTATATATGCATGTATGTACAGTTGTATATAATTTATCTAATGTTTGGTAAATGAAACTATGATTTCTCTCTTTGTGGTTTCGATAAACTCAGTCCATTTAGGAAATCAATGTTTAAGAAATAGCTTGGAAGAAAATTACTTAATAATAATGTTTTCTTCTTTTATAGTACAGATTAAGGTTTAAAAATTCAATTGGAAGGAGTTTATCACCTATTAAATACTTTATTATTTTACATAATTTTTTAAGTGAATACTAGAAAACAGGCATTTGTTAGCATAAGAGGAATGATAAATGATATTTATTTTTGTGTAGGTTGTGTAAGAGAGAGTATGTGTATGCATGTATATGTGTGTATGCATGTGTGCATGTGCATGTGAGTATGTGTGTGTGTGTAGAGGAGAGGACAATGTTGAGTGTTCTTCAGGAGCCATCATCCACCTTTGGTTTTTTGTGATGGGGAGACAGGGTCTTTCACTGTCCTGGAACTCTCCAAATAAGTAGGCTGTATGGCCAAGCCCCAGGGTTCCACCCATCTCCAGCTCCCCAGGGGTTCCACTGCGTCCAGATTTTTAGGTGGGTTCTAGGGACTAAACTCTGGTCCTCATGGTTGTATGCCAAGCACTTTACCAGTGAAGCCATCTTTCCACCTCAACGAGGAATACTTCTATTGGTGTATTGGTCAGAAACTTCACCAGATGTAGAAATCCTCCCATTAAGTACTTAGCACTATGACCACAGATTATAATTAGCCAATTGTGATCCTTTGTTTAATAGCCATCTGTTTTCTTCTGCTCTCCCAACTGTCAAACTAAAATCAACTTAACAGTATAATCGAACAGGACCACAAACCTGGGACTTGATGTGTGCTAGACAGGCATCCTGGCATCGAGTTGCATCCTTGGCCACTTCATAATTTATACAAAGCATGAAAACTGTGAGGCAGAAAAATTGTCGAGCTTTTTTTTTTTTTTTTTTGTAAAAATATCTCTGGATAGAGAGGAAGTTTTTCCTATTCTTTCTGTAGAAGCTGGAGAAAATGCCCCGGGGCAGCAGCTGTGTGGAGGGGTGTCAGATTCGGGGATAGATGGAGTGGACGAGGAATCGGGGTGCAAAGGGTGAACACGGGCCCTTTCAGCATCTCGAAGCTGGAAGTCAAGTCACTTTTTGTACTTTGTAATTACAGATCACTAAAACAGGCGTCAACGCGGAAGAGGTGGAACTGATGCCTACTCTGGACTGGCTTTCAGAAAGACATTACTTCTATTTACTGCAGAAGTTTAAGATATTTTACAACTTCCGGTGAGACGGGCACAAAGGAAACTCAGGCTTAGTAGTTTGTATAGTAAGAGCAATTGCCCCACGGCATCTGATCCCACCAGAAGGGCACTGCGCATGCGTGCGTGCGGGCGTGCGTGCGTGCATGCGTGCAGCATTATAGAAGGGTGGGGTAAATGTGTTTTAGACCAAGGAACTTTATCCACTTAAGAACAAAATTTTTTAATTTTAGTCTTTTCTGGATAAATGTTACCAAAAAGAATGATGCTGTATTGTCAAACATTAGTGAATAATCACTAAAGATTTTACCTTTTCTTCATGCCCCTCTTATTGGAATCCTAAAATCCTGCCTCTGCCTCTGCCTGTGTCCTCCCCAGCTATTGGCTGCGGGCATCTTTATTTACCAATCAGAACCAACTGGGGGCAGGGTCCCAGAATCTACGTGTAGACTCTCTAGTGTAAACAGAGTTTTGGGGACCATGGTTAGCATTCGTAATACAAGCAGCTACATCTGTCAATCTATCTATATCTATAGATAATATATATAATCTAATGTAGATGTATCTGTATTCCAACCCCTTTCTAGTTGGATGCCTTTCTCCATTGTTTCCCTTTCTCCTTCATATTGCAAGCTAATTAATGTATAAAAATACATTTCGTAGTTTATGATATATGCACACGTGAATGTATTATGTATTATTTTAGATAAATGTAAAATAGCAAGACTCCTTTAGGCTTTCTCAAACAATGTGCTGTTATTTCTCCCTCCTCCCTCTTCCTTCTATATTAACCCCTCCCCTCCCTACCTGGATTCCCCTCTCCATTGTTTCCATATCACAACGTATAAATTGCGTATATGTATAGTTGTATACAAATTTATAACATGTATTATATATGCATATATAATATACATATTATTATAATGTATAATATATGTAGAATACATATACAGTCATAACATGTATAAATAATGTTCAAAAACACATTTAACTTTTAAAAATATTTATTTGGATGTTGCGGCCAAGTAAATTCTGTATCTATAGGAAATGTGATGACTTTCACTTACATTTGCCTTTGCTTTATGTTTTGCTGTTGGTTTTGGAGAAAATTTGGATGGCTTAGCATTTATTTTTGGTGGCGCAAGACAAAATATAGTCTAAGGAATTTTCTAACATTACTTAGATGCTAACAAACGCGCTCGGTGTAATTATGTGACTTGGAAGACTTCAAGAAGTACTTTTTTTCTTTTCAGGATAAATAAAGCCTTTGTTACCTGGAAACTAAATGTTAAAAGACGTAAGACAGAGACTAGCAGGTAAATCTTCTTCTTTTTTTTTTAAGCAGGTAAATCTTAATATCCAATGTATACGGATTCCAAAAGCAAAAGGATTTCAAATGTAGCATGAATTGGAGACACTTGAATTTTAATTCAGATTGGGAAGTTACATTATGCTGATATTCCGAACATATTTGACGCCTCTCCCTCTCCTTTTTCCTCTCCCTCTCCCTCTCCCTCCCTTCCCCCTCCCTCCCCTCTTTCCCCTCCCCCTCCCTTCCCCTCCCCCCTCCCTCCCCCTCCCTCTCCCTCCCCCTCCCCTTCTCCCTCCCCCTCCTTTTCTGTCACTCTCAGTGCTACATGTTGAGCCCTGTGCATGCTAGGCAAGTGTTCTGCCACTGAGATCCGTCCTTAGATCAGCAATTTTCCCCATCCGTGTTCTTTGAAGATAGTTAAATGCTTCTAATATGTCACAGGCTGCCATTGTGTGACCACACTGCTGGGAATTCCTGCTGAGTTCCTACGGTCCCTTCATCTTTTTTGTTTGTTTGCTTTTTGTTTTTCTTTCTCCAAACAGAAATGAAGTAGAGATAACAGTTGATCTGGTTTTGTGCGATTTCAAGCAGCTAAGTGCTTTTTCTTGTCTTTAGCAAACATTTTATTTTGCTGTAATTATGACTTGAAATGCAGTTGTAAGGAACACAGAGAAATTCTCTGCCCCTTCCCCCCCCACCCCATCCCCCACCTCAGGTTCCACGGCTCACAGTATTACAGAACATTATGACAGCCAGAATGTTAACATTGATTAGTACACAGGATATGACTGTCACCACAGTATCTATCATGTTTGCCTTCAAGGCTGCCATTCCCCATCACTTCCTACCCAGTGCCTCTCCTTACTCTGTGGTAACCAATGAGCTATGCTCTGGTTCTATAGTCTTGTCTGTGAAGGAGTGTTCTTATCAGAAATAGTAATAAAAATGTCGGCAAGTTCACAGATTCAAGACATGGGTTGTGATGGTAGTTCTCAGATGAACACTCAGCTCCAAATGGGTCAGATCATCGTCTGTCTGTCCATCTGTCCGTCCGTCCATCTGTCTATTCTTTCTATCTGTCTGTCTGTCTATCTATCTATCTATCTATCTATCTATCTATCTATCTATCTATCTAATCAGTCTTTACCCTGCTCATCATACTTCAGTAAAGAGGTTTCCAAAACATTATTGTGTAGAAATATTATGTAGAAAGACTCCTCTATCAATAGTCATTTGGTTAGTACTCAGTGGTGTTCTTAGATTGAGCTGTACTGTAGTTTGTCCAACCCATTTCTGTATTGATGTACACTTGCATACTTTCTAGAGTTTTGTCTGTCATAGAAAGCTGCTGTAAATATTTGTGCATGTTTCCATTTCTCTGGGGTAAACACCCAAAGTTAAAAGTCTGAGTCATATGGTCATTGGCTGTTTGAGTGGTTTTTTTGTTTATTTGTTTGTTTGAGACAGGGACTTACTGTATACCCAGGCTGGCCTGGCACCTTCCTGCCTCAGTCCCCTGGGCACTGGGATTACAGGCATGGGCAATCCTGCCAACCTGGATTTAGTTTTTGAAATAAACTAAATAAACTAAGTTCCAGAACGGCTGTGCCTTTTGTCGTTCCCTTGATCAATTCAGTTTCCTTTGCATCTTTGATATCATTTGTGTTGTCGCTAATTTTAATTTCAGACATTCTGATGGGTGTAATAGCATCTCAGCATGTTTCAATTAGTATTTTCTTAATGCTACAACTCTAACTTTTACTCTACTAATGGTGAGTGTCTCTTCATGTCTTCATGCAAGTATTTTCCATCTGTCTATCCTCATTAGGGGAGTGTCTCTTTATGTTGCCACAGGAGGACTGTGGAAGGCAAAAGGGCCCACCCTCCACAGAAGAAAGCTTTGCTCTGACTGGTTCAGGTCTTAAGGAACCTTCTCTCTTCCATTCTGCCTTTTCTCCTATTCCCATTCCGTCCTCCTTGTTTACACCGTCATTGGCGGTGGTTTGTCCTCCCTTTGTGGTTATGATATGTAGAAAACGAGGATCCGAAAGAAGCAAAAAGCCCTTCTTTAGGATACAGACAGGAGTTTTCAAGAATTATTATCAAAGTTGTCCCTTATCTAGTGAACATTCCTCTTGTTACTTGGAGAAAATTATTTAGGTTTGACCCAGATTCAGTTCCCAGCACCCACTTGGCAGCTCGCAATTACCTGTAACTCTAGTTCCAGGGGGAATCTAACACCCTCACAGGGAAATACAAACAGGCAAAAAAAAAAAAAAAACCATCAATGCACATAAAATAATAAAAGCAAACAAATAAAAATGTATCTTAAAATTTTACTAAGTTGCTGGTACATATAATTAATTTTTCATAAACCACTTGATACATCGAAATTCCTAGGACTCGGTGGCATGATGCCACCTATTGTATTCGTCGTTTGGAATGAGAGCTAAGTCTGTGGATATCTTCACCTTTCAGATCATACCTGGACAGCCATCTTTTTTGTGCTGATGAGTTATTTCAAACTTGTTTGCTTTATGTGAGAGGACTCTGTGAAGATGCCTTGACTCTCAAAAAGAACAACAAAGACAACCCGTCTGCCATCCGCCTTATCAAGGTGAGTAGACTCGGACCCTGTAAACCAGTACAGGTACGCAGGGTCTGGGAAGGCAATGCATGAAGTTTTGGATAAAAGAAACAATTTCTAGATCTGTAAGTGAGTCACTGTGGATGGTGTAATAAGTAGCGGTGAAGAACATGGGGGAACAACGGCAGTCAGTTGCAGGAGTTAACGTTTCTTAGAAATTCTGGCCAATGTTTTAACAGAAGTGATGGAAGTCGTTGTCACACATCTCTCAGAAGTGCAAAATTACTTGTAATTAATAGTTTCTAACACACGGTGGTTAGTATCTTCTCGTCCCTTGGTATTCCATGTCAAGAATTCATCTCAAGATGCAATTCAGCAGTCTTGGTTTAATGAATGAACGTTCCTGTTTCAGGACTTTAGGAAAGATGAGCTTACTAGTGACCTGATTTGATTAGCTTATCGTAAGCTTTTTTGAGAAATATTAAACACATAAACTCTAAGTCTTAAGTATTCCATATAGAGTTAAACAGGATTCGAGCAGATTTTACTTCACTGTCCCAGTATGTAGGGAGATACTGGAAGGTAAAATAGTCCTCTACATCAAGAAAGAGAAATGTAAGGGGATTGGGCAAGTTATGAGCTTGATAATCTCAAAAAAGTTTTTGTGTTGAATATACACATGTAATAAGATCAATACCTAACATAATACTTAAATTGACATAAATCTAGAATTAAATCAACATAAATTTAGAATCAAGGTTATATAGTAATTATTCAATATTCTTTGAGCAAATGAAAATTCAGAGGATGAATTAATCCCTACATATAGAACATATTTTGTTTTTGTTTGGTTTTGTTTGGTTTGATTTGGTTTTTGGTTTTTTGATACAGGGTCTCTCAGTGTAGCCCTGGCTGTCCTGGAATATGCTCTGTAGATCAGAGTGGCCTAGAACTCAGAGATCCTCCTGCCTCTGCCTCCACCACCTGGCCATATTTTATGTATCAACACTGAGGATATTAGTACCAGTGTTTCCCTCTTCTTTTTCTCTTAGTTTTACTAGACAGGATCTTTCTGTGTACATCAGTTGGCCTAAAGCTTGTGGTGGGGTCCAGACTGGCCTCTAATTTATAATCCTCCTGCCTTAGCTTTTCCAGTGCTACCACGACTGGCTGAGTATTATTTCAAAAGTATAAAATTCCGTTCATCTCAGAGATCGTTGAGGGAGGAATATCTTTATATGGTTCTTGTGTAGGAGGGAATGCCCATTTTAGGTTGTTTTATGAATAAGCTGAATAGCAAAAATTTTAAATGATGAATAGGGGGCCAGGTATGGTGGTGCACACCTTTAATCCCAGTACCTAGGAGGCAGAAGCAGACAAGTCTCTGTGAGTTCAAGGCCAGCCAAGATACAGAGTGAGACCTGTCTCAAAAAACAAGAGAAGAGGAGGGAGAAGGAAGAGGAGGAAAAGAAGAAGAGAAAAAGGAAGGGAGGGAGGAAGGAAGGAAGGAAGGAAGGAACAAATGAAGGAACAAAGGAAGGAAGGAACGAAGGAAGGGAAGGAAGGAAAGAAAGGAAAGGAAAGAAAGGAAAGGAAAGGAAAGGAAAGGGAAATTATGAGCAAGACAGCTGACAGTCCAGGAAACCTATATGTCTGTGCCTAAGACACCAGTTGGTAGCAGTGCTCACAATGACAGAGAAAGGATGTTAAGCTTTCCTGGAGACTTCAGATCCTATGAACTTTCCTCAGAGCACCAAGAACCTTCCAAAATTTTACTTTCAAATGAAAGAGATCATGGTTTGTCCATGTTCACAGAATAAGGCAGAGACTTCAGATTATGTTTCAAATTTAGGACTAGACTGTCTTAGCCAGGGTTTGTATTCCTGTACAAAACATCATGATCAAGAAGCAAGTTGGGGAGGAAAGGGTTTATTCAGCTGACACTTCCATATTGCTGTTCATCACCAAAAAAAGTCAGGACTAGAACTCACACAGGGCAGGAAGCAGGAGCTGATGCAGAGGCCATGGAGGGATGTTACTTACTGGCTTGCTTCCCCTGGTTTATTCAGCTTGCTTATAGAACCAAGGCTACCAGTCCAGGGGATGGCACCACCTACAAAGGGCCCTCCCACCCTTGATCACTAATTGAGAAAATGCCTTACAGCTGGATCTCATGGAGGCATTTCCTCAAGGGAGGCTGCTTTCTCTGTGATAACTCCAACTTGTGTCAAATGGACACACAAAACCATCCTGTACATAGACTTTTGAAAAAAATTAAAGTTACAGTCCTGCCTATCTATTGATGAAACATGTTGTAGCAAAAGTATTAACACACCATAGAAAAATAAGAAAATATTGAAAGAAGGGTGATTAATACCATGTACTCGAATGGATTACACCTTCTGTGTTAGCAACAAAATTAGTTGTATAGTTCCTGGAAATTTCTCCCTGGGAGATCCTCAATAATGTATTGTAGTTATTTAGTTTTTAACTTGTGTGTGTTCGTGTTACTCCATGTCATCCCAGATGAGGGCTAGGATGCAGGAGCATGTGGGAGCATGTGGGAGCATGTGTGTGTGGAGGCCAAAGACAGGTGTCAGATGTCCTCTATTGCTCCCATTAGTTTTTGAGGCAACGTCTTTCACTGAAGTTGACATTTACTAATTGGCTGGACTGGCTGGCTGGCAAGTTCTAGGGCCTGACTTTCTCATGCTTCCCCAGCACTAGAGTTACAGATATACAGCACCACACTAGCATTGTGTGTGTGTGTGTGTGTGTGTGTGTGTGTGTGTGCTGTGGCTCTGGCCCTAGCTCCTCATGCTTTGTTGAAGCAAACTGCCTTCCAAGCCCAGGTTTATCCTGCATAACATGTTTGTGGTTTTAAGTTAACAAATAACTGAGATCTGAAAGGCAAAGGTTAATTTTTGGTATTAGAGTGAGCCCAGGTTTCATAAATGATACCTTAACTTTCTTACTTTTAAAAAAATATAATTTAACAATCTTCTACTCCACATTTATTTTAGTTGTTTTAGCTTAAACTGTAGTTTTAAAATGATATGTATGTTTCCCCTTTTATTAAGATTTAGTTAGGGTGGCCATGGTGTGGTGCCTGGCTTTAATTCTGTTACTTGAGAGGCAGAAGAAGGCAGATGTCTATGAGTCTCAGGCCAGCCTGGTATACAGAGTGAGTTCTAGACCAGCTGAGAAGGTATTGAGACCCTGACTCAACAAACATAAAGATTTAGTTAAATTTATCTATGAGGATTTAAAATTGAGTAACATTGAAGCCGTAGTATGGAAAGCATAAAAAAATATAAAGAATTTATGAGCTATGCTCTTCCGCATGCCATGAAGTGGTAGTCATATGCCTTATCTCTTGCTTTTTGTAATGAGTTTTCATTTTCAAACATGTGACATTTACTGCCATTTAACTAGGTGGACACTTCCCGAACATACGTTCTGGAAAAGTTTTGTGAAGAGCAGTTACAGCAAGCCACCCAGGCAGTGGCGCAACTTGAGGAGATCAGGAATAAAGCAATTGTAGAGATAAAGAGTACAGCCTTAAAGGTAATTCTGCAATCGTATCTGTCCTGTCACTGAGTGATTGTTCCAAATTGCATTCCTGAAAAAAAGGAAGTATTGGAAATCGACAGTTGAGTCAAAGGTGGTTAAGTAACCCACCAACTGATATTATATTTGCTATGAATTTTTCCAGGCATGATGCAAAATCAAAAAAAAAAAGAATGTGCATATGTATTTGTAGATACGTATCAGTGAGTGCATGAATTATAACTATCTCTGTAACTTCGAGGTGCCTCCTATCTAGCCTGAGCTGACAGATAAAGGGAACCTGATTAGTTGCAAAGGTCTTAGTGTTCATAAGGTTAAGAGTTCAGGAGAAACATGTAAATGAAATACAACTTCACCAAGGATTTTAGAAAGGGAATTCAATAATACAGTGATCTTCGTCAGCAAGGAACTGTGTGCCACTCAAGATCCCCCTGTGAGTACGTGGAACCACTTGCTTGCCCCTGCATTCCTGGCTGACTTCTAAACTGATCTGCTTCTGAGGTTCTGAACCCATATTGGCTTCAGAACATGTTACGGGCTCTTCTTGTCAGATGTCCAAACACAGTGGAAACGGGTAAAATATTGATGAAAGTTACTGATAAAATTTAGTTTTTATGTGCCATTCCGACTAGGTATGATACCATAGACTGCAGATCATCTGCATTAACGTAGGGCAATGTCCTAACATAGGGCATTTCCCAACTGCCTTATGAATTATAGGTTGCAGAAAAGAAAGATGTTAAGGAATACTTTGAGTCAAAACCGTCTGAAATTGACACAACGCATTTCAAGCTGCCCCAGTATCGATGTCTATTAGAAACAAATCTGAAGTTTTTAAAGTTGATTGACTACCTCTTTCAAGAACTCATTCGCCAGCTCATGAACTCTGCGCTCAGCCAACTCCTGGATATCTTCACTGGTTCTGCGAGGATGCCGTTTTCAAAGGAAAAGAGGAATGAAAGTCTCATGAAGTAAGTGACAAATTTTTGACAAATGACAGGAAGTTGTATTTTTGCAATACAACACTGTTTATGGAGAAAACATCCAAGAATTAAAGTTAGGTTTTAAAAGTCTTCCATGTAGCAGATAACGTGTACTTGTTTTTTTTTATAGATCTTATCAATAATACCTTTAAAATGTTTGTGAGTTGAAGAAAGTCTTCTATTTTTATTTTTTCATTAAGTTCTGAGCAGATTTTGTTCCTGTATAAAATGCAAAATGCTCAATGAAATTTGAATTTCAGAAGAGCAACAGATAATCTTTGCACTTAAGTATGTCCTAAGCGCCTACACTAAATTTTATTTAGTGCTGATCTGAAATTCAAATTTTCATTTGTTAATCTGATAGTTCAGGTTTACTGTGTCTCTCAAGAAACATGAGAACAATTCTGGAAGAGGCTGTAGTCTCTATTGGAACTTGAGTCAATTCCAAGAAGTATCTACTGGACATTTTCTCCATCTGAAAGGAAAAGGCACTTGGAAAATGTCCAATATGCTATTAAAAACAAATATCTACTGGTGATTAAGTTGTGAAGCAAGGAATATAAATTGAAATTCTCTCCAAACTTTCAAAATTTAGCAAAGTTTCATGTTTGTAACGAGAAACCTGAAAATATCAATTCATAAAATTTTAAGACTATGAAAGAAAGGAGGATAGTGTATTTTACTTCTCTACTTTACTGAATCAAAAAACTCTCAGTGTTCGGACTTAACAAGCTGCTTACTGATAATTTTATGTTTTTATTTTTTTCTAAATCAATTTTTCTGTGTCTCTGTCCATCCCTCTCCCTTTTCTTCTTCCTCTTCTTCCCTTCCCCCACCATCTCTTTTCCCCCCCCATCCTGTATAGGTATGCTAAATATAGGTAAACATAGTTTCTATTAAAGAGAGAAATTGCTAAAGCTAATCATGTCATAAAAGTATAAAAATGAGAAAACGCACTTTTATTTCTTCAATGAATGCCCTATTATTCTGTTATTTCTATGTAGACATTCCTACATTTTCTCATCCTTGTAATTTTAGTGTATGGTTTTGCAATGCATTTTTAAAGCACATGGGTCTTATGTGCACTTTTATGGTCTGAGAGGAATGCATAGGTAGCAGTTCAGGTGAATCTACTTTTTGTGTGGAGCCAACAAATAGAGTTAATATGTTTGTCTCCAGCTAGTTGTGTGTCTTAGCCTTACAAAGCATCTCTCTCTCTCTCTCTCTCTCTCTCTCTCTCTCTCTCTCTCTCTCTCTCTCTCTTGCTCTCTCTCTCGCTCTCTCTCTCTCTCTCTCGCTCTCTCTCTCTCTCTCTCTCTCGCTCTCTCTCGCTCTCGCTCTCGCTCTCACTCTCGCTCTCTGCAGGATATCCCACCTTCTAATCCAACCCTAGCTTATTGGCCACCAGAGATTTTTATTGACAGGTGACATTTTTACACAGTACACAAGAGATTATTCCCTACACTATATAAACTTGCCAGTTTCTGAAAAGAAAAATAAACTCAGGGTTTTTTTATAAGTATTGCATTGAATCCATTGGAAATATTTTTGCACTTTTTTTACTTTTATAAATTATAATTACATCATTTCCTCCTACTCTTCCCTCCCTTCAGCCTCTCTGATGCACCCCTTGCTCTCTCTCAAACTTCTGACCTCTCTTTCCTGAATCATTGTGGGGAAGGCGCATATGTAACAAAACACATAAATATAACCTGCTCAGTTCATATAATATTGCCTGTGTATATTGACTGACCACTTGGTATTGGACAAACAATTGGGGAAAGACCTGGGGAAGGCCATGTCTCCAACTCAGTGTTCCCAGTGCCTTCAGTTTTTTTGTCTAGGGTTGAGACCCTGGGACCTTTCCTCCTTCCGTGCTAGGTCGTCTGTCCATTGATGTTTCCAGTCTGGTCTTGTTTATGTAGCCATGCAGCTGAGACTTCATACGCATAGCCATCTCTCTGATGTTTCCAGGAGACACAATCTCACAGCAAAGCTTTCTGTTCTTTTGACTCTTAAGATCTTTCTACCCTTTTGTCCACAACAATCCCTGAGTCTGAGGTGTCAGGATTGTGTTGTAGATGTATCTATGGGGACTGGACAATACATATTTTCTTGTTCTCTGAAGCTTAATTGTTTTTTTTCCCATAATGGTTTCTTTCTGGTGCAAGAGAATTTTCTTTGATGACGGATGAGAACTACACTTATCTGTGAGTATAAAGATAAATATTTAGAATGTAGTTAGGGATTGAATTAGTAAAGAAAAGTGATAGTTATTGGTTTACCTCCAAGATCCATGACTTCACTAACCCCGGGCATTCATTTGGCTAGATTCCCAGTACCGAGCAAGGTTTCTTGTTGAACAGGCCTTAGGTTCAATTAGTGAGTTGTTGGTTACCACCAAAGTATGCTTGCCACTACTGCACTTGAAGCGTCAGAGTGCCATGCTGGTTACTGTGGTTTCCGGCAGCACAGGTGGCCAGGACTATTGGTCGCTTCCCTCTCTTGAGAGCTTGCCTGGCACCCTCTGGGTACCAGGAAAGGAAGTCCTGAGAGAGGAGGCTTTCAGGTCAATTCCAATTCAAGTCCTCAGGGTCCTGTGTCCAAAGTGCATTTATTTTCATCAATAGGGACATACCTTTAGCTTCTGCCTGTGGGATGCAGCCAAGGGCAACAAATTGTCTATGTTTTAAGAGTCTCTTGGATAACCCTGACCCATAACTCAAAAGGGAGCCTCTTGTGCCTGATGTTGGAGTTTTTGTCACATGGTCTGTGACTCTTAGAGGGAGCTTTGTCAGAAAAGATGGGAAATGTTCATTTAAACTACATATGTATACGTATATGCAGACATATGTATTATCCTTGGTGGAGAGATGATGTTATGGTGCCTTATGGCTTTTCCAGGCGTCCTTACTGTTGTCTGTCCCCCTTATGCGGCATTTGTCTCCCCACATTCTAATTAACCCCCCCCAGTGTCTTCCCCATTCCACCTTCCCCATCACTTCCGCCCAGCGGTTGCCCTCCCCGCTGCCCTCCCACACCCTGAATCCCTTTTGCTTCCCTGGGTTCTGCACTTACTCTTAGCCATATCCTCCCATCTAAAGACAGCTGGAAGCAGCAGATGACACAAATTGAGCGATACTTGTTTTTGTTTCTGGACCTAAGTTACCTCACGCAATACATTTTCTAGTCCATCCAGCTGCCTGAAAAATTTCACAATTTTATTTTCCCTCACAGCTAAATAATATTCTACGGTGCGTTTGTACTACATGTGCCTCCCCCATTTGCTGAAGGACATTTAGGTTGCTCCCATGTCCCCCCTGGAGCGACCATGAACTGGCTGAGCAAGCATCTGGGGAGTAGAATGTTGAGCCCTTGGGGCGGATGCAGAAGAATGCTACGGCTGGGTTACATGTAGCTGGATTATATGTTGGGCGGATTTATTTTTAGCTTTCTGAGAATTTTCCACGCTGATCTTCAGAGTGGCTGGACCAGTTTGCAATCCCATCGAGAGTGAATGAGGGTTCCCTTCCCCCCACCTAACAGCATCTGTTGCCAGTCATTTTGTTGATCTTTTCCATTCTGACTGGGGTAAGATGAAATCTCAAAGTTGTTTTGATTTATTTTCCTAGCTTCTAGAGGTGATGAACATTGTTTTTTAAAAAAAAATAAATAAATGTTTCTTAGCTATTTTTCTTTCTTCTTCTGAGAATTCTCTTTTCAGATCCCAAGGCCATCTTTTAAATGGGTCATTTTATTTGTGCTTGTTTGTTTTGCTTTAAGAATTTAAAAAAAAAAATCCAGAATAGAATGTAAAAGAACAGTCATCAAAGACATATGTACCAGACACAGGTGAACCCAGAGGCTAGCTTTAAAAGTGCACCTTAGGCCCATGAGGGACTGACAACTCTCCTACTTCATTTGAAACTATGGCCAAACAGCCGCTGTCCATGGGCCTGGCTTCTGCATCCACAAAGCACGGATGGCTTAGTCTTGCAAGGCCTCAGTCTCAGGACCAACCCATGTACACACAGGTCACTCTTCATAGCAGGTACCATTGGCCAACGAGAAGCAACACGTGGCCTCCATCCGAGGTCCATGGCAAACTTCCTCCACTGTGTGTGAAATGAGTTTCACATTGTGAAAAACATGGCCACCTCGGCTCAAAAACAGTTATATTTTAATAACGATTGGTCTGCGGCCCATCCCACCCCTTTACATGCAGCTGAAAATGTCAGGCTGGTGACAGAGGAGTCCAGATTTGCTACGACTGGGTTTATGGTCCATCAAATGAGGTGGCTGATTATTATATATAGACTATGGCAAGAACACAGCAGAAACAGTAGATTTTGCCCTTTCCTGTTTCTGTCTCTCTCTTCTTTGTGAATCTCTTCGGGTTAGGGACCTCCTCTTCATCTAATTTTGGTGGTTTGGCTAAACTTACAAATTCGTCCATTGCCATTAGGGTTTTGTTTTTGTTGGTTTTGGGTTTTTTTTTTAAAAAAAAAAGATTTCTCTTATAATCTTTTAAATTTTATTGGCATCTGTTGTTATATTTCCATGTTTATTTCCGGTTCTGTTAATTTGCCTTGTCCCCTCTTGGTTTTAGTTAGTTGGGCCAAGAGTCCATCAATCCCATTTACCCTCTCGGAGTCAGCTGTTAGGTTACTTGATTCTCTGCGTTGTTTTCTTTGTTTCCATTCCTTTCGGCTCTGAATTCATAGCATTGAGTTTGGGTTTGGTTTGTTCTTGCTTTTCCAAAGTTTTGAGTTTGATCATTAAGCAACTCATTTGTTTGTGCTTTCTGAGTGTTTTTGATGTAGGCACTTAAAGCTATAAATTTCACTAATGAAGGATATTTTCACTTAATATAGAGTCTAGATGATTAAATGTGAAACTCTTGAAATGTTTTATTTTTCTAATATCATTGTTCAGAGGGGCCACACTAGTCATTAGTTTAGGACTCAATAATATTTCTTTCTGTTTAGTAATTCCTTTTTTAAAAAAAAATCACTTTGAGAAAAGGTCGCACTGTGTGCTACAAGGTTTAATTTGAACTTACTGTATAACCTAACCTGCCTCAAACTTGTGGTCCCCCTGCATCATTGCACTACATCGCTGTTGCAGTTGTGGGCATGCGCTGTCAGAGCCATGCACTATCTTTAAACACTATGCTATACTCAGCAAAACTTCCTGAAGCTTCTCTCTGTGCTCTCTGCATTCCTTTAGGCCTGCAATATTGAATAGCTTCTGGGGTCTGCCTCCTTCTGCTTACCTCCATCCTTCCTCAGGATGTAAATATCACTTACTTATTTATTTTTTTTTTTAGGTAGATAACTTGGAGCTACAAAATTCCCTCATAGGGCTGGTTTTAATGTGTCTCAGATTCTGTGTGTGTGTGTGTGTGTGTGTGTGTGTGTGTGTGTGTGTGGTGTGTTTGTGTGTGTGTGTAGTATTTGGTGTGGGGGGTGTGGTTTGTGTGTGTGGGGGGGTGTATTGTGTGATGTGGTGTGTGCTGTGTGGTATGTGGTGTGTATATGTGTGTGTCTGTGGTAGGTGGGGTGAGTGGGTGGTAGGTGGTGTATGTGTGTGTGGTATGTGGGATGGTGGGAAATATGTGAGGTGTGGGGTGTGTGGTGTGGGGGGGGTATATGTGTGTGATGTGGGGTGTCGGGTGGGGTGGGGTGTGTGGCCTGTGTGTAGTGTGGTGTGTGTGTATATGATGTAATGTGTGTGTGGTATTTGGTATGTGTGTGGTATGTGTTTGTGTGTGGGGGGTATATGGGATGGGTAGGTGATGTGTGTGTGGGGGGTTCTCATTTTCATTTACTTTGATTCCTACCTGCTGATTCTCAGACTACACAGCACAGATCTCCTCCCCTGTGATATTTCTGTGGTTGATAGTATTCTCCAGTGACAGATAATTTGCTGAGACATTCGAAATCTCTCAACACATCCTGAATTCTCCTGTTTTCCAATTCCTTGTTCTCTCTATGCACCAAAAATTGTGATTGTGTCCTGAATTCTCCTGTTTCCCAATTCCTTGCTCTCTCTATACACCAAAAATTATGATTGCGAGGGCCTGAGCCAGTCTCTTAAGATCCCCTGCTCCGCTGGGCTTTCTCTCACATAGGCCTTTGCAAGGAAGACCATGTGTTGGCAGCGTCTGATCTCCTGCAGGTCCTGCAGAAGGTGAATGATTTGGTTCTTACTTGTATCTGTCTTGGAATTGACTCTTCTGTTAGGTTTTCCTGAGGGAATTCAGAATCATGATTTGATTTTGGTGTTTAAGCCAGCCAGAGAGTTTCATTCTCTTGAGATAGAAATAAAGGTGATTTATATGCTTGATTTCAAACCTTAGATTACATTTACACTTATGTTAGGTTTTTTGTCGGTAGTTCTGATCTTTTTCCTTTTTCCAGTTTTCCTGTCCAGTTTTCTAACTTGGAAAGATGTCATCTGCACTGTGTTGTTCATTGACATCACATACAGCCACGGTGTTGCCCAAACACCACCATGCACTTCCTGAACCCTTCCCCAGACGATGAGGCTTCAAATCCTCTAACAAGACCTCCACACTGCGCCCCCCCCCCTTCTGGGCATGGCAATCTAAGAATTTACCCATTCTAGGTACCTTTCATATCTGGAATTATAACTATTGCTCTCTCTTTTTTTGTGTGTGGCGTATTTAACTTATGATATCTTTAAGGACCATCCATGTTGAAGCATGTATCCAAATTTCATTTCCTTTCAAGGCTAAATAACACTCTGTTGTCTGTTGGCAGTACGTTATAGCTCTCCACTGATCTGTTGGGTGTCTCCCCGGTGAACCATGGTTAGAGCAAAACTGTGCACACCAGATTGGTGCTTCCAATTGGGTACCTCGTTTCAGATCTTTGAGGTGTATACTTAGAATTTCCCAATCATATAATTCAACATTTAACATTTTGAGGAACTTCTCTATAGTTTCCCATAACAAAGTCTATATCCATTTAGTCTGTAACAAGAAAGTAGCGGATTCTAATATCCTCACCAACACAAATCCAGTCCAGTGAGCACAGGTACTCTCTTGTGATTTTGATTGGGTTTCCTAATTGTCAGTAATTTTAAGCAGTTTTCTTCTTCTTTTTTTTTAAGTTTTATTTACTTATATGAGCACACTATAGCTGTCTTCAGACACACCAGAAGAGGGTATCAGATCCCATTACAGATGGTCGTGAGCCACCATGTGGTTGCTGGGATTTGAACTCAGGACCTCTGGAAGAGCAGTCAGTGCTCTTAACCTCTGAGCCATCACTCCAGCCATTAAGCGTCTTTTCTTATGCATATCATCCACTTGTACATCTTTGGAGAAAGGGCCAGTCGAATTGTTTTCTTTCTCTATTTGTATGTGTATGTTTGGGTGTAGATGTGGATGTGTGTCAGGTATATGGCATCTACGCACGGAGGTCAGAGGTCAGAGGACAACCTTGGATGATTGTCCTCAGGTACCTTTGCACCTTTTTATGTGAGACAGGATCTTTTATTGGCCAGAAATCTGAGCACGTTGGCCAGGCTAGCTGGCCTGCGAGAGTCCAGGGGTCTGTCTCTCCCTCCTGTTTTGTCATCGTGGAGAGTGCAGATGGCCCCAGCCATGCCTGGATGCTTATGTGCATTCTGGTGACTCAAACTCAGGTCTTCACACTTACAAGCTGAACACTTTGCTGACTAAGCCTCATCCCAGCCCTTTCCCCAAATTTAACTTACTTGTTTTCTTTCTTTCTTTCTTTCTTTCTTTCTTTCTTTCTTTCTTTCTTTCTTTCTTTCTTTCTTTCTTTCTTCCTTCCTTCCTTCCTTCCTTCCTTCCTTCCTTCCTTTCCTCTTTCTAAGTTATATGAATTCTTTATGTATTTTCATATTAAATAGTAAAATAAATGACTTCAAATATCAATTTCCCTCCCATTTCTTATTCTAGAGACAGGAAAATCTTTTCTAGAAAGGAATCAGATGATGATGAATTTGTTCTTTCAGCGTTAAGTGTTCTTTCTGTTCAAAGCTCAGAACAAAAACTAGACACTGATGTTAATGAGGTAAGATGTACCTTAAAACCATTAACATAAATTTTGATACAAGATGAATAGCAAGTTTCAGAATTAAGCATTCAGTTAACAATTGCTTCACACACACACATACACACACACACACACACACACACACACACACACACGTGCCACCTTCTCCCATTGTAAAAAGCTGCAATAGTGCCTTCCAAATTGTCCATTAATGCTAATTTCACATTTCATTTATTTACTTTTTGACATGTAAATATGGTTACAGTTTACAACACTACCTAAACCTTATCACCACCAACTAATTGTTCTATTATATTTTATTCTTGTCTTGTGGACACATTTGCTACATTAGACTTTTGACAAACGTAATGTGACGATGGATTTGAAGAAAACATATGCTCCGATATTCGAGGTCAACTTCTATCTGAGAATTCCCACTGTGAATAACTCTCCAGAGGACCCAGAAGGGAAGACTCAGAAGACAGAGCCAAGCCGTGAAGAATCTCTGGTGTATGATGAGGATGAACTGGAGAACAGAATAAGAACTGTAAGTGAAGACCTGCTCAGCCAGTACAACCAGCCGACCAGGTTTGGCCTCCTCCTCAAACGCATCTTTTCAGGTGAGGCGAAAGGCAGCGGGTGGCAGCTGGCAGTGCAGAAAGGAATGTAGGTTTGTGCCCTGTTAGTTATGCCGTGTTAGTTATGCCATGTTAGCTATGCCATGTTAGTTATGGCATGTCAGCATACTTGCTAAGGGGAGCAATGACAGACCACAAACCACCTCATGGTGCATGCGAGTGATGATGTCATTCACTTTGAACCACCCACAGTGTCACTCTGGACTTCTGTCTGGGCTTTCCTTTTCAGGATGAGCAGCACCTAGAGTGGCTTCTAAAAGCACGGGAGCGCCACTCAGTGGTAGAACATTTGCCTAGCATATGTGAGGCCCACAGAAAAAGGAAAAAAGTCTGGGACTCTACTCCAGATCTCTTTTCTCTATATGAGAGTCTGGCATACGCTGCTGAAATACCCCTTCCAGACAGGCTCTGCAATTGATTCTCAGGGTATTTAGAGAATACTGATATAGATTAAGTTGTTGTCTAGCATTTTAAACTGTTAATGAATTTTTTCTTTGTCTTTGTTTCAATAAATTCGAATAGACTCAGGACTCCTACTTGAGTCTGATCAAGAACGCTTCTATAATAAGTACGTATGGACCATTTTACAAGCATCTGTGTTCTGTTGGGTACCGCGATCCCTTGAATATACTCTTACATATTGTTTTCTCTCAGATTTTTTGAATTCCCAACAAACCTCTTTATGGAACCCAACAGACTGGACTTTTCAACACAACTCCAAAATATGATAGCAACTATAGAAAAGTATGTAAGTAAGTATCTGAAAGGCTTGGTGCCCTCTTTTGGCAATCTTTTTAAAATCAATGTATTTGGTGCTCTTAGTCAGTGATAACATATGGTAGATATAAATAAGAGATCATGAGTCCCAGTGTTTGATCAAGCAATGTTTATTTAGAATTATTTGAAGATGATGATGATGATGTGTGTGTAGGTGTGTGTTGTGTTAGACTTTTCTCAAGGAATAGAACTGATAGAATAAGTTACATGTATGTACATGTAATATCTATGAAAATCCCCCTAAATATGTATATATGCATACATATATAATAAGATTCATATATATGCATATATATGGGTATGTACACACCACACACACACACACACACACACACACACACACACACACACAGAGGAATTTATCCAAGTGACTTACAGGCTGTTATTTGACTAGTTCAATATTGGCTGTGCTACGGTGGAAAGACCTAGAATCCAGTAGTTGTTCAGTCCAAGAGACTAAATGTCTTAGCAGTCTGAGTAGGTCACTAGAGACCTAGAGAGTTGCTGGTCCTCAGTCTATGTTGGAATCCCAAAGAAGCAGGTTCTAATACCAGTGAAGGAATGTCTCAGCAACAGGATAGATGGACTTGCAAGCCAGATTGAGGGCAAACAGGCAAAAAGTAAAAGCTTCCTTCTTCCATGTCCTTTGATGTGGACTGCCACCAGGAGGTGTGGTCTTGTATCTTCCCAGCTCAGATGATGAGTCAAGCCAGTCCCTCCCAGGACTATCTAGCTGCCTGTCTTTTCATATACTAGAAATGTAGCTCAGTTGACATCCAAAATCAGCCTGCTTGCATATCCAGAGAACACACAAAACATTAGCGTCGGGAAAGCAACTCAAGGCTTGAGTTATTTGAATTTTATGTCATAGCATTACAAAGACCTTGTTTCCACCTTGAATAAGTTTTAAATGATTATTTTCAGCTATACAGATATAATCTAAGATTATATGACAGTGACTACCTTGGCCAAAGAATTTATTCATCCCCCACAGTAAGTTTTAGAAAAAAGTTTTAAGCTAGTAGGACCCTTAGCAGCTCAGTTGTGACAGCTTGCTAAGTTCATCTGCTGTAGATCTGCCCTGCAGCCTTCCACACTTTAGCACGGTGCACTTGTTTCCACCCAGGAATTTCTCCCCTGGAATTAACTGCTTCTCTATAGAAATAATAGACATTCATCATTCGCTACTATTTTTTTTAATTTAGGGTAGAGAGATTAATTTTGAAGTAGGTCCTCTGGTACTCTTTCTAGAGATTCTCTTTGCCACTTAGATTTTCTGTTTGTCTGTCTGTCTGTCTGTCGGTCGGTCGGTTGGTCGGCCTGCCTGCCTGCCTGTCTGTCTGTCTGTCTGTCTGCTTGCATTTCTGTCTGTCTTTTTGTCTGTCTGTCTGTCTGTCTGTCTTTCCTTTCTTTCTTTCTTTTTTTCTTCCTTCCTTCCTCCCTCCCTCCCTCCCTCCCTCTCTCTCTCTCTCTCTCTCTCTCTCTCTCTCTTTCTTTCTTTTTCTTTTATTTTTAGATTTAAGTTTCTAATCACTCCCATGTCTTTCCCCCGCCCAGTATAAAATGGTTTTGTCATGTGATTGTTTTGAATTTTTCGTTATAAAATAACTCGAGGCTTCTGTGAACGTTGTCAACGTGCTCCAGTTACCCATGCTGTGGTCGTCAAAACCACACACCCAACAGT
Source organism: Tokudaia tokunoshimensis (assembly GCA_036184795.1). Taxonomy (NCBI): domain Eukaryota; kingdom Metazoa; phylum Chordata; class Mammalia; order Rodentia; family Muridae; genus Tokudaia; species Tokudaia tokunoshimensis. Next base: position 13,798,259 of record BTHU01000013.1, on the reverse strand, counting down.
TTGCCAGAGCCAATGAATTGACAGAACCCATTTAGACCCAAATACACAAATGAGCATATCTGTGGTGTATGTTTAATTGTATTGAATTCTTAGATAATATTTTCTGTATAGCAGGATTACTTTTTATTCTCATGTGCAGTGTGTGAAACTTTCTGGGTTTTCCCAATGTTTGTGGGAAATGCTGTATTGTCAACTTTTAAAAGTTCCTTTACCTACTGCAATGAGGAGGCACATTTTGGAAATTTCTGTCTCACTAGGAACTGATAGATGGTTCGTACTTCCTTACCTGAGTTCTCCATCTGTTTGTCAGATGTTTAAAGTGCTTTGATGAAGGTCGACCTGATGCTAAGAGAGGTCTTTCAAGTGTTGTAGTCAAATCTGTCATCAGCTGGAAGACTTGCAAGCATTCCCCTCCTTAGCCTCAGCTTCTCATTCTCTGCAACAGTGCTAAGCCACCCGGATTTATAAACCCCGGCACATCAATTGACTTCCTCCATGCCTTATGCTTTTGGCTTTGTATCTAGGACTTTCTCAATTAAGGGTCACACTATTTTCTCCTAGAAGTTCATCTAATTGTATTCTGTGTTTATCTTCATCGTGAGTTTATTTGTGCAAGCCATAAAGTATATGTCAGGGTTTCTTCTCTTGGTTGGGGGTGAAGGGATGCGACCACAGACATCTGACCTGTCAATTCCTTTCCAGTAGCAGCGTTTGTCGTGTCTCTGTGCCCAAATGGAACAACACTCTCCACACAGAGGACAGGATTCTCTGGTGGCCCCAATTTTCAGCATGGCCCCTCCTACCACAACTATTATCTGTGATGGTTCCTTCTGTTTACAATGTTAAATACAAACCTTTGTACGTGCTTATAAATGCCCCCATTTCAATACAGGATAGTGTGTGCTCATTAAGTCTCTCGGCATCAGCTTTCAACAGGCCTAGATGCTATGGCTGATTTTAAAGTGTTGCATCTGAGCGGTGTCCTAACTATTCAATGTCATGTTCCAGCCACCATCATCCCTCTTCACCAAGATCCTCGCCTATCTACCCTTGTCGATTTGGTTTCAGTTCCGGATTTATCTAATGTGACAAAAAGCGTAGTCAAATATAAGAGGCAGACCCGATGGCCAGATTTCTATATCCTCTTTGACACAGACGCTGACTACCAGAGCAAAGTAAGTTTCAAGACAGGACATCTTGGGAGGCGTTGGTAAGGGCGCAGAACCCCACTGAAATTATTCCATGAACATGATGTATGGAAAACTTCAAGCATCCCAGTCCATGGCAATGGGAAAAGCATCCCAACTTGTCTTCCCTGTGATATCTGTGGAAATGAGTTCTCTTCCCTGTGGTTCTTTTAGGACATTGGTTTGCCAGTACATTGAGTTGCCATTTGCCAGCCCATCCCTAACCACTTAAACGTATATTTTTGTCCAAGTTCACAGTAGAATATAATTATCTCAGCTTGTGTCTGAATTCTGTCCTAACCAGATAAACTATGTCTTAGGAATTAAGTGAAATCAGAAATACACAGGACTGGCCTGTTGTGGGACTGTGTGAGGAACAAATGCTTTAAAGTTGGATGACAGGCAGTGAGCTAGATGGTCGGTCTCCTTAGGACATAGTTCAAAATAATACCTTGATTACAAACTAAATATCTGCGTAACCTTTGCATGAAAGTCATGTTAGTTATCTGTGTTTCTTCATCTTGTTTCCAACATATGGCAATACTTAATTCCAGTTCTAAACAGAATGAATTGTACAAAGACCGTCATTTAACAGAAACCATCAGCTAGCCCAACAATGCAGTCCTGCTCCTCTGATAAAAGCTTTGAGTAAGGCTTCCATTTCCAGATGGAGCATGCTAACCATCGTGACGTTCCCATCCCCAGATTGTGAACCTGCTGACTGTCATTGGTAACTCGGTCGGCCTGGTTAGCGACTACAACTGCAGGTTTCTGAAATACTGTTACATGGTAGAGAAGGCCAAAGTCATAACTAAAAAATTGCCATTCATGATGAACTTATCATCCATCGAGTTTAAAAGGATAATACATAAATTCAGAAGCTACCTAAAGCAGATCGTGACCATGACTGTTGAGATGCGCCTTGGAATTTTTTGTGTGAAGAGTCTGGATTATCAATTAGCATGCTTACTGTATGTTGACAGCATCATAGAAATGAGCTACAACCTGATACGATGTACCATCGAGGACAGAAGTGGAAATCTATTAGAAGTAAGTCTTTAAATTTTTCCTCTTTTTTTTTTTGGTTGTTGAATTAATTAATAATTAATCCTAGCACGGGGTCACTTCCCACCTCAATGGTTTATGTTCCCAAATGAAACATACACACACACATACACACAACACACACACACACACACATACACACAACAGACACACACACACAACACACACACACATACACACAACACACACACACACATACACACTACACACAACACACACACACACAACACACACACACATACACATAACACACACACACACACGGCCTTTATATTTTAATATGCCTTAAGCAGCACAGTAGCTGGGCGACTGCCTAGCCTCCATGCTGCTAGAATCTACCTCTGTCATAATTCCTCGCTACCACTTGTAAGTTCTCTGTTCCTTCTTGGCTGCTCTTCACTCCAATCAGTCAGCCATCTGGGCCATGGTTTCTTGGCCCAGAGCCCTGGACGCTCTCCTTGCTTCTCTACCCCATGGGAGACTCTGTCTCTCCTCTCTCCATGCTCTCCTAAACCATAGCGGATCTCCCCTCCCATCCCAAGCCCAGGAAATCCTAAAATCCCGCCTCTGTGTGTCCTCCCCAGCTATTAGCTGCTGCCTTCTTTATTTACCAATCAGAACCAACTTGGGGCAGGGTCCCAGAAGCTATGTGCAGACCCTCTAGTGCAAACAGGTTTTTGGGGAGCATAGTTAGCATTCATAATACAAGTAACTACACTTTTTTTTCATAAGAAAATTTCAGATTAGATTTTACCTTGAAGTTGTACAATCAAATATACACATAAGTATTATCCTCAGAAAATCCCAAAGTACTGCGATTACATTTGTTTATGTTTTTAATCTTTATCTGTGTATATGTGCATCTCTGTATGTGAATGTAACACATATGTGTGCCATGACATGTGGAGGTCAAAAGACAACTTCAGGAATTGCTTGACATAGTGTCTCTTGTTTGTATCACATAAACCAGGTTAAAGGCCCTTGGGCTTCTGGGAATTCTTCTTCTCCCCTTGATCTGGCCCTAGGACCCCTGGGATTATAGGCACACATGCTCCTGTGTCTGGGTTTTGTGTCGTTTACAGAGATCCAAACGTTGGTCCTTATACTTGCATGGCGAGTACTTTACCCAACTCAGCCCTCTCCTCAGCACGTACATGTGTTTCTTACTAAATATCACTTTCTTTAGGACTTTCTGTCACCACGTGGAAGACGGTGCCCCACGTCGCTGCCCATCTCTTGCTTTTTCTTTATAACTCGCATCACTGTATGACGTCATTGTTCCCCATCCCCCAGTTGGCATGTAAGACTCACTACGCTATGGAGTGCCTGCTTTCCAGGACAAATATGGATCCTGCGAACTCGCTGTTGCCTGTACCAGCCTGCTTCTGCAGCACCCAAGACAGGTCTCGAGACCTGAGTTTATGATAACAGCTATCATTTTTTTCTTTATTCAGCCAGACTACCAATACTTCTTAAACCCAAAGTTACAAGCTAGCTGTCGACCGTGCCTCTGCAGTATCACTGCGAGAGGATAACATCATCCTTGCACATACCGAGTCTAATGTAGCATAAAACCTTATCAGAAGTAGCAAACAGAGCTTGGGTGGACCAGGAATAATTTTCAAGAAAGATGTTAATTACTAAAGGAGAAGTGCTGGTGGGGTGGAAGCAGGGTTGACAGGCAGGACATTGCAGGCAAGCATTGATGTAGCTAGATTCAGTTGTGTATGACTCCCACGTGCAACAGCAACAGCAGAACTGTTACCTACATAAGTTAGAACTAATTTCTCTGATGGGCAGTAGTAGTGCGTGTCCACATAGTCACTTGTAGCAGGAACGGTGGGGCCACCTCTATATAAATGCCGGGGGCTGAGCAGCCTCAAAAAAACATCTACAGGAGGACCTAATTGAGGACTGCCTGAGAGACCAAGGATTGGTGGTGCAGATAATGTCAGCCGATGTCTCTGCTGTTTAGAAGAGATGCTTTCTCGAGACCAGTGGGGCTCAGGTGGAGGGTATTAAAGGAGCTTGCAGCAGCGTTCAGATGAGCTTGCTGTGATGTTTCTCACCTGCTCCCAGAGTCTGTGTCATTGACTCTGCGCCACCTCACCTCCAACCCCCGAGGGCAGCAAATAGTCCAGGGCACAGACAACAGTCACTGGGAACACTGGCTGCTTGGAGCTCACTGTGTACCTTCCCCTAAGCATCTCTGATGTCACTTCCTATAAGGCAGCAGGGCAGAAGACGGCAACATGCCCATTGTGGGTCTAGGAAGCTAGGCAATACAATGTATCAATAGAGTTACCTTTCTAAGAGCTTCCACATACCCTCTCTTATTTTAAGTTATATTCATTCATTCATTCATTCATCCTCAGAAATAATGTTTTTATTAATTCCTTGGGAATTTCATACAATGTATTTAATACTTTTCACCTCCTTCCCCAATTCCTCCCAGATATCCACCCCACATCCCTACTCCACAAATTTATGTTTTCGTGTTCTCTCTCTCTCTCTCTCTCTCTCTCTCTCTCTCTCTCTCTCTCTCTCTCTCTCTCTCTCTCTCTCTCTCATCCATCAGGTCCAGTCTGCTTTGCCCAGCTACTCTTGAAGGTAGAGCCTACTCTGGAGTATAGTTGAGTTACTAGGGGTAAAAAACCATTAAAGAAAACCAACTCAACCTCTTCTACCAGCTATCAAATGCTAGTAGCTCCTTAGCTAGGAGTGGGACTTCCTGTCTGTCTACCTCCCCTCTCCATGCTGAGGTGTCCTCAGGCTTGGCCTTGTACAGGTCTGTGCATTCTGTTACAACCTCTGTGTGATGTAAGTGTACCTGCCCTGTTGTGTCCAGAAAACACCATTCCTCTGAAGTCACCCAACCAACCCTGACTCCTCTAAAAATCCAAGCTTTGAAGGAAAGGATTGTAGTGGGTGTTCCACATAGGATCAGGCATTCTGCAGTTCCTCATTCTTTTCACCATGATCCCTTGTGGATCTTGGTGCTAATTGCTATCTATTGCAAGAAGAGGTTTCATTGATGGTCATTGAATCATAATTCTGTAACTTACCACATATCTGATCTTAGACTAATTTGAGACTTGGTTCCTTGTCTGCAAAGTCGAGAAAATAACACCTAACCAGAAAAACACAATAAAATGGGACCATGGACTGGAGATTCTGGCGTACAAATGGTCAGAGTAACCATTCTAGCCTTACTCTTGCGGTCCCCATCACATGTGTGTCTTATAACGTGTATGTTACATATGAAATCTACTCAAGCACTTTCTGATCATGGTAGAAGGACTGGATCACGCCAGTCCTCTAGCATTTAACAAATACTTAGGAACATGTCCAATTTGTATAGCATTGCACATACAAGGTATGAAATTACACTTGTAGAAGTCAGAATTCCAAAATAAAAACAGTGTTTTCCTAAGATAGTGAGATTGCGTACTTACCATTAGTGGGTTAATCCTTTCAGATCTTGGACTCATCTCTGCACCAGCTGGACTCTGAGCCTGTAGCAGTGGAAGAATTTGTGGAGCATTTTAATTTTTTGGATGAAATTTCCTCGAGCATCTCTCAAATAGAAAAAGAATTCTGCACGATTTCTGAGCTGTATTCTGTTGTGAGGCACTACCATATTGATGTGTCAGAAGAGCAGAAAGCCATCTACAGAATCATCTTCATGAAGTTCAATCAACTAAAAACATCTATTAAGTTAGTTGCCACAAGCAAAGAAGCCAGCCTCACTAAATTCAGGAACAGTTTGGAAGCATATATTGTCAGCCTCCGAGTAGATGTCAGTAACTTAAAAGATAAAGTAAGTGCTTTTTAAATGTTTTACTATTTTTATAGTCTTATTTTTATATTTTTTTTAAATTTTTTATCTTAGTCTTATGTAACATTGTGCTTTTATATATTCATTTTCTATGGAATCATAGCTAAAGAATGTAATCCAAATATACTTAACCTGTGTGGTGCTTTGAATGAGAAATGTCCTCCATTTGAACACTTGTCCCCAGTTGGGTGACACTGTTTGTTTACTAAGGTATGGCCGTACTGGAGGAGGTACATTGCTGGGGGTGGGCTTTCAGAGCATGTGCCTCACACACTCCCGCTCTGTTCTCTCTGCCTCAGCTTCAGCGTAGGGGAGGGGCTGCTCAGTTTTCTGCTCTGGCTGCCCTACCGTCATTGCTCCCTGCTGTGGTGGGTTTTTTTTTTTTTTTTTTGTCACCCTGGAACCATAAACCAGAATAAATTTTCCCTTCTATAAACTTCCTTGGTCACAGCATTTTATCACAGCATTGGAGAAGAAGCTAAGATATCATGAGATTCACAAATAGAATATTGATGATTTGTGAAGTCGAACGGGACGTAAGATCACATGTGTCCTTTTCAGTAATTCTATCCAAATATTTAGCATTTTCTTCATCTCTGGTTGTGATGAACCTGGGCAGCAAAATTCTTCACCAACTCAACAAGCAGTCCAAAAAAAGGGTGGATGGATGCACACACACACACACACACACACACACACACACACACACACACACACAGTTTTTCTGAAATGGTTCTAAGCATTTGAGTCAAATGGTAATATTCACTCTCATGTGAAAAAGCGGGTTCTTTACTAAAGATGTTGCCAGTAAGACATGTTTGTATTCTGGATAATCCGGCCTCTGCCCTGCCGGTTCTAGATAAGAAGTCCTATCCTGCTGTCCGCCAGTACTCCAATACCAAGAGCCAAGGAAACTGTGCAGTCTCTCTCAGAAGAAGCTGAAAGCTTGACTCTAAAAGTGAAAACATACTCAAACTACCTGGACTATTACGATGAAGCCCATTACCACATGAATGCTCTCAACGTGGACGAGATCACTCAGATTGTGTTGTCGGAGATCTCCGACATTGAGTGCGACCTGATGCTGAGGAAATTATTATGGGAAGTGCAAGAAGAGTGGGGGACACATTTCTGGGAATGGAGGCACTGTACTCTTCAGAACATTGATATCGATTTGGTGAAGAACAATGTCTCCAAGTGGCTGCATATAATCATTGTACTGGAGAAAGGTAATGTGTGCTTCTCCAAGCTTCCTATCCACTAGAGGCAAAACATTCTCACTTTCTCAGACTGTTTGGTTAAAAAATGTGACCATATCATAAGCCTACACATTTTCTGGTATTTACAGGCTTACCTAAGAATGATATGGTAACACTGCTCAAGCAGTCAGTGTTAGACTTCAAACAAGAGCTGCCGATCATCACCGCATTGGGGAACCCCTGTCTCAAGGCACGGCACTGGGAGACTCTGCGAGACATCATTGGAAAGACAATCTCTCTTGATAAAAACCTCTCCATAGAGAAACTTCTAGCTCTCAGGGTAAATATAAATAGTTGACAAGAACACAATGAATCATGAGGGCCTGGTTTTAATTGTAGGCAAGGAAACCTACCATGAACATAAACTAGAAAGCAAGGAGGTTGACCATGTGCCTGGACCAGTGGAAAGTCAGAGATAAGATGTCACCTGCAGTGGGAGAGGGGGGCAAGCTTTCATTTTTACCTTCATTACTGAAGTAGGTAGAGAACAATAACACTTTTTTTAATGTGACAAACATCATTCTTTAACATGATTCTAGTTCTTATAGAAATTACATTTTATAGGAATAGAAATATCAAATGCCTACAGTTCATTTAATACACAGTGAAAATGTATTCTGAACATATTAGGATAGCCTTACCAACAAAGATATTTTGTTTGAATTGCCAAATTAGTCACAGTTTGATTCCCCACAAAACTCTGTTTTATAGAGCCGTGGGTGTGACTTAGATTGTAGAGAACTGGTCTAGCCTTCTGGATCCCTGGGTTCTATTCCTAGGACTGTACAAACAAACCTGGCTTATGGCGCATACCTATAATCTCAGTACTCTGGAGGTAGAGGCAGGAGGATCAGAAGTTTGAGGTCATCCTTGACTACATAGCCTACTTGGGGCCAGCCTGGTCTATATAAAATCCTGTCTCAAAAAGATAACAAAGCAAATAAGAAGCTATACTACATAAAATGTTTCAGTTCTCATAGTTTAAAAAGTTTTGATTTTATTGGCTAGCCTATAAGAACTTCTGTTTATGTTATTTTTTGGTCATATCTAATGACATCAAAGCCAGCATATTATAACCATAATTCTGTTGTAAGAAGGAATATGGAAAATACTTTGAAAGAATTTTAGAAGAGATAGTTTTGGTTTGGTTTGGTTTGGTTTTTTTGTTTTTGTTTTTTGAGACAGGGTTTCTCTGTATAGCCCTGGAACTCACTCTGTAGACGAGGCTGGCCTCGAACTCAGAACTCTGCCTGCCTCTGCCTCCCAAGTTCTGGGATTAAAGGAATGCACCACCAATGCCCGGCTTTAGGAGAGAGAGTTTTTAAAGCCAGACTGTTTAAAGTCTCTAGACCTAACCTCAGTTCCCCTCTTGAACTCCAGATGCATCTGGTCATACTCCTGTTCATGGCTCCATTGGTGAGCTCAAGCTCTGTTCAAAACATTAACATGCCTCTTATTATCTACCTCCAAAATTCTTCTCTTCTCCTGCCCTCCCCTGGCTCAGTAATGGGCAGCTCCGTTCTTCCAACTCCTTACATGAAATACGTTTGCATTCTCCTGGTCACCTAGTCTGTATGCTATTTAAATCTCTCCTCATTTCCTGGCTTACTCCAGCGCCTCCTAAGCGATCTCTGCACCACAGAGCACTTCATCGAGACAGGGGTCAGCTGAGCTCATTCGAACCCTTTGCTGAAAATCTAGGACACCTCGGGTATTTTAATTGCGATGTCTCGGATGATTGCACCTACTCACTCACAAGTCAGGTTAAGGCATTACAGGCAGTTAACTGGTAGCTGCATGAAACCGTGTCCTGTGGTCTCACAATATAATACCTCTGAGCCATCCTTGACTTAGTAATATGATGAGTAGTTTAAAAAGAAAGTCTGGTACCGATTTTAGAGGGTCCAAATTAGTGAACAGAAAGAGGTTTGCAGATGATGTAGTGGGCCACAGCCCAGGGCCAGAGCACCCCACTTCTCTCTAAGTTATATTGCAGAGCTAGGGAAAAGACAACCTTGTGGTAAACCCCAGTGAACTCCTAAGAGGTTCTGGTAAGGGAGGAGTGGTCAGCCTATGTAAGTTTACAAAAAACCTACATTTCTTGGGCCTGACCAGGACATAAGAGTTATGTTGAAAGATTCTGTGGAATGTCTTAGCCCTGATGAATGCGTCCATCGCTTGGTAAGGTTATTTATAATGTGATGCAGTTGTATGGCACGGTTCTGCCTAAGAAGTACAGGCTCTTGGGAACCTATCGGGTAAAAAGCATGCCACTAATTAGAAGTGAAAAAGATCTGTCCTGCCATAGCTGATCATTTGCACTTTTGAGACTTGGTGCTCCAAGGTAGCAAGAGATAATTCACTGAAGGCACTGGCATCCTTCTAACACCGCAGGATCACAGAAGACCTACCTCTTTGTGTTCATTAAGCTTTGAACATAAAGATTTGACAGTACGGGATTCACACGGCTCAAGTCTTGTCTTACACGTCTGTGTCTGGATTTTATTATTAACCATCTCAAGTATATTGGGCAAGAAAGGTTATCCTTTAGCATAAAACGTTTAGATACTTCTGTGACTTTTTAGTCTATGTTAGCTGAATAATAGATGTTCAGAAGCAAGCTTCTTTCTCAGTGCTGTTGACCCCATAAGCACTACCAGTCAGTCCCAGTCCTCAGTGCCATCTTTGGTCAGTCATAATAGATGATGAATGTTAGTCACTTTCTGGTTCGTAGTCCCCACTGTGATCCATTAGCAAAACATAAAGATTAAACCTCATTCTTAGCCCTGTAGAGATTATGTATAGGAGTAGTGGTAGATTCAGCTTTCTAATAAGAGATAAAAACAGTAATCTCAGACAGTTCATTCTAAAGGTAGAGTCTGAGAAGTTGTCTGGGTCCCTTCTAGTCTGGTGAGTGAATCTAACGATTTTCTGTCAAGAGCTTAAGGGAACTTGAAGTCAGTATACATGGGAGGAAGGCCTGAATATTTCACTAATGCACTGAAAAAACAAAGCAAAACAAAACACCCTCAATCCTAGGGAGATCTAGCAAAGCAAAAGAAACTATAGAAATCTGAGTCCTTCGGGTTGCTCTCTTGGATCAATACTCTAATGATATAAGACACAGTGTAGAAAGAAAAAGCTCACTTCAAAGTAGCAAAGACATAGGGATTAGTGCAGAGGAAGGAAGCTGAAGAAAATGGCATTGTCTGCACATACTCGAGACACATACAAACCCTTCACCCTGCCTGGGACAGAGGAAAAGGACCCTCAGGTTGAGCACGAAGCACGTGAGGTGGCTGGGGTGTCCCAACAGAGTCTGTCACCACACGGACCCTGGAGTTAGCGTCACCAGCATCAGATATTCAGTTCCTCACGCCTTTCAAGAGACAGGTTTAAATGATCCGTTTTAGCTGCTTTGGGAATTATTTGCTCCTTTGGATACTAAGTAATTTCTTCATTTCAGATGTTTCCGTATGAAAAGAAAATAAATGAAATATCAATCTCGGCAACTAACGAAGCTGCTCTTGAAAAAATGCTGTTTAAGATCATCGAGCTCTGGAACGCTTCTCCCTTGCACCTGGTCCCTCATCTCACGGAGGGCCGCTCCATCCTCATCATCTCCTCCATTGACGAAGTGATGGCCCAGCTGGAAGACTCCCAGGCTATCCTTTCCACAATCAAAGGATCTTCCTATCTCAGGCCAATTAAGGTAACTGCTGTGGGAAAAGCTCTGGGAGTGTTTCCATTTTCCTCAGTCCGTCAGTTCAACTTTGCTTTCTGCAAACTCCTATTTGATTCTCAATTATATGAATCTTTAATATGTTTACAGAGAAGATGGAATATTTAATAGTGTGGGCACTAAAAAATAATTTTGTAGAAGTACTTATTATTTATGAGGAAACATCAAATTTTAATTTGGATGGGCAAGATAAATTTAGATGAGATAAAAAAAATACCCCCACAAAATATACCTTTTACCAGTTTCTTGTAACTCATAGCTTGTAGCCCTGCATCTAAAAACTTACATAAAATTAATTTTTAAACTTAATAAACTTAGTCAGATATGTACTGATAGACTATTCAATAAAAATTAACATAATTGGTATACAGATATGTACCTCTATATGAGTAGATTAGAGTCATAGAAAGGTATGTGCTCAACAAATGGAATTCAAATTATTTGTACATAGGTAAACATTTAAGGAAAAGTGTCATTTAGATGGGCCTTAAATAGAAAACAATGTATTACAAGAAGAGAATGGATTATATTGTCAAACAACATAAAATAAAAACCATACTCAACAGAAAAAGACAAAATTCACCTAAAATGAGATATAAGAAATATAATTTTTTTTTAACTTTAGAAATTGGCAGCAAGAACAAAACTACGTGTTTGACCTGGTTGCAGTTAGGTAAAGCCTGTGAGAATGCATGGTGCACTAAATGCTTTTATTAAAATAAAAGTTAGTTGGAAGTTGTAAATTAGGCCTTTAATTCTGGCACTTGCAGAAACAGAAGCAGTAGTAACTCTGTGAGTTCAAAGCCAGCCATGTCTCCAAAGCTTGCTCCAGGCCACTAAGGGCTACACAATAAGACCCTGTCTTTAAAAGCAGTCAAACAACCAATCAATCAATCAATGTCATTTATATTATATTTTATCAGTTATACTTTAATACAATGTGGAAGCAAGTACAGAATAATAAAGAATGTTGGTAAATGCCAAAAGACAAATATAAATGAGTTAAAGGCGAGTCTTTCTGAGGGGTCAGTGGGGATGAGCTAATCTACAGGTTTGTAAATAAGCAATGTATTTATTTTCAATTTTTAACCAGTTTCTCACTATTTTTAAAAATGTAATAGTTAGAAAAAAAAGATCTAGACTATGGAATTTTCCAAATAAAGCCTAGTAGGCAGGATGGTGGTGCACACCTTTAATCCCAGTCCCCTGAAGCAGGGGTAGGCAGCCTCTGAGAGATGTTATGTGCATGCGTATGCGTGTACAGACAGACTTAACGTAGGGATTAGAACAGTGTGTCTACCAAACACCTGGTTATTGCTCCGCGACAGAAATTGTTCAGTGGCCCACTCATGTTAATTTTATAATCTGTGCATGTTACATACGTTAATTTTATCTATAAGTGCAAGTCTTACAAAAAGATTTGTCTATCATGTAACCTAGGGGAAAATTGGATGAACGGGACATCTGAAAACTGAGCAGAGACAGCTTTGTCCTCATTCATCTGACTCCTGATCAGGAGTTTTGTGTTAATGATCACTCATTGCCTCCCCTCAATTTCTACTATGTGATTGTTATGGAGTAATTTCATGTATTTTAATTGTTATTTGTTGTTATGTGGATCTTCCCTCTTTCATAGCATCTTGTGAATGAATGGAATCAAAACTTAACCCTCTTCTCTCAGACCATTGACGAATGGATGACCTGTCAAAGAAATTGGCTTTCTCTTGAACCAGTCTTTCAGTCTTTAGAAATACAAAAGTAAGGACAAAATATACAATGTACATATGGGTAAAAAAAAAAAAACCACATGGGGCATCTAACTCCTATAATCTTCTAGAAATGATTATCTTGAATGAATGAACATCAGCTGTGGTTTGAAACGTCCCCTATAGGTCGTGTGTTTGAATATTTGATCTTAAGCCATCTGTGTTATGTAGGAAGACTGGGGAACCTTTAGGTGATATGGAGCCGTACAGGAGGAAGCGGATCATTGAGTGTGAGCGCTGAGGTTTCATACCCTGTGGGACACCCTATTTGTTCTCGGCCTCCTGACTGCGGATATGATGTGAGCATCTGGCCTCCTGCTCCAGCTGCCATGCCTTCCTATCCTGGTGGAATACAACATACCAACACACGCACATGCGCACACACGCACACACATACACACGCAAACAAACTGTAGACCAAAGTAAACCCTTCCTTCCCTAATTGGCTTTAGTCACACACTTTGTCGCAGCAGTAGGAAAGTGGCCAGAGCACCCACAGGAATGGCTCCGTTAGGCCATCATGATGATTTTCTCATTCACAGATCACTAGAAGAATCATCTCATACCTGAAAACGTAATTGCCTTAATTGCTAATATAAAACTAAAAAAACAAACAAACCCGAGATGCATCGGAGCATTACAGTTCTCAAGCCATAATATTATGCATCTCTTTAGTACTGGAAGATGAGTCTGGTTTGGATGTGAATAAGAAACACGCTTTTTAGTGCCATTCATACATGAGAATAGCTCACTTTGCACCACAGAGAATTAGAGGGATGTAGCATTGGATAAACATTCTGTTTTCCCCCTTCATTTCAGAGCACTCAGGTTAATTGGCTTCTAACTTCTTACGGTAATTAGAGCACTCAAACAGAGACAAATGAGTTCTCCAGGCAGAATGTAAAGGACTGAGAGTAAATCCTAGACACCATTCTGAAGTGAGTAGGGATGCCATATGCAGTTGTAACGCCTGATGGGTTTTAGAAAACCATGACCATCAGGTTAATTACTCTGAGCATTATTTTAGGAATAAAGGCGAACTATCAGAGGTTACAGGTGAGAACTGTCTAAGTGGAAGTATAGCTTTACTAGGAATAAGACTTACTTTCGTTACACATGTATAGTTCTTACTGTATGGCTGCATGGTACTCATCGTTAACTCATGGTGACAGTTCGGAACTGTCCCATTCAGTTGTTCTGAAACCCCTCAAGGGTAAGCCCACACACCTAAGGAAATGTACCCTTCATGGTCACCATAACTTTAACCTTTAAATTCAGACTTTAAAACTACTTCTTACTAAAGATTTTTTTTTTTATCAATAAAGAAGCCAGATGGTTGTTCGTTTGCTAAATTTGCTAACATAGGAAAGGAGTCTTTAGTTAGGAGACATTGAGGTGTCTCAGCAGTCTCTATAAGGGAAGAAAAAAATGGAATCAGTAATAAACCCATAACAAATGAAGGACGAGGCCCAATACCAACAGAAGAGAATCAGAGATTCATCAAAAACTGTAGTTCCAAAAAGAATCGGTGAGAGTCATGAGTCCTTGGAGGGCTGCATTAGAACCTTCAAGAGAGACAGGAAGGGTACATGGGCATGGGGGTTCAAGTATCTTCCATGATATTTCTGCTGAGTTACAGAAACAGTTAACACCATCACCCAAAATGAAGAGCAGGATAATGATGGAAGGTTCTCTGGAGAGTTCAACATATCCAGCCCTGAAGTACAGAGACAGCAATTCTGAAGACAAAAATACCAAGTTAGTCAGTAGTGACAGATGTTTCCAAACTGGGGCTTTCTACAAAGATCTTCAACCCATATATCAGTTAGCACGACCCCCCCCAAAAAAAAGAACCCTGAAGAATGTCACTTATAATTGGAGATTGAAAATTGGTTGTATGAGATCAGCTGAGAGAGCCAGGGAGTGGTACAGTAAGTTCGGGCTGAGGGGAAAGCCCAGAGCTGTATTCCATAGATATCTACCATTCCAGAGGGCAGCCAAGAGGCAAAGAGGACTCTAAGTGATCGTAGCTGAATGGAAGACTTTACCTCTGACTTCTCACCTCAGTTTCCAAGCCATGGAGAACTTGAATCAGGTTGGGGCTAACTGTATGGGAAGTCCAAGTGAGCAAAGAGAGTAAAAGACAATGCAACTCTTAAAAACATCCCCTCATTCAACTCCGCAGCAGCGGGGACAGACACGGATGTTAGTGGTTTGTGCCATGGATGGGTTTTGATTCTTTTAGCCAATGGGTAAAATAATGATTATTCCATAAAGGAAAACTTCTATAAGGTGGGTGGCATTTGCCTTCATTTCCTCAGCACCTAAGACTGGGTAACTATCTACAGAGCTCGGATTTTACTATATACACTGGGATATATAGTCCCGCTTTTAGGCTGCATATCTCCTCTGCCTTCTCATCAAAGTGTGTCCCTTTAAAACCCAGATGCTAGGGCTTCCCCAGAGTTTTCCCAGGCTTCCACTTCAGCTCCCTTTATGTGTTAGCTTTCAACTGCGACACAATACCCAATTTAATCAGTGTGCAAATAAGAAAAGTGTGTTTTGGCTACAGTTTGGAAGGCTTCAATTCACCTTTGCTTGACTGGTTGCTTTGGACATGTGACAGGGCCATATATCACAGCAGGAGCAGATGACAGGGACTTTTTCCTCAGGCCAATATGACTAGGAACAGAGATGTTGGGGAGGGGCTGGAGTTTCAATATTGTCTTAGTCATGGTTTCTATTCCTGCACAAGCATCATGATCAAGAAGCAAGTTGGGGAAGAAAGGGTTTATTCAGTGTACACCTTCCACATTGCTGTTGATCACCAGAGAAAGTCAGGACTGGAACTCAAGCAGGTCAGGAAATAGGAGCTGATGCAGAGGCCATGGAGGGATGTTTCTTACTGGCTTGCTTCCCCTAGCTTGCTCAGCCTGCTTCCTTATAGAACCCAAGACTACCAGCCCAGGAATGGTACCACCCACAAGGGGCCCTTCCCCCTTGATCACTAATTGAGAAAATGCCCCACAGCTGGATCTCATGGAGGCACTTCCTCAACTGAACCTCCTTTTTCTGTGATAACTCCAGCCTGTGTCAAGTTTACACACAAAACCAGCCAGTACTAATATCTATTGCAAGTCATGCCCCAGTGGCCTAAGTTCATCCTAGTAGGCCCATCTCCTAAATGTTCTACCTCTTTCCATAGTCTCAGGGGCCAGGGACACACTGGCTTTCTGGAGATGTTCAAGATCCAGACTGTAGCACCTCTAAGGCACAGACAGCTTTTATTTAATTTATATAGAATTTTTATCTACATACTTTCTGTTAAGTTAAATCTTAATAAATGATAATTATATGTTTAATCTATCCTGGTTTTTTTTTCTTGGAATATATGCTGCTTGGAATATACAAAATAGAAATAAATGCCCAATCAAGTCAAGTAAAGCATATCAAACTGTCTTATGAATTCAACAATACTATAGATATTAATTATAACATTTATTCACCTTTAATTTTATTTTTAAAGACAGCTGGCAGCAGAAACAAAACTTTTCTCCCAGGTGCTTCTCACATGGAAAGAAATAATGTCACGAGTACTGAACAAACTAAATGCCCTGCATATAACCATCACCACAGGAATCCTTGGCATTCTGAAAAGTTGCAACGGCCAACTTGAAAGCATAAAGAGAAGTCTTGAGGTAAACTACAGCATCCAAGGGCAACGGTACTCTGATAACTGCAGAAACTTCCAGGAGGGTAGACTTCCCTCTCTGCTGTCCAGTCTGCAGCTGTTCTAACTCTTGTGGCCATTTTTTGGTTTAATGGAAGTGCTATCAAAAGAAAAAAAATGGGCAGATTAATCAAATAACCGTCAAGCAAAGGACCAAGCCCTTACATATGCCCACATTTCCTTTCAGTTTAAGCAAGCATTGTGCTGAATGAGGTGGTGCATTTGAAATGACAGCGCTGGCACAGAGGGAGTACTTAAGACTTAAGGAAGGGCGATGACATCATTAGCCCTACCATTATTAAGCTGCTAAGTGCAGCTGGAGTAGATGTCTTGAGATTTGTGAGCTGGCCAGAAAGGCATCCCTTGCCCATGATTTTCCCTCTTGGGTTTTCCATCACTCATAGTCAATTCTGACTTAAAGATATTAAACAGAAATT
This sequence comes from Tokudaia tokunoshimensis, assembly GCA_036184795.1. Classification (NCBI taxonomy): domain Eukaryota; kingdom Metazoa; phylum Chordata; class Mammalia; order Rodentia; family Muridae; genus Tokudaia; species Tokudaia tokunoshimensis. The sequence goes on along the minus strand of BTHU01000013.1, from coordinate 13,781,235 downwards.
TCTAGCAATGATCAAAAAGCCTTAAATTAGCATCTGTCTGGGAGGTGATGAAATCTCACCCCATCCTGTGCAGGATGTGACTCATCCCTCTGTCGGGTGGACCTCCCTTATGCGTGTGTCCTGCAGAGTAAACAGCTCACTGCTCCCACCTTGCATATCAGCTACCACAGTCTCACAGTGCTGTCTCCCCAAAAGATGAAAGGCGCACAGCTCCCCAAAGTCTCAGACTCAAAGAAGGGTCTTTTCTCTAGATAAGTGTAGCTTCTCTGTGTGGGTCTTGGTGGAGAGTTGTCCCCGCTAAAGAGCAAAGTGGCTGTGGATCAAACAGCCCAGACGCATCATGGGTAAAGAGGAGTGGCAAGCTGGGACTTCGGAGGTTTCAAGGTTAAGGAGCAGGCTACAGAGTAAAGGAAAATACAAGGTCGCTTAGGGACTGAGCAAAAGTGAAGTCACCGAAGTCAGAATTGGGCTTTGGAAGTTCCCCATAACATAAAGACCAACCTGCCCCCAAAAGAGTCAGTTAGGGACCAAATGGCAGCATGGGAGGAGACAGAAAGAGAAGTAGAAACCTTGGGTTTATAAATGGTCTTTTCCAAACTTCTGAGACGGCGGGTAGGTGGGCAGCAGCTAGGAGATAGCCGGAGAGGGTGTCCCGTGTCCTTATAGTGAGAGAGATGCCACTGAGAGCAGAGGACTTCTCTAAGAGAAACTGAAAAAGGATGGGGGAGGGGGAGGAAAAGGACATCTTAGGCCGGCCTGTGATGACAACCCTGCCTGTCACTGTAACATAAGATGAGCTGTGGACAGGGATAAGAGATTCGGTGAACTGGGTGGAGTAGAATTTGAGATAGTCTGGACTGATGTGTTCTCTGTGGGGGTGACTTCTCATGCAGGGAATAGATAGGGGAAAAAAGCGGCAAGCATGGAGGGGAGTCCCGGTGGACGAGGCCTGTGCCCTCCAGGGTGCCGGAGTCCCAGGGATCCCTCTGCCCTGCCAGGGTGCTGGAGTCCCGGTGTTGCCTGTACCCTGCCAGGGTGCTGGAGTCCCGGTGTTGCCTGTACCCTGCCAGGGTGCTGGCGTATGTGTGGCAGGGCATGTGGTGTATGTGTGCGCACATGAAGCACAGCAGAGCTCTGGCCTGGTTTTTCCTTTGCTGTTAGGTCACTTCTGTGCTCATTTCCCTTTATTTCACTTTTGCCTTACTAGAAGGTACTTTACCTTTCATGGATTAAAACTTTGGCTGCAACTCATGTGCGCACTGAACCTTTAATTTTGTGATTCCTAAGATGGCTGAACATATATTTTTAACTGTCTTTCTTTTGGCTTTGGACAGGAATACCTTGAACTTAAAAGAATGAGTTTCCCGAGATTTTACTTCCTCAGCAACGATGAACTTCTTGATATTCTAGCTAACAGCAAAAATCCCGAATCCGTGCAGGTAACAGCATTGTCCTCTCCCACGCGGTGTTATCTCCGCACTCTATCGGGGTGCACTGTGTGACTAACACCCCTGTTCTGCTTTGCAGCCTCATCTTGTGAAATGTTTTGAAAACATAAGACATGTGCTACTGTGGAAACAGGGCGTCGACCCTCCCTCCGTGAAGATGCTTATCTCTGCCGAAGGGGAAGGCCTGGTGATGCCCAAGTATGAGGACCAAATGCTTAGACTACAGGGCCTCTGTCCCAACCTCCCTGCTTTGAAATCTCAACATCCCATACAAATTTGCAAAGCAACCTGTTTCTTCCAAGATAATATCTGCATGTGAACATAGCCTCTCCCACTCCCTGCCTTGCCACAGTGGGCTCTCAGCTCACTTCCACTTTTTTTTTCTATATATTTTTTTATTTACATTCTGAATAATTTCCCCTTTCCCAGTTCCTCCCTCCCCAAAAGTCCCATAAGCCCTCTTCCCTCCCCCTGTTCCCCATTCAACCCCCTCTCGCTTCTCTGTCCTGGTATTCCCCTACATCCAGTCTTTCCAGGACCAGGGGCCTCTCCTTCCATCTTCTTGGAAATCTATTGATATGTGAATTGTGTTGGGTATTCCAAGTTTCTGGGTTAATATCCCCTTATCAGTGACTGCATACCATGTGTGTTCTTTTGTGATTGGGTTACCTCACTAAGGATGATATTTTCCAGTTCTGACCATTTGCCTTAGGAATTCACCATAAGAATGTCGTGAATTCATTGTTTTTAATTGCAGAGTAGTATTCCATTGTGTAAATATACCACATCTTCTGAATCCATTCCTCCGCTGAGGGACATCTGGGTTCTTTCCAGCTTCTGGCTATTATAAATAAGGCTGCTATGAACATAGTGGAGCATGTGTCCTTATTGCATGCAGGGGAAGCCTCTGGGTATATGCCCAGGACTGGTATAACAGGATCCTCCGAGAGTGTCATGCCCAGTTTTCTGAGGAACCGCCAGACTGCTTTCCAGAGTGGTTGTACCAACTTGCAATCCCACCAGCAGTGGAGGAGTGTTCCTCTTTCTCCACATTCTCACCAAGAACTGCTGTCTCCTGTGTTTTTGATCTTAGCCATTCTGACTGGTGTGAGGTGGAATCTCAGGGTTGTTTTGATTTGCATTTCCCTAATGACTAAGGATGTTGAATATTTCTTTAGGTGCTTCTCAGCCATTAGATATTCTTCAGGTGAGAACTCTTTGTTTAGCTCTGTACCCCATTTTTTAAAATTTATTTATTTAGTATATGTAAATACACTGTAGCTGTCTTCAGACACACATCAGATCCCATTACAGATGGTTGTGAGCCACCATGTGGTTGCTGGGATTTGAACTCAGGACCTTTGGAAGAGCAGTCAATGCTCTTAACTACTGAGCCATCTCTCCAGCCCCTCTGTACCCCATTTTTAATAGGATTATTTGGCTCTCTGGAGTCTAACTTCTTGAGTTCTTTGTATATATTGGATATTAGCCCTCTGTCGGATGTAGGGTTGGTAAAGATCTTTTCCCAGTTTGTTGGCTGCCGCTTTGTCCTTTTGACAATATCCTTTGCCTTACAGAAACTTTGCAATTTTATGAGGTCCCATTTGTCAATTCTTGACCCTAGAGCATAAGCTATTGGTGTTCTGTTTAGGAAATCTTCCCCTGTGCCCATATGTTCAAGGTTCTTCCCTAGTTTCCTTTCTATCAGTTTCAGTGTGTCTGGTTTTATATGGAAGTCCTTGATCCACTTGGAATTGAGCTTAGTACAAGGAGATAAGAATGGATTGATTTGCATTCTTCTGCATGCTGTCCTCCAGTTGAACCAGCACCATTTGTTGAAAAGGCTATATTTTTTCCACTGGATGGTTTTAGCTCCTTTGTCAAAGATCAAGTGACCATAGGAGTGTGGATTCATTTCTGGGTCTTCAGTTCTGTTCCATTGATCTACATGCCTGTCACTGTACCAGTACCATGCAGCCAGATTCAATGCAATCCCCATCAAAATCCCAACTCAATTCTTCATAGAGTTAGATAGAGCAATTCAAAAATTCATCTGGAATAACAGAAAACCCAGGATAGCTAAAACTATTCTCAACAGTAAAAGAACCTCTGGGGGAATCAGTATCAGGGACCTCAAGCTGTACTACAGAACAATAGTGTTAAAAACTGCATGGTATTGGTACAGTCACTTCCACTTTAATGTAAAGTTGAAACAAAAGAAAGCTCCCAGCTGGAAGCACTAATTCACACGGGCTTTTGTTCCCTGAGAAGCTGACGGTTCAGATAGAGTGGGCATCTGCTGTAGTGGGTTCCTAGGCGAAAGCAACAAGCCCAGGCCTTCTGTCACACTGATCCTATTTAGCGGCCACAGAAGGGTCCTTCATGTCCAGTACTTGGCTCCTGACACAAGCTTTGTTTATTGAGAAAAGCAACACTGTGCCCAGGCCTCCCTACCCAACAAAGTCCCAGCCCAATTTAGATATTTAAAATAATCATGAAAAATCCCAAAATACCTTATAATACAATTCATCTCTCATGCATTCATTTTTATGTAGAAATTTTATGCTGATTTTTTTGTCAGAATTCCCTAAAGTTATGTATTTTTCTGCATGGTTTTCCAAGCAAAAAATCAATAAAAACCAGAAGGCAAAGTATTATAGTTCTTAGCCTCATAAGTAACATATGTATATTGAGAACTTAATTTACAAGTTCCTCAAATGAATGAAATGTTAATATCTATAATATTATAGTAATTTTTATACCTTTTTAACAAATTATAGGAAAATCCGTATAAGAGCTTCTGTGGAACAGTGGATGGTAAATGTAGAAAAAAGCATGTTTGATGTGCTGAAGAAGTAAGTACAGTGTTTATATAAATATATGTATAGTACGTGCGCGTGCGTGTGTGTGTGTGTGTGTGTGTGTGTGTGTGTGTGTGTATAAGTATGTAAAACTTGCATAACTACCAATATAAGTGAAATATTGAGAGAAACACGCAGAGTGGATTTTAATAGAGCCTGATGTATGGGCTATGGAGAGACTGTTTCTGAAGTGCAACTACCCCATGACAACTCCTCTGTTCACGTGTGTATGGCCACTCATGGGCACCAATGCCAGCCGATACCTGAACTCAAGCCAACTCCAGCCTGTTTGCAGAAGACCTCAGTCTCACTCATCTGTCTTTCTGTGGCACATTTACGTGCTCAGGTTGTTGACTAAGTTTAGACCTGGAGGTGAGAGGCGTCTGTCCTGAAGACAGAATGGGCCTTGTACACACTAGGCAACTGTTGGCAGACTGACAGCCCTCGCTCAGTGTATTCAAGATTCTCCTTTCTGTACATTGGTCTGTTATTGCTAACCATGTACAGGGAAGAAAGAAGCCCAGAGTATAAGCTTTTAAAGCGAATTGGACTAGAACGGTTATGTCACATCTCTTACTTTTTATTAAAAGTTTCTTTAATACAATATGTCTTGATCCTAGTCTTCCCCTCCCTGCCTCTCTCAGCTCTCCTCCACCTCCCTCCCTCCCAACTTCATCTTTTTCCTTTCTCTTTATGGAAAGGCTACTTTAAGTTTTCATGTTTACTAATTTTCTGAGAGTGCCCAAGGTTTCTAGAGCCCAGCCGATTGTTAGCATTCACATGACATCATTATGAATGTATTGGCTTTCCCTTGCCTCTGCTCCTGTCTTGGGGTGATAGGTGAGCCAGAAAGATGACCCCTGTAAAAATTATTTGTGAAAATAACATTTTCAGCTTCTCACCCCTTGATAACATTGTAATTCAAAGCTAATATATGGCTCCTCTTAAGTTTATATATATTTCTACTAACCCAGGTGGAGGGTTTACTGACAGGTAAAGACCAGCTTAAAGAATATGTATTATTTATAAACACGTGTTCAGATTAAGACACCAATGGTGTTAAGGCTTCATCATTAAATGGCATCATCACTGAGCCTGTATGGATAATATAAATGTATTTTTGGCTTATAGATTTATAATTCAAGGTATTGAAGACTGGAAATACCATACTTTTTCCGACTGGGTCATGTCACATCCAGGGCAAGTGGTCCTCACTGTGGTGAGTTCATGTTACCTTGAGTCACGAAGAGAAGATTTATTGTGTAATTGCAATGCTAAGAAAGAAAAAAGTATGGAAAATGAGTTATTATAAAGGGTACTAATACATCCTAGTTATTTTGAAATATATTTAAAAACAATATGGATATATTTATAGATACACAAATGATAAAATAAATACAGTAAAATTATTACAGAAAATTGCTGGTATTCATTCTAGAATTCTTTCAACTTTTTAGAGCTTAAAAAATCTTCAGATTATAATATGAAATTAAGATAACCCATAAATTATTTTCTTAAAGGTTATCAACTATATTACATTATATTTTATTGTAATCATTAAAAGTTACTCCAGACTTGGTGGCTTAAAACTATTAAATTTGTTATTTTAAAGTCATGTGTGTTAGGCTCCCTGCTGAGATCAAGGCGTCAGTGGGAGTGTATGGAAGCTCTTGGAGGGAAAATCTAAATTCTGGCCTCCACCAGTTCCTAGAGAGACAGTCACCAGCCTAGCTCAGCTTGTTGGCTCTTCCTCCATTTTCAAAGCTGGTCGTGTTGCATCTTTCCAACCTTCCTTCTCCAATCCGATCTCCTGCTCAGAGCCAGAAAAAAATCCTCTAGTTGTAATTCATGTGACAGATAACCCAGGATAATCCATCTCAAGATTCTTAGTCACATCTTCCCTGTCTCTCTTGCAATCTTTACAGGTGCTGGGTTAGGACATGAATGGACTCGGTAGGAAGCCATTGTTCTGCATACTTGGTAGAGTGGATGTGATTGCTTTTCTTGAGGTTAAAAGATAGGAAGGCTGCAGGGAGGGTTCAGGGGTTCAGAGCACTCCCTGCCTTGCAGAGGACCCAGGTTCAGTTCCCGGCACCCACATAGTAACTCACAACCTTCTGTAACTGCAGTTCCATAAGATGCCTTTCATGATGGCTCCTGCATACATGTGGTGCATATATGCACATACAGGCATGTAGGGTATGCACATGCACAATTTTTTTAAGACGAGGAGGAAATTTAGAAAAGTGTGATACAAAGAAAACCAAAGTTGTCAGTTGTTCTAAGAAATTGTTGAACCCTCCCTCAGCAAAATGTATCAAATAAGACAAAAGATGGGCCCCAAGGGAAGTAGCACTTAAGGAATAGGTGAAAGGTAAGTCTGTAGTAAGTACCATAAAAGAGTGGGGCAGGGGACTGGAGGGGGAGGCAAAACAGAAAGTAAGAGAGTAGCCACAGAAGTTGAGAAGACGACTTTTTATTTGTGTCTTTGATCTTTCACTAGAAAAACTGAATAGTTGCAAGAAAGGCGGGGGGGGGGGTGTCCTAATTTGTAAGGCATCTAGAGATCTGTGTCATGGTTTGAACATGAAATGTACCCACCACCGGTATGTTTGAGCACTTGGACCCAGCTAGAAGAAGCTAGTCTCCAGGGGTCGGGGGTGCCTTAAGGTTTTGTAACCCTGGCTGGCTCCAAGTTCCTTCTCCTCTGTGTAGAGCAAACAGCCGCATGCTCCTCCCTGATCCCGCAGCTGAGAGCCACTGCCCTTCCCACACGATGCCTTTTTCCTGACACAACAAACCACGAGCCAAGATAAATCCTCCCTCATCAGGTGACTTCTTGTCAGGTATTTTGTCCCAGCCATGAGCAGTGTCACTAATAGAACCTGAAACTGGATTGCTTGTCAGTCATTCAGATCAGGGTGAACACTGGAGACTGGCTAACTGGAGAGAAAGGTGTAGGTAGCAAGCCTGTGCCATAAGCAGCCATTGTTAAATATCACAGAAAACATATTTGACTTACAGTTCTCTTAGTTAAAAATAAGTCCCCGGTTTTAAGTTGTCTGACCCACCCAATGGTCAAGTCTTCATTAAGGTCACCTAGGGCTGCAGACAGAACATTTGCTCCCCACTTGACTGAGTAAATGCCGAGTTTTAAGCTGAAAACCTGGTATAAAATGGTTCTATGAAGGAGGCAAAATTAGGAGGCTCTATACATTTCTGTAGTTTGACAAATTCAAATAGTCCAGTCTGACCTAAGAGTAGCTCTTTGCCAGCTCTGGCCCAAGAGAGCTTAACAATAAGAATAAACAACAACTGCTCTCTGCTCTTACAACGAGTCATCTAAAGCGGATTTTAGTTTTAGCCACTGAATGCACTTCTGCCCGGCTTCCCCGACCTCCGTTACCTATTGCCTATTTCCCACCCCAGGGTGTAATTTATAGTTCCCTAGAATTTACAGGTCTCTTGACCTCCACATAGAGTTGTCTCTGAATAAAAAGATATTTTTGAAAGAACAGGACAATGAGATAGCACTACATATTGTCCATGAAGAGATTTTTTTCTATATAGATGTGTCCATGATATAAAATTTAGTAATATATATTAAATATATATCTTATATATATAGTAAATGTAGTAATTCCTCAATCAATAAATGTGTGACCATTCTAAAGTTGGTGGGGCCTTGGGAAATGGAGCTGATAAATGAGGTGGACTAGAGTCTCTCCCAATAGCCAGCTTTTTTCAGAGCTCCTCCTATCCACTACCTCCGGGAGGAGCCTAAGAACACATTCCAAGGACGATTGAGAGTGTTTTTGAAGAAGCTGAGGTCATGAGACTCTTATCCTGTTTTCTTGGAGTGTTCCCATGAGCACTTGGAATTCTCCTCACACAACTGTATTACTGGACCATATTTCAACCAAAGTGTATCAATAGAACTATTTTTAAAAGTACGGTCCACAGAATTCCCTCCCTCAACATAGATCTTCTCACTTGAGGCTGTAACTCATGCACCGACATCTCATGCTGTGTGCAGTGGGACTCCTGACTGTGTCGTCATTCTGCCTGCATGCTTCCCAAGCCTCAGTCTCTAGCCACTCATAATCTGCTGATTATGAGCTTACCACATCTTATTAGAGTTGGTTGCCAAATACTGTTCCCCAGGGAAGACAAAGCAATTGGTTGTCCAACATCAAATGGTCAGTTCTGAAAATATACAAGTAATAGTATAGAGATTGAGCAGATTGTATTTATGTATATGTATGTATATATATATATATATACCCAATGTGTATATCTTCCTAATGTGTATATATATTCCTAATGTGTGTATATATATATATGTATATACATATATATATATATACACATTTAAGTATTAACAACAATTAATGAAATAAAGAGGCCATGAATTTGAAACAGAGCAAGGAGAAGTCTATGAGAGAGTTTAGAGGGAGAGGAAAGAGAGGGGGAAATTATATAATTATAAGCTCACAAAATTAAAGAAATGTATTTTTGAAAGTTAGTTTCTGCTACCTGCAGAAAAAGAATGTTGATTAATGCCCAGGTTTCTACCATCTATCTTAACCTTTCTCTGGAAAACTATCAGCACAATGTGTTTCCTCTATGCTGACTATTCCCATTTATATACCTGTACAGCTCTATTTATATGTTTTTTAAATAAGTGTTTCAAATTCAGCACAGCTCAAAGTAAATTCATGATGTCTCCTTATCCAAACGTGGCCTTCTTCCAGAAGATACTATCTAGACAAGGGGCTGATTTTACAAACTTGGAGGCTTTCCTGTTGATTTCCTTCTGTTAAAGTCCATAGTCAGCCTGATTTTAACCTAGCTGGACTGCACAGCTCTCATATACCTGGGAAGAATGACTCTGACAGATGAATCAGATAATAGAAGTTACATAATATTTTTAAACCACAAATATAACCATTTGTGCTAGGAGTATTACACTAGAGTCTTGTGGAGAAGACAACACTAATTTAATTTGGGGTTTTTCTACCATTGTGAATGTGCTCAGGTTTTAATTTAATGATCATGCATTAAGAATGTAAGACTTATTTCCTGGAGCATGGACAATGGCTATACAGCTAAAGAAAGGGACACCCTTTCCTGTAACCACCATTAACTGTGAGGACTCCCTCCCCCAAGGAGGAAGAGGGGAGGAGTTGGAGAAGGAGGAAGAGAAAGAGGAGGAGGGGGGAGGAGGAGGAGGGGGAGGAGAAAGAGAAGGACAGATGTGCCCTCAGTAGCCCTTCCCCTCCCTGATGGAATGTTTATAAGCAGTCTTGGGGTCGTGGTCTTATGCAGATAAGCATGGCCGACCAATGTAATGAGTTCATGGGCACCAGGGCCGTGTCGCATTCAGAGGACATTGTATTTGCAGCAAGCCTCCCCATCCTCTGGTTTTTGCACCATCCTCACTTCTTCCTTGATGTTCCCCAATTCTTGGAGGGGGTGATACAGATGACCCACTTAGGGCTGAGCACTCCACCATTTCTCCTGCACACAGCCCTAATTAAATCCACTGGGACACACAGGCACACAAGGAAGAAGAGGGGCTTCAGTAGGAAAGGAGTGGGTGCTGGGAAGTAAAATGTCTGTACATGTACGTATAGGAAGCCATCAAAAATAAAGCAGATTTTAAAAACCTAAGATTTAGAAAAGATAAGTAAGTCATAAGCACCAATCAAAATGCAGTCTTCAGCTTTCAAATGTACGTGCGCTTTCCTTCCCACACTGGTCACCCTCTACTCCTATAACGTTTAATTCATGGAGACAAATACTAATTAAAATAAAATTGCATGCTTCTATTAACACGTATTTCCCTCCCTTTTTTTTCAGAGCCAAATTATGTTTTATAATGACTGTTTAAACAGTTTTATAAGTTATAATCCAAGAGAAAAACTAGAGGGAGTCCATGCCCGTGTGCTGCGCCATCTGGAAAATATCGCAGTGCTGGTCACAGTGAATCCTAGCAACATGCGCACAAAAACCATGCTGGCGGCAACAGTGATCATCTATGTCCACTGCAGAGACATCCTGATGGATCTGCTAGCTAAGAACATCTTCAGTGCACAGGACTTTGAGTGGACCAGGTAAGTGGCCAAAAATTATGACTACGTTATACATTTTTACATATAAACCATTACGTTCTCTGCTTCAAACTTCCTCTTGCAAACTGGTTTGCACTTCAAGAATTCATTGCTCCTCTAAGCATGTGGTCCTCCCCCTGCCTCCTCCACCCTTCCTCTCCTCGCTTCTGTTTTTCTGTGCACTGTCTTTCTGCACTGATGACGCTGTGCATGTTCTGTCTGTTGCCACTGAACCTGGAAACAGGTTTCAGCAGAGGTAAAGAGAGGTCTCCCTGGTGTCTCTTTTCCTTCTGAGCTATCAATGTGGAACAGACAAGGTAGAAGAAACTCACAGAACATTTCTAGACAACTCAGAAACCGAGGCAGGAAGGATTTTAGAAATCTGCTGAGGGAGACAGGGCACAGGTCTCATACATGAAATGAAAAGGCTTTCTGGGTTTTCCCATGGTCATGCGCCCTCTCATCTAAGAGTTTGCAAGTTGGTACCATATAAATTGCTTTTATCTTAAATTTTATTTTGACAATTGGCTCTTTTTTAAAAAAATTTCTTCATAATCTTCTCTGCTGTTCCAGAAGGGAATTAGAGGTCTAAATAAGGATGTACAAACAAGCAACCACATCATACTATAAACTGCAAGGGCAGGGCGGGAAGAAGCCACTCAAAGGTAGGACCGAGTGACTGTATAAGGATCCTAGTAATTCTGGATTGTTTCGGCTTCCATTTGCAGGCCAAAAGCAAAACAGATCTAAACTGTTAAAATGTGTAAGGATTATTAGATTATTATAAATTTGTACCTTATGGTTTCTAATATCTAATACAGTTCGGAGTAAATTTTATATTCCCACTTATTTTAAAACTTTGATATGTTTGCTTTATTATTTTTATACTATTTTTTTAATCATATTCTTTCCCTTCCCCTAGATCTTCCCCAACTTCCCTACCCACCTAACTATGTTCTTTCCCTCTCTCTCAAAAAAAGCAAAAAGCAAAACAAACAAAAAACAATAAGACAACAATAAGCAAAACAAAAAGCACAGAAAATACAGAATTTTCATTTTGTGTTGACCAACTCCTCCTGTGCACATAGGGTGCCCTGGAGTATGGTTGAGATATATACCCAGTGTGGTTCCATTGGAGAAAACCGACTTTCCCCTTTCTTAGAGGTGTCAGTCACAATCAGCTTCTTGGTTAGGGGTGGGACTTCGTGTCCACCTCCCCTTCTCGGTGTTGGGATTTGGTCTGGTTTGAACCTGTGCAGTCCCTGTGCGTGCTGCCACAGTCTCTGTGAGTTCACATCTGCATCAGGCCTGTTGTGTGTGGATGGCACTGGTTTTTGGAGTCGCCCACCACCTCTGGCTCTTACTAGCTCTGTCTTGGGCCTAGATCCCGAGCCTTGATGGGGGGGAGTGGATAGAGAGATCCCATGTAGGGCTGAGTGCTCTCTGGATGTACAGAACCTCCGGGTTGGGAACCTCTGGGTGAATCACCACACACCCCAAGTAGAAACTTCTCCGGTGCAATGAGCAATATCTGCAGACATTGTAAGATGTAGAGTCGGGGTATGCCCAAGTGTGGCGTGGCTGGATCTTGTAGTAGATGATTTTTCTGCCTTTTGAGGAAACTTCACACTGATGTACCAGTTTGAACTCCCACCAGCGGTGAATATGTGCCCCCTTCCCCCATAGCCTCGCCAGCACCTGCTGTCCTTTATTAATATTGTCCATTCTGATGGAAATAAGATGAAATCCCAAAGTAGCTTTAATTTGTATTCCCCTCATGGCTAGGGGCTTTGAACATTTTTAAAAGTGTCTCTCAGCTGTTTGACAACTCGCCATTAGTTCTGCATCTCATTTTTAAATGAGTTGCTTGTTTCCTTGATGTTAGGTTTTACTCTTTGCACATTCTAGATACCAACTCTCAATCAGATACATGATTGGTAAAGATTTTCCCCATCCTGTACGCGACCACGTTGCTCAAATAACAGAGTCCTCTGCTGCATAGGAGCTTGGTAGCTTTACGAGGTCTTCTTTACTAACTCTTGGCCTTAATGTCTGTGCTGTCAGGGTCCTGTTCAAAAAGTCCTGTGCCAATGAGTTCAAGTTGAGTGCCTTACAGCCAATTCTATCAGATTCAGGGTATCTGGCCTTGACCCATTGTGCAGGGTGATAGACATGGGTTTGTATGGACGTAATTCCACATGAAGTCACACAGTATGACCAGCACCATTTGTTGAAAATGCTATCTTCTGTTCCCGTTGTAATTTTGGCTTCTTTGTCTGTAGATGTGGGAGCTTACTCTAGGTCTTCTGATTCTATTGCATTGATCAGCGTTTCTATGCCAATATCTTCCTGTTTTTATTATGATAGCTCTGAAGCACAGCTTGAAGTCTGGAATGATGATACTCCAGTTCTTTAATTTTTCAGGATGCTTTAGCCAACCTGGGATTTTGGATTTCCAGATGAAGATGAAGGTTATCTTGTTGTCGTTTGTTTTCAGTTTCTTTGAAGAATTGTGTTGGAATTTTTATGATGGTTGCAATGAGTCTATAGAATTCTTTTATGATTTTATGCATTAAAAAGCTCTAAGGACTCTACCAGGAAACATCTACAGGCAATAAAAGCACTTTCAGCAAAGTAGCAGGATACAAAACTAACTCACCAAATCAAGATAATAGTAGTAGAACTGGTTACATGTACTTCTATTGAGGCTAGACAAAGCTCTCTAGATAGAGAAAAGGGGTCCAAAGGCAGGCAACAGAGTCAGAGCTCCTACTGTTAGAGCTTCCACACGAGGACCAGACTGCGCATCTGTTACATATGTGTAGGGGGACTAGGTCCATCCCATCCATGGTCGCTGGTTGGTGGTTCAGTCTCTGTGAGGCCCTAAATGCCCAGGTGAGTTGATTCTGGAGGTTTTCTGTGGTGTCTTTGACCACTCTGGCTCTTTTGATCTCTGCCACGCACTACCACAAAATTACCCAAGCTCAGTCTATTGTTTTGTTGTGGGTCTCTGCACCTGTTTTCATTAGTTGCTAGGTGAAGCCTCTCAGAGGACTGTTATGATACCCTCCTGTCTGCAAATATAGGAGAATACTATTGATAGTGTTAGGGTCGGCGCTCAAGCTCACTCAACCATCAGTCCTCCCTCCCTTCCTCCATCCCTCCCTCCCTCCCTCCTTTCCTCCTTCCCTCCCTCCCTCCAAAATTACAACGGGAACAGAAGATAGCATTTTCAACAAATGGTGCTGGTCACACTGTGTGGCTTCATGTGGAATTACGTCCATACAGACCCATGTCTGTCTGTCTCTCTCTCTCTCTCTCTCTCTCTCTCTCTCTCTCTCTCTCTCTCTCTCTCTCTCTCTCTGTCTGCCCTGGCATGGACAAGTTGGGCCAATCATTTTTAAAAGGGACAGTTTTTCTTTATCCCTGGCAGGATCCCAAATGAATGAGACTGTAAGATTTATTTGATAAGCTTTACAATACAATCACTGGACACTTAATCTATTCTAATCTCTAATCTGGCTACCTCCTAGCCAAAATCCCTTAGACACTTGCAGTTTAATATTGGTCTGGCTCTCTGAGCGTCAGGTGATTTTCCATGCTGTCTCTCCCAGACCCGCTTCCTCATAGAGAATCCTCCCTTCCTCCTTCCACTTCCTCTGGCTGGTGGAAGTCCAGTCCTATTCTTTCTTCTGCCCAGCCAATGGTTGGGCAACTTTTATTAACAAGTCAGAGAATAAATAGAGAGCAATGTTTATACAAACTAGAAACAGGAGATTCTTAGAATAAGCATTACAATGCCATGTCCTGAGTGCTACAATATATGGGGGCAGAGAAACCAGCATTTGACTGACGCAAGGATATCTTTATACAGAGCAAATAACATTATGCCTATGGTCATTGGTTGCCATTACTTCATTTTCTGCCCTTCTGTTTCCCTGCACTTCTTATAGGCAGGAAAAAATGTGGGTCGAAGGTTTTGTGGCTGTGTTGGTATCCCCATTAGAAGTCTCGCCTGGTTGTTGGAGGTGACTGTTTCCTGTTCTATATCCTCTACTGCTAGGAGTTTTAGCTAGGGTCACCCCCATAGATTCCTGGGAGTTTCCATTGTCTAGATTTCTAACTTGTCCCAGAGATTAATGCCCTCCACACACACACACAGATTCCGGTTCTCTCTCCCAGTTTCCTTCCTCCATACACCCCAGATGTCTATTTTATTTCCTTCTCAGCTAGATTCAAGCATCCTACCTTGGGCCCTACTTGTTAGCCCTAAACTTCTTTGGGTCTGTAGGTTATAGCATGAGTGTCCTGTATTTTATAGCTAATATCCACTTATAACCGAGTACATACGATGCATGTCCTTTTGGGTCCGGGTTACCTCACTTGGGATGATATTTTCTAGTTCCATCCATTTGCCTGCAAATTTCATGATGTCCTTGTTTTTAATGGATGAATGGCATTCAATTGTGTAGATGTACAACATTTTTTTTTATCCATTCTTCAGTTGAGGGACATCTAGGTTGTTTCCAGTTTCTAGCTATTAAGAACAAAGCTGCTACGAACATAGTTGAGCAAGTGTCTTTGTGGGATGGTGGGACATCTTCCGGGTATACACCCAGGAGTAGAGCTAGATCTTGAAGTAGAACTATTCCCAGTTTTCTGAGAAACTGCCAAATTGATTTCCAAAGTGGTTGTACAAGTGTGAAAGGAATTGTTTTCCTGATTTCTTTCTTAGTTCACTTGTCATTTATAGATAGGAAGCTACTGGTTTTCATGTGTTAATTTTGTATCCTGCTACTTTGCTGAAGGTATGTATCATGTATAGAAGTTTCCTGGTGGAATCTTTAGGATGTTTGATGTACACGATCATATCATCTATAAATAAGGATTTTTTTTTTACTTCTTCCTTTCCTATTTGTGCCCCCTTGGCTCCTCCCAATGTCTGATTGCTCTAGCGAAGACCTTAAACACTGTATTGGACAGGTATGAAGAGATTAGACAACCTTGTCTTGTTCCTGATTTTGGTGGAAATGCTTTGGATTTTTCTCCCTTTAGGACGATAGTGGCTGTGGACTTGATATAAATTAGCCTTATTAAGTTTAAGTGTGCCCTTTGTATTCTTAGCCTTTCTGGGACTTTTATCATGAGAAGTGTTGGATTTTCACAAAGACTCTTTTGTATCTAATGAGATGATGGTGATGATGTTGATTATGATGATGATGATGTAGTTTTTGCTTATTTGATGGACTATATTTATTGATTTAGGAATGCCACCTGTCCCTATGTCTCTAGAATGAAGCCAACTTAATCATAGGGATGACACTTTCTGATATGTTCTTGAATTTGGCTTTTAAGTATTTTTTTTTGAGAATTTTTCCCATCTATGTTTATAAAGGATATCAGTCTATAGTTTTCTTTAATATTTAATCTAGGTATGGTTTTGCTATCAAGATAATAGTGGCTTCATAAAAAGAATTTAGAAATGTTCCTTCAGTTTTATCTTGTGGAATAATTTGAAAAGTGTTAGCATTAGTTCTTCTTTGAATTTCTGGTAGTACTCTGCGCTGAATCTTTCCGGCCTTGGGCTTTCTTTTTGGTTGGGTGATTTTTAATTACTGCTTCTTAATATGAGTGGGTTAAAATGATTGCTTCTCTATGCAAAAAATATTTTTGCTTGAATAATGTATGAGTATTGCTTTCAGACATTTGCAATATAAATGGAATGAAAAGCAGAAGCTGTGTTACGTACTTCAAGCAAACACCAGTTTTGTTTATGGCTATGAGTACTTGGGTTGTGCTCCAAGGCTGGTCATCACTCCCCTCACAGAACGATGCTGGCTCTCTCTCTCCGAGGCACTGTACTTCAACCTGGGAGGCTGCACAGCTGGGCCGGCAGGTACCGGAAAGACTGAGACTGTTAAGGACCTAGCTAAAGTAAGTAGCTACTGTATCCAGAATTTCTGCCATACAGACTTTTAATTGTATCTTAAGTTTACACTATTCCTACTGTTAAAATGTTCTTTGTATTTACCAATACACTCATTAAGTGATACACCCCAATCAGCTAAATTTCAAATGCCTAATATGGGAAAGGACTTGGGTTCTCACTAAGTCAATTGTCTTTGAATTTACCCAGAATACTACTGTATGAGCTAACTGATTCGTAGTGTGGGAGGAGGGAAGAAATAGTTCCTCACACTGGTCTGTTTTCCTTTCTAGACCTGGTATATAACTCATTTTTTATACTATTTTTTTTCTCAAAAACTTAATAGAAATATTGTCTAAACCTGGCAGTCTAAATTTTTGTGGAGTCTTTATTTTGTGGAGAACTATGTTAAAACAGTATTTTTGTTTCCCAGAGCTTTGGTAAACATTGTGTGGTCTTCAACTGTTTTGAAGATTTGGATTATAAGGTAAAGCTTAAGTATATATACTAAAAAAAAAAATATGTGCATGTAAAATAATTCTTTGAGGAATGAAAAATCTAAGAAAAATATAAAATATACATTAATAAGACTATAAATACAATTAGTTGTTTTAATGAGTAAAATTTAGAAGCCTAGAACCTAGTTGAAAGTTAAAATGTGTTAATTTTTTTCTAAATGTCTCAACTGAATTTCTTAAAGTAATAATTCTCAATTTTTATGAAAGTGGGATTCTTTTTAAACAAAGTCTTACATACCAAAGCATGAAATATATGTGTGTGTGTGTGTGTGTGTATGTATGTATGTATGTATGTATGTGTGTGTGCATTTGAGAATATGTCGGGCCGGGCGGTGGTGGCGCACACCTTTAATCCCAGCACTTGGGAGGCAGAGGCAGGTGGATTTCTGAGTTCGAGGCCAGCCTGGTCTACAGAGTGAGTTCCAGGACAGCCAGGGATACACAGAGAAACCAAAAAAAAAAAAAGAATATATATTCGAGAATATGTCTTTATTAAAAATATAAGTTCTTACCCTTAACATTTACTGAAAAAGTAATTATTAAAGCCAAAGAAACTACAATGATTAATACCAAAAATGATTATAAAAATAATGATAATTGTCTAAGACGTGTCTAATAAAATCTTGAAACGTTTTTATTGAAACTTGATATCCCCCTGTGCCTGTTACAAATTTAACTCAAAGTTCCCAAAGCACTATAAAACCGAGCCATATCCCCATATCCCCAGCTCAGTGACTTGTTTTACATGTTGATTAGAGCTCCAAGTACCCCTCCCCTCTTGGAAGGGTGCATCCCTCTTGCCTTTAGCATCAGCCACAGCCATAGAGATTTCTGTTTGGACCAATCACATATTCACCTTTTCAGTGTCAGTCAGCACAGTTCCTCTGCCAGGCTGTCAGGGTAAACGTTCCCTCTGGCCTCAGTGGAAATTGTTGCAGAGTTAGGGTTCACAATGGCTTGTGATGATGGAAAAAATAAATGTGGCCCAAACTTCTAAACATCTCTGTCTGTGCAATCAGCTGCATCTGTGTTGTAGTTTTTCCACAGGACCCATACAGTCCACAAGACATCTGGGGTGGGGTTAACTGCAGAGTCCTTTGCCTGCAGGCACAGCTGGGATAGCAAGGAAGAATCCAACAGGTGCCAACAGAGAGTCAAGGTGTCCCATCTCCCTTCACCTTATCTACAGGAAAATGAACATCAGAAGGAGTCCTTACCATAAGATCTCTAAAGTATTACCATTGACACTAATAGGGCTTTTAACAAACTGCAACTTTGTTTAATTAACACCTGCTAATAAGCTCCTGGGAACCATGTGTTACCCCCTCCTCACCCCACGCACACCTCCCCATCCCTTCAACCCCCACCATTTGCCTCACCTGTAGCCCAAGGTAAGCCACAGGGAGCCAGCCTGCTCCAGAGGACATCTGCCTTCTGACACTGACCATGTGCTACAAAAAATTCTCATAAAGACCTCAGCTGGGATGCAGCTCTGAGCCCTGAAAGGCTTTGTACAATTAAGTTGTCAGCGGTACCGGCAATGGTCCTGGAGCGCAGGAGTTTGCTATTTGTGTTTATTTTAAGCTTTCGAAAGAAACAGAGCAGTGAACTCATCCAGAGTCTGAGCAAACAGGAAACTTTCTATGGAGCATCTTTCTATGCAAAAGATGTTTCCTTGGCTTGGGTAAGATGAGAAGACCATGTACAATTTAGTATGCCGGTGGGAATGTTCCCCTGTACAGTTTCTGTAATCAATCCTCTGCTTCTTCTTTTTAAGATAATTGGCAAATTATTCTTTGGGTTGGTGCAGTCGGGAGCTTGGTGCTGTTTTGATGAATTCAACCGAATCAATATCGAGGTCCTCTCGGTCATTGCCTCGCAGATCCTGACGATCAAGGTCGCCAAAAACAGCTATTCTGCCAGGTATTCATTTGCCGTTTAATTACGTTAGGTGCTTCTCTTAAGTAAGAGCTGGTCTCTAGTTGCTGTTTTGTTTTGTTGTATTTAGCACATAGCAAAACGAATGACGCTTGCCTTCTCTGTTTGTTTCCCCTAGAAGGAGGAAAATATATGTTTCCAGGATGAAAGATATGTTTCCTCTGGCAAACTGTGTGTGTTTGTGTGTGTGTGTGTGTGTGTGATATCTCAATGCCAATTTAAAAGTATCCACCCTACTTTCACACTTTGGAGCTGCCAGGAGACGCCAGAAGTGGACACAGATATATTCTAGTTACCATTTTTTCTACCTTAGAATCTCTCTCATCGTAGCATGTTACACTTAAGGAAATAGAATAAGAGTTAAGGATATTTTCTTCAATTCTTCATGGATATTTTTTCTTTAATTCTAAACCCATTTAAAAACAAAAATACTGGCTACATTCCTGAAGCCTCCTGTCTCACCATTCTAGATTGCGGTGCTTTCTGAAAAAAACACAATAAAATATGTACGTTATAGTTACTGGTATTTATTAATAACAATAATCAATTTTTCTCTTCAGATGCATTCAGGAGCTTGCATGCCTTGATTTAGGGATAAGTGGATCTTTAGTAGTGTAATATGTCTAACTCATGCCGATGGGTGCTAACTTGTGACTTTACTTGGATGGATTTCATTGTTGGTTCCAGGGTTTACAGATCTGTAGGTAGAGATGGGGACACAGTAAGGCACATTTTACCACCCTTCTCAGTGTCTTAACCTCTGAAAAGTGTTACACCCAGGGACTGTCCTGGTTTTATCCTGGTTCCTCCCCCTCTGGTGTCTTTGAGCATCTGCCTCACAGTTGCCCAAACATTTTTTTAATCTTTGACATTTTATCCATTATTGTTTGATGGCTGTTTTGCTCAGATATATGTCTGTGCACCACAGCCATTGAATTACCCTCAAAACTGAAGTTACAGACCATTGTGGGCCACCATGTAGGGGCTGGGAACCAAACCTGTGTCTGCAGGAGGCAGTTGGTGCTGACCCATCTCTCCCAGTATGTTTTAACTGGAGAAAGGGAAGCTGAAGGTGGGTGTCTTCCCAGCAGGGACTCTATGCTATGCCCACTGCTCTGGTGAGTCTCCCAGACCCAGCTCAGTGAGTGAGGTCTTCCTAGGGTCTCTTCCCTGTGTGAATCAATTCATCTGCGGGTGCCTTCCAGCATCCACTTCCAAAACCATCTCAGACATCTTTAGACATGATCAACTATACCTGAATTGCAGTAGAACTCAACTTTGGCTCCAAAAAGCCTCCTGCTACTCTTCTCTAGGCATTGCTGTTTTAAGTATGTTGTGTTTGGATTTAAATGCAATACAGCCTTAAGAAAATCCCCTGACTCATTAGAGTTGTAATACTTTTGGGCTTAGAGGAGTGACTTTAGTGATGGATGCTTTACCGCCTTTTAGGTTCATACTGGATGGTAGAGAAATACGGATCAATATGTCATGTGCGGTGCTTATCACCATAAATCCTGGGTAAGTATTAAAGACTCCTCCTCATGGGAGGAGACACACACTAAAATCACTTTCTCTAGTCTTACCTGTGGGTGTGGTGGTTATAAATCGTTCACCCTCCAGAGTCTTTTTTAAAAATGTGGGTATAGAATGAGGAGAGGATCGGGGAGGGGGTTAGGGTGCAAGGAGGGAGTGGGAGCAAAATACAGTGTATGGAATTCTCAAAGATTTGGATTTTTAAAGCTTCAGTTGCAGATCGCCATTCATTCACACGACCATCTGGCCATCTCTCCTGTCTCCCCCCAAACCTGATCCTGAACCCCTCCTCCTTCCCCACCATCCCCTCTCCCACCTGGCTCCCTCCCTCCATCTGCCTCCTATAACTATTTTATTCCCCCTTCTAAGTGATATTCACACTTCCTCTCTTGGACTTTCTTTCTTGTTTAGCTTCTTTGGGTCTGTGGATTGTAACATGAGTGTCTTGGACTTTATGGCTAATGTTCACTTATAAGTGAACACATACCATGTGTGTACTTTTTGACTGCCTCATTCCTTTGGGTTACCTCACTCAGGATGATATCCTCAAGTTCTATCCATTTGCCTGCAAAATTCATCATGTCTTTGTTTTTTTTTTATGTCTTTGTTTTAATAGCTGAACAGTAAGTACTTCATTGTGTCGATGTACCACATTTTCTTTATCCATTCTTCAGTTGAGGAACATCTACGTTGTTGACAGTTTCTGGCTATTAAAAGTAAAGCTACTGTGACCGTAGTTGAGCAAGTGTCTTTATGGGATGGTGAGACATCTTTTGGGTGTGTGCCCAGGAGTGGTATAGCTGGGTCTTGAGGTAGTTTTCTGAGAAGCCACCAAATTAATTTCCAAAGTGGTTCTACAGGTTTGCACTCCCACAAGCAGTGGAGGTGTGCTCCCCTTGCCAGCATGTGCTGTCACTTGAGGTTTTGATCTTAGCCTTTCTAACCAGTGTAAGATGGAAGCTCAGGTTCATTTTGATTTGCATTTCCTGATGACTGAGAACTTTGAACAGTCTTTATGTGCTTCTCTGCCATTCGAGGTTCCTCTGTTGAGAATTCTCCAGTTATCTCTGTACCCCCTTTCTAAACTGGGTTATTTGGATTGTTGGTTTTTAATTCCTCGAGTTCTTTATAAATTTTGTATATTAGATGTCTGTTGGATGTAGAGTTGGTGAAGATCCTCTCCCAAT
The DNA here is from genome assembly GCA_036184795.1 of Tokudaia tokunoshimensis. Lineage (NCBI taxonomy): Eukaryota > Metazoa > Chordata > Mammalia > Rodentia > Muridae > Tokudaia > Tokudaia tokunoshimensis. The sequence continues at coordinate 13,759,711 of BTHU01000013.1, read as the reverse complement.
CTGTAGCCTGCCATTTTGTCCTATTGACAGTCTCCTTTACCTTACAGAAGTTTTTCAGTTTCATGAGGCCCCATTTATCAGGTGTTCTGTTCAGGAAGTTGTCTCCTGTACCAATGGGTTCAAGGCTATTCCCCACTCTCTGTTCTATTATATTTAGTGTATCCTGTTTTATGTTGAGGTCTTTGATCCACTTGGACTTTTGTGCAGGATGATAGATATGGATCTATTTGCATTCTTCTATATACAGACATTCAGTTAGACCCGCACCATTTGTTGAAGATGCTTTCTTTTTTCCATTATATATTTTTGCCTTTTTTTTTTGTCAAAAATCAAGTGACCATAGGTGTGTGGGTTCATTTCTGGGTCTTCAATTTTGTTCCATTGATCTACCTGCCTGTCTCTGTACCAATACCATGCAGTTTTTTATCACTATTGCTCTGTAGTACAGCTTGAGGTCAGGGATGGTGATTCCCCCTGAAGTTGTTTTATTGTTCAGGATTGTTTTTGCTATCCTGGGTTTTGTTTTGTTTTGTTTCCATAGGAAGTTGAGAATTGGTTTTCAAGGTCAGTAAAAGGTTGTATTGGAATATCGATGGAAATTGCACTGAATTTGCAAATTGCTTTTGTTAAGCTGGCCATTTTCACTGTTAATCCTACCCATCCATGAAGGAGGTCTTTCCATCTTCTGGTACCTTCCCCAGTTTCTTTCTTCAGAGACTTGAAGTGCTTGTCATATAGGTCTTTTACTTGCTTGGTTAGAGTTACACCAAGATGTTTTATACTATTCATGGCTATTTTAAAGGTTGTTTATTCCCCTAATTTCTTTCTCAGCCTGGTTTTCATTTGTATACATGAGGGCTACAAATTTCTTTGAGTTAATTTTGTATCCAGCTACTTTGCTAAAGGTGTTTTTCAGCTATAGGAGTTCTCTGGTCAAATTTTTGGGGTTGTTTATGTATACTATCATATCATCCACAAATGGTGGTATGTTGACTTCTTCCTTTCCAATTTGTATCCCCTTGATCTCAACAAAAGTTTGTTTATATGGTAGATTATGGTGATGGATTTCTATATATTGAACCATCCCTGCATCCCTGGGATGAAGCCTACTTGATCATTGTAAATGATGTTTTTGATGTGTTCCTGATTTGATTTTCGAGTATTTTATTATGTTTTGGCGTCAATATTCATAAGAGAAATTTGTCTGAAGTTTTCTTTCTTTGTTGAGTTCTTATGTGGTTTACATATCAGGGTGACTGTGACTTCATAGAATGAGTTTGTCAGAGTTCCTTTTGTTTCTATTTTGGGGAATAGTATTGTCTTTTTGTTAGTTTGGCTAACAAACTTGTTGATTTTCTGGAAGAACCAGCTCTTGGTTTCTAAGATTCATAATTCTTTGTATTGTTTTCTTTGTCTCTAATTGATTGATTTCAGCCCTGATTTTGATTATTTCCTACCTTCTACTCCTCTTTGGTATGCTTGCTTCTTTTTTTCTAGAGCTTTCAGATGTACTTTTAAATTGCTGGTATGAGAACCTTCTAATTACTTTATGGAGGCACTTGTGCTCTGAACTTTCCTCTTAGCACTGTTTTCATTGTGTCTCATAAATGTGGGTATGTTGTGCCCTCATTTTCATTGAATTCTAGAAAGTCTTTAATTTCTTTCTTTATTTCTTATCTGACCTAGAAATCATTGAATAGAGAGTTGTTCAATTCCTATGAGTGCATAGGCTTTCTGGTGTTTCTGTTGTTGTTGAAGTCAGCTGCTGCTTCTTCTTCTTCTTCTTCTTCTTCTTCTTCTTCTTCTTCTTCTTCTTCTTCTTCTTCTTCTTCTTCTTCTTCTTCTTCTTCTTCGTCTCCTTCTCCTTCTTCTTCTTCTTCTTCTTCTTCTTCTTCTTCTTCTTCTTCTTCTTCTTCTTCTTCTTCTTCTTCTTCTTCTTCTTCTTCCTCTTCTTCTATCCATTAGTGATCTGATAAGATACAAGGCATTATTTCAATTTTCTTGTATCTGTTGAGGCTTGCTTTGTGAATGACTATATCGTCAATTTTGGAGAAGGAACCATGAGGTGCTGAGAAGAAGGTATATTCTTTTGTGTTTGAGTGAAATATTCTATAGATGTCTGTTAGGTCCATTTGATTCATAATGTCTATTAGTTTCATTATTTCTCTGTTCAGTTTTTGTCTGGATGACCTGTCAATTGGTGAAAGTGGTGTGTTGAAGCCTCCCATTATTAATGTGTGGGGTTCAATGTGTAATTTAAGCTTTAGCAATGTTTATTTTACAAATATGGGTGCTCTTGTGTTTGAGGCATAGATGTTCAGAATTAAGATATCATCTTGGTAGATTTTTCCTTTGTTGAGTTGGGGGGGGGGGGGAGGCAGCCCAAGCGGGAGGTTTCTTCTTTCTTGTTAGTTCTTCTTAAGGCAGTGGAGGGGGAAGAGCATTGGTGGGGGTGAGGATAGGGGTGGAGGTAGGGTAAGTCTTTGTCTTTTGAGATATTTAGGGTTGCTGTATAATAATAAAAAGTTTACTTATCTAAGTCTATGTTACTATGCTATTGTAGCTGACCTGCCTTCTGTGTTCCTCTGAGGCCAGAGATTGCAGTCTCAGGCACTTAGCACCTCATGCTAAAACAGCAAGAGATTAAGTATAGGATTAATTGCTAGAGCCTTTTCCCTAATTGTCCAGATGCCTCTAGCTTGAGCTAGGGGGAAGTTTAGAACAATAAACTTCTATTCAACCAGGAGAAGAGAATAACACTAGCAGAAAGAAAAACTTTTACATAAGTGAATATGCATAATCTCACGTAACTTCATACACAGCTTCATGCACGCTCATTTATAAATTTCCATTCAAATCCAGCTGGGCCCAGCTTGCATGCATTCTCACAATTACATACTTACACACACACACACACACACACACATGCATACATTCTCACAATAACATACTTACACACACTTCCATAGTTACATATGCATATGGAACAAAAGACCAAGCACCAGTGCAGAAAGAACTCACTCATTCTGGATGAAAAATGGACTCTAATGTTTATTGCATAGGTAAAGAAAAGGTTTCCACCCTTTTAATGCTAAATGAATTAAACCCATGTTTATAAGAAAAAAGCTTTGTTCCTTTTAATAAGACTAAGCCTGCCTTGTCCTTACCGTGGGACCTGTTCTGTCCCACAGTAAGGAGAAGTTGACCTGCTCCTCTGCTCTCTGCAGCGTCTTCTTTTTTCCTTTTTCCCTCTGCATTCTGCACAGTGCTCTCTTAGTGGTTATTTTTAAGGTTATCTATAGTTTCTAAGTTATTCCACTCTGCATTCTCCTTCGAATCTTGTTCTCTTCTCCTGCTCTGAAGTCACAACAATGTTCTTACTCTCAATGCCTTCTCCCTGAAAGCTGTGCCTATATTTCTAAGTTCTTCTTGAGTTCAATTATGTTTAAAAGATGTTCTGTCTAAAAACTCCTTGGCTCAGTTCCCTCTCACAGCTCAGTTCTCAGCTCAGTTCTTCTCACCTCCATTTCTTTCACCACAGTACTGACTCTTCTCTTTGTCCTCAGCACTTAAACATCTTTCAGAATACATGGTCACATGTTATAAAGTTCATCACAAGTTCACACAGAAAACCAAATCATAAATTGAAATAGAAGTTTACAACAGAGAATATTTACATGCATATCCATTAGGAGTACCACTCCTGGGCATATACCCAGAGGCTTTACCTGCATGCACTAAGGACACATGCTCCACTATGTTCATAGCAGCCTTATTTATAATAGCCAGAAGCTGGAAAGAACCCAGATGTCCCTCAACAGAAGAATGGATTCAGAAGATGTGGTATATTTACACAATGGAATACTACTCTGCAATTAAAAACAATGAACTCATGAAATTCCTAGGCAAATGGTCAGAACTGGAAAATATCATCCTTAGTGAGGTAACCCAATCACAAAAGAACACACATGGTATGCAGTCACTGATAAGGGGATATTAACCCAGAGTCTCGGAATACCCTAGACACAATTCGCATATCAATAGATTTCCAAGAAGATGGAAGGAGAGACCCCTGGTCCTGGAAAGACTGGATGTAGGGGAATGCCAGGACAGAGAAGCGAGAGGGGGTTGAATGGGGAAAAGAGGGAGGGAAGGGGGCTTATGGGACTTTCGGGGAGGGAGGAAATGGGAAAGGGGAAATGATTTGGAATGTAAATAAAAAAAACCTAGAAAAAAAAGGAGTAATGATCTAGCTAAACATCCATCACCTGCCTCAGCTCCACAGGTTCACAAGAGGTTTAACACCATAACTAAGTTTTAAGTGAAGTTTTGTATAGATAAACCCAGTCAATATTTTATCTTCTCTCCTAGCACCTATAATAAATAATTAGTTCCTTTTTATGACATTTGGTTAATTGTTTTACAACCTCTTGGAATGTGCTCTGAGTAGGAGAAAGTCTGGTTGCCATCTAAGAGCAATTAGCTGGTGACACTTGGGAGACTGGCAGAGTTCTCATTGCAGTTTGGACTATCAGAAAAGGACCTAATAGCAGTCCCATTATAAAAGAGCTTAATAATCACAGATATAATTTTAGGAATTCTTATAGGATCATCATTAAGACTTAAGTCTTAAGTCATCTATTTGTCTATATAGCATCACTACAAGACAGTACATCTTCGTGGATCTGCAGAGATCTGCTCCAAAGAGGTGTGCTACTACTTAGTGATTGTTATATATGTTTAATAATAACAGGAAAAGAATAGTAATAGCAGGAATCTTTCCCAAAATGAATCCCTTACAGCCTTGTTTAATAAGGGTGCACCTGTGGCAGATTATATAATAGTCCAAAGTAGGCCATTTCAGGATGATCACCTGCTAGTTATTAGTTCCATTATGGCCCCTGACAATGAGTATGAAGTGTCTTTACCTGTCTCTTTTGATTAATTTTGGTTGATAGTTTATTTTATTGGCTGTTAGAATGTCTACTCTAGCTTGCTTCTTGGGTCCATTTGCTTGGAAAACGTTTTTCCAGCCCTTTACTCTGAGGTAATTTCTGTCTTTATTGCTGAGGTGTATTTTTTGTACATAGTAGAATGATGGATCCTGTTTTCATATCCATTCTGTTATCCTGTGTCTTTTTATTGGGGGAATTAAGTCCATTGATGTTGAGAGATATTGATGACCCGTGATTGTTAATTTCTGTTATTTGGATGTTGGTGGTGTTAGTTTGTGTGTGTATTTATGCATGCTTCCCTTGTTTTGCTAGTATGGAGTTATTTATTTCTTGTGTTTTCTTGGATGTAGTTGTCTTCTTTGTGTTTGAGTTTTCCTTCTAGTATTTTCTGTAGGGCTGGATTTGTGGATAGATATTGTTTAAATTTGGATTTGTATTGAAATGTCTTGTTTTCTTCATCTATGGTGATTGAGATTTTTGCTGGGTATAATAGTCAGGTTGGCCCCTGTGGGTTTTTAGAGGTTGCAAGATATCTGTTCAGGCTCTTCTAGCTTTTAGAGTCTCTTGTACTTAGTTGGGTGTAATTCATGCACTCTTTAGGAAAGTTTTCTTCTATGATTTTCTTGAATATATTTTCTAGGCCTTAGAGCTGGGACTCTTCACCTTCTTCTATTCCTATTATTCTTAGGTTAGGTCTTTTCATGGTTTACCAGATTTCCTGGGTTATTTGTGTCAGTAATTTTTTTAGATTTAACATTTTCTTTGATGTATCAATTTCTTCTATTGTATCTTCTATGCCTGAGAATCTCTCTTCCATCTCCTATATTCTGTTGGTGATACTTTCATCTGTTGTTCCTGTTCTCTTCCCTACGTTTTCCATCTCCAGGATTACCTCAGTTTGTGTTTTCTTTATTGCTTCTACTCCCATTTTCTGTTCTTAAACAGTTTTATTCACTTCCTTCACCTGGTTGATTGTATTTTCCTGTATTTCTTTAAGGGATTTTAAGGCCTCTATCATCTTTATAAGATTGAATTAGGTCATTTTCTTGTACTTTGATTGTGTTAGCAAAGTCAAGAGCTTGCTGTAGTACAGTAGCCGTGCTCTGAAGGTGTTATATTGCCCTGGCTTTTGTTGATTGTATTCTTTCATGGGCCTTTAGCCATCTGGATGGTTTTGGACCCTGGATGTTCCTGTTGCAGGTATTGCGAGGGGGTTAACCTTGATGGTTCTGGTGTGGCAGGACTCTGATAGGTATTCTTTGGCTGTATGGTTCCAGATCAGCAGGTCTAAGGTAGGCAGGGAGGTGGCAGAGGTATGGAGGTCCACTGGGGATAGCAGATGGCTCAGGGCAGCTCAGGTGCCCCTGAAGACTCAACAATCAGGGAAGATGGGTGGGGGAAGAGAAGCTAACCTCTGTGGTTCAGGGTCCACAGGTCTCATGAAGGTGAACAGAGAGGTGGTGAGAGAATGGAGGTCCCCCAGGATAGCAGACGGTCTGGGTACCTGGGGGTGCCCCAGAGTGCCTCCAGCAATCTCGCCACCTACTCTTGCATTGCAATCCCCAAGCCTCTGGGTATGGGGTATGGTACTGATGTCTGCTTATGACTTCAGTCTCTCACTCTCTGCAGATAGACCAGTTGTGAGTATCTGAGTCCATCACCATGCACTCTTAAAACATTTCTCTGATGAGCATTGACGTACACTAATCTATAAGGATAAGTCATGAGGAGTCGGTTTAATAGCGTGCAGAGTAATTTCGAAAGGCCTTCCTGAGTCTGTCATCTGTCCAGCCGCAGGTTCCTGTCTCTCACAATGGTGCCAAGTATGAGTTCCATCTCATGGAGCTGGCACAGACTCTGCTTTCTTTGTGAATAGATACAGCTCTGCACATGGGTAATGTTGTCCTAAGCCTCTGACATAAGGCTAGCTTCATCGGACACATGAATGAGTGCCACAGTAGCCCGAGGAATCAGAAAGAGCAGAAAGGAGATATGTCATAGAATGAGATACAGAAAGTGTTTTAGACCAGCATGCTCATGGGGTGAAAGGTGAAAGCCTCGCTATAAACTAATTTTCATGTAAGGGATACCCAAAAAAGCCAATAGAATTATTTGGGGACAAAGCAATATAGTTTTGAATGTGAAAAACTGCAAAGCGTGGTAGGATTTTTATTGTTGCTGTTTCCTTTTCCTCTTTAGATATAGAGGTCGGGTTGAACTCCCAGATAACTTAAAATCTCTGTTTCGCTCAGTGGCAATGATGGTGCCCCACTATAAAATGATCACGGAGATAACTCTGTTCTCATTTGGCTTCAAATCTTCAAGATCACTGTCTGGGAAGATAGTTAACCTTTATGATTTAGCTGACAAGCAGCTCTCAAAACAGGTGAGGAACCGCCTCTCTCCAAAGATTTAGAGCTGGTTACATAAATGAGACTCAAAGACATTTCTGCTATTGGCCAGGAATCAGCAAGACCAGGCCCACGATGGAACGGAAATTACTGTGTTCAAAGTAGCTAGGCTTCCATGGTCCCAGGCCTCTCCTCCAAGGCATAGGGAAAGTGATGACATTCCTGTTATCTCAGACCACATCTGCTCCCTCTGCTCATGGATGTCAGCCTCTACACCAGTGTCGTCCAACTCTTTGTGCGTCTCAGTAATTTGTAGGACGTGTGAAAACACAGGTGCCAGGCTTTGTCCTCGGAGTGATTCTGTGCGTCAGTGTGCTACTGAGCACTCCTTTAGTACGCTGTTTCTGCTACTGCTGACTTGAGTCCCACACTTTATTGAGAATGGTTCTGGGATTCGAGGATTTGTTTCTAACCCAAAATGGTTTGGACAGCTAACCGCATTTTCTCCAAAGTCATCCTTTCCCTAAAATTAACCTCACAGATCCTCTTCCCAGTTCTCACTTTAACACATATGCTGTAACTTTAACACTTAATACCCTTCCTCTCAGAGAGGCTTCTCCTGAATGCAGTAACGTAGCCTGTAGTCCTCAGAACTGGAGAGGCTGAGACAATGGGAAGGTCTGAGCCCAAGAGTTCAAGGCCAAGAGTTCAAGGCCAGGCTGGATAGCATAGAAGAACTCTGGGGAAAGGGAAGGATGGAGGAAAGACAAGAACATAGGGCAAAGGGATTTTCTTGGCACCAACTTGAAAGAGAAATAAGAACACTAGAGGTAGAATTAAGGTTTCTGGATTTGTGCGGATATCGCCTTTTCTAGAATAGATGGCTGTAAGCCCAGTGGTGGTATTGCACACCTTTAATCCTAGAACTCAGGAGGCAGAGACAAATGGATTTCTGTCGATTTGAGACCGGCCTGGGCTACAGGGTGAGTCAGGATATCCAAGGTTACACAAAGAGACCATCTCAAAAAAGCAGGAAAAACGAATATATGATTATTAATTATGCATGTAATTGTTGTAGATTCTATTTTTCCTTGAAAACCATTAGTAACTCAAATATTGAATACTGTATTTTAGGAGCATTATGATTTTGGCATGAGGACCTTGAAGACAGTTTTAATAATGACAGAAAAGAAGAAACAGGAGCATAAATGGTCAGTTAAATTTTGAATTTAGTGTTAGGTCTGGAGAGTTACATACCATTGGGTAATTTGTAGAATTTTAATTAAGGATGACAAGCTAAAACAGGAGGCTGTGGGGTGCCTCAGTAGGACGGATTGAGAGGGTCTTGTGGTATCAGAAAGACAAAACTGAACTAGATCAACATTTTAGAAAGAATAAGAAAAAGGGGGAAATGCTTAAGAGCTGGATATTTATTGCCCGAAGAACAGTCTTGTAATGTACTCACACTTGCTCTCTTCAATGCTACAGTGGTAGTGGTGAGAATCTTTCTGAGTTAGATGAGTCCCTGATCATCATTGAGGCCATCCGAGAAGCTAGTTTGTCAAAGTTCCTTCCTGAAGATGTCCTACATTTTGAAAAGATCATAGAAGATGTTTTTCCTGGAATAACGGTTTCAAATATGGAGCACCTTACCTTGGAGGTAATGAGACCCTGGGAAACAGTACCCGGTCACTTGGAGGTGGAATCTGTGTGGGTTTAAATACAGTGGCTCTTTCTGAAATACTCTACTCATGGGGAGTAGATCACAGGATTTGAGGATAAAAGCACTGTGCAGGCATGTTTTTCCCCTAAGGGAGTGGAAGGAGTTTTAAGCACACTGTGACTGATGGAAAAAACAAATGATAGTGAGGTGCTGTGTGCTGAGTTCTCCTTAAGTGATGACACTGGGTTTCCCTGCATTAGCAGAGATGACTCCCTACTCTTAGGAGAATTTGACTGTTTTGTCCATGTGTGTTTACTGCATTTGGGGTGTTTCCACAAGGCTTCCCAAATTGCTCCCCTAAGACCTGTGGGATTGCACAAGCAAAGCCAGTGTTCAACTGGCATCGCCTTAAGTACAAAATCAAAATTAGTTGGACAAAAACTGGCTCCTCCCTCTGGCAGCCAAGTCACCCTTCCACCATATCCTGCCCCTCCTCCTCCCACTTGCTCCTGTTGACCCTGAAGGCTCTTTCGGTCTCTGTTGTTTCCTGTCTCCCAGCCTTCCAGACTCTGACCTGACCTGAGAGGTGTTTTGTTTTTTCTTAGTTATTTCAGGAAGTTTAATATAAGCAGCCTTATAATAGCTGTTTTTTAATACATCAGTTGGATATGTAATCAACTTGACTAAACATTCACAGGTTGCATACTATGTTCTAACACATGTGAAGCATGTGGCTAACATGACCATAGATAAGGCTGGAAGGATCACAAGAATTCCTCTTGAAAACCATTCACAGTAGATATATTATTATAATTGTTCGGTTATGGCCTGAAAATGAGTGTGTCTTAATCACTGTGGGTCTTCTAGGAGCAGCATTATTCAACTCGACAAACACTTGCATTTCAGTCCTGTTTTGGAATGGATTAGTATGGAGTTGATTCTTTCAAGTTCATGCTTTTGAGATTGTTCCTGGTACCTATTTCCCTACAGTAGGCTTTTTTTCTTAGACCACCTAGCCACATTGCTTACTTAATGAACCAGCCTTTGACTTAATACACCTTCTGCTTCCAAATGCCTCACTATGTCTTTTAAAGTTTGAAATATTTTTCTGTCTTCTTCTGTGGCCTCCATCTTTTTGAGTAAGTTTTATTTTTTTAGTTCATTTAGTTTTCTTCTTTACTAGTGAAAGTTTGTAAGACTAGAATTTCCTCCAAGCAAATGCTTTTCCAATATTTGTCAGGGTTTGGTCCCTTGTTCTGTTCATGTGAGGACACTCACTGCATGTGCAGCGTCCTACATGTTCCGCATGAATCACAACAGGCCCCAGTGGAACATCTTTTGAGTGCTGTTGGGTCTCATTTGCTAGTCTTTTAGTATTTTATTCAGGGCTTTTGCAGCCATATTCCTCAAGTATAATGATCTTTCTTTTTCCTTGGTCAAAATGGTTTAAATATCAACATATTACTGACCCCAAACAAGGAATGTGGAAGAGTTCTTTCCCTTCACAATTTTAAAAGAAGCATTTGAAAAGAATTAGCGTTAATTCTTTAAGTGCTTGACAGAATTCAGTGGTGGACCATCTGGTTCCCGGCTTTGCTTTAATGGAAAACATTTTATTATTGAATCAATCTCATCCTTTATTTTTATGGGTTTCCTTGGGCATCTAATTTTTCCTTACTCAGTCGTGGTAAGTTGTATATGTTTAGAAATTTGTCCACTTCTGGTTTTCTTGTTGGCATGCAGTTGCTTATAATTTTATCTAATGGTCCTTTTTATGGTTGTATCTATCATAATGTCCCCATTCTGGTCTCTATTTTTATTTATATGAGTTTTCTCATTTCTTAATCTAGCTAAAGTTTTTGGTGTTGTCATTTTACTTTATAGCGCAATTGATAAAGTGCTTGCCTTGTAAGTCTGAAGACTTGGGTTTGCTCCTTCTCGGTCACATAGAAATCTAGGCCTGGTGGCACACATTTAAAATCCATCGCCATGTACTGAGTTAAAACTCATGTTGTCTATCGTTTTTATTTTTAATCTTTATTTTTACTTATTTCTGCATTTATTTAATAGGTTTTACTTATCGCTAACTTGGAATTTCAGTTATGCTTGGTTTTTGTTTGTTTTTTCTTTAATTCCTTAAGTAACAATATTAAGTTATTTATTTAAAATCTTCTCTTTAAATTAGTTTTTATTTTTATGTGTTTGGGTATTTTGCCCACATGTATTTCTATGAGCCATGAGCATGCCTGGTGTCTGCAGTGGCCAGAAGAGGATGTAAGATCCCCTGGATCTGAAATTACAGACCATTGTGAGCCACCACGTAGGTGCTGGGAATCGAACCCAGGTCCTCTGCAAGAGCAACAAGTGCTCTTAACCACTGAGCCATCTCTCCAGCCCCTGAAGTCTCTGATTTTGATGGTAGGTGATTACTCCTATAGACTTCTCTACATTGTACTTTTGCTCTAATTACATAGTTTGGGGCATACTGTGTTGCTGTTATCATTTGTCTAGATAAATTTTATAATTTCTGGGCTATCAAGATGATTCAACAGGTGAAGTGCTTGCAGTCAAGCACAACAACTTGAGTTTGATCTCCTGATCCTGCCAGTGAAAGGAGAGAACTGACTCCTGAAAGTTATTGTCTGACTTACACACATAAACCTGCACATACACATATGCATGGACACACATTCACAGAGATAGAGACACATATACACAGAGACACAGACATAGACACAGACACATACACATGCACAGACATGTACATATACACATGCATAGACACACACACACACACAGTGGCTCTTGCATGCACACAACCCCAGGTTCTTCTAGAGCCTGTTGTTTTATTTCTTGTATTTGTCTCATATCCAACGTATCTCTTGTTGCTGCTTTTCTAATTTTATGCTGTTGTGGTCAAAATGATATTTGGTGTGGTTTCTGTGTTTTGTTTTAATTTGTTGATGCCTGTTTTGTGGCCAGCTATAAGATGTGTATGGATAGTTTTCCATGTGCTGTTAAGGAGAACATGCATTCGCAGCTGTTGGTGTGGTCTTTGGGTATCTACTGGGACTTTGGGTACATGGTATGGTTTAACTCTGACATTTCTTTTGCATTGGGTATTTCTGCATATTGCTGAAAGTAGCATGTGTTTACAGTTCTCTATGGTTGCTGTGTTGGAGTGCACCTCTCCCTTGAAGCCAATCGGTATTTACCCTACAGCTTTAAGGACAGAAATACTGGGTGCAAAAACCTTTCTGCCTATTGTACAACTTCGCCGAATTGGCCTTTTATCAGACATGACGACTCTTGAATGGCTTTTCTAGCTTTTGACTCAAAGTCTGTTTTATCTGGTGTAAATCCAACTATTCCTTTTATCTTTTGAACTCCACTTTTAAATTCTCTTCTCCCGCTCTTCCTCTCTTCCCCCATTTCTTTTTAACTCCCTCCGATGAATATCACATAATAGTCCTGAATAACTTAAAGCAAGATTATAGCTTTATTCAAAAGCAATCTAAAGTGAGACCTCTGTTAAGATACGTAGCCAGAAGAGCTGAGTGGCCAGACATCTCTGGGTGGTTGTAACTGTGTGACTCATTGTGTCTGATTCTGTCTGTATGACTTCTTTCTCAGACCCCGATCAGCCTCCTAGGACTGAACTGCTTGAGGCTGGGAGTCTTAGGTGATGGTCTCATCCAGCCCTGTGTGTGGGGTTCTTTGAAACACTCAATGGTTGCCTCTCTTGGTCTTGCCTAGGATCTGCCTTTCTCTACTGTGTAGTCCTGTGCAGTGTCTCCTTTGTGTGCTGTGTTCTTTCTCATTATAGAGATGCAAGAAGTGAGGAATGACGGGGAGACAAAATTACCAGTTGTCTCCACCTGCAGATAAACCCGCCTTCAGAGGGAAACATGGTTTCCTCGGGCTTTTTGTTTGGTTTTGTTGTTGGTTTTTTGTTTTGGGTTTTTTTTTTTTCTGTTGTGGATATTTTAAGAAAGTACATCATACTTACAATCTTATCAGTTTTATTTATTAACTTAGAGCATTCTCATCGAAACATTAATCATTACAAAATCAAAAACTCCTGTAGTGGTGATTAGAATCACAAAGAGATACAAAACCCTTTTATATTTTATTTTAATGTAGGGTGAATGAATATTTGAGGCTACTCTTTTAAGATATAATTTTAATTAAAATGTAAGTATGTCAGCATTTCCCCATCCTTCCTCCCCTCCAGCACTTTGTCCCACCCCACTCCTCTTAGGCTGACGACCTCTTTGATTATTCTTGTTAGCGATATACACACTAACATGTAAACGCAACATGCCAGGCCCACTTTTGTTGTTTTGTGCATATGATTTTGTATATTAATAAATATGAAAGTGAGGATTCTTAGTTTGAGGGGAGGATTTATGAATTTGCTACCAAAGGTCAATGAAGATAAAATTTTCTTTGTGTTGCACATTTCTGGTGAGAAATGGTGGTTTTTCTTATTCTCAAAGACAGAAGTTGATGAACTTAAAAAAATATGGACACTCTTGTAAACTACAATAATTAATAAGTAGCTAAGAGGTTCTAAAGAATGACAGTTTAAGGGTTTGGGCTAGGTGTGTGGCACAGGAGCAGACCATTGGGCTAGTTCATGCAAGGCCCTGGGTTCTATCCCCAAGACTGCGATGTAGGGTTAAGGGGTCCTACGTCCACTCGGGGAGATGGGACGAGGGAAGTTTTACTATGCTTATTCCATGCTGGTGCGGGGCGGGTACCAGGCTATGGGAAGCCACAGGACACCAGTCGGAGGTGGGGGAGCGCAGTCTGAGGTCCCAGGGACAACTGGAGCTGGCTCGGGGATCTCCTCAAGGAGGCCAGGACCTTCTGGTTCTCAGGCTTCTGGGCACCCAGACGCCACTGGATGGTGCGGAAGAGCTGAGAATAGAGGGGGGGCCCCCGCGGGCTGGAACTAGCTCTGGCCGAAGGGGAAAGCGAGGCGCTCCGCCTGGATCCCACGGGGATAGAGTCCTTGGTTTGTTGGCCGGCTGACTTGGCTTGGTGGTCATGGCTGGGAGCACAGAGAGGCCTTGTATGGGAGATTAGACACTGCTCTATAGGCGAAGGTCTTCTCTATGGCAACCCGCAGGGGATCCCGGTGAAAAGAGACAGTTTTAAGGCATTTTATTGTCATGGCAGAAGTGAATGAGTAAAACCATACCCCACTTGTCAGGGTGGGTCTGAGGTTAAATACTTTTGGCGTGGAGGCGTGTCAGGGAAGGGGAGTTTATTGGCTAAGCCTTCAGGTCTTTAGGTACCACATTAAAATGGAGATCTGTCTTGAGGCTATGTGACATGACCACAGGTCAAGTCCTCTACCTGTGGAGGGGCTTGGAGTGTTGCCCTTATGTGACTGATGGCTACAAATCTATGGAGGGCTGTGGCCTTGTGCCAGGAACCTAGTGTCCAGGAACCTGCCGTCCCTCAGGATCACTGTGGTTTCCAGCCTGAGCTCGTCGACCAGGAGCCAGGCTGCCTTTCACGGTCCTACGCTACGATAGGTAAATAAATGGATGGATACGTGGATGATAAACACTCGGGTTGTAATGCACTTTAATATATTTATATCCTTTCAGAAAGCAATATCTATTGCAACAGAACATTTAGGCTTCCAACCTTGGCCATCTCAGAAAGAAAAGATCATACAATTTTATCAACAGCTTCAGGTGAGTACGGGTCGGCTCGGCGGCAGCAGGGTTCTTTGTCTAGGTTTCGGGCCCTGAGATCAAATTTGCGAGCACAGGAAGAACAGGAGAGAGCAGATATGACAAAGCAGCATAGTAAGGGTTCCCCTAGACTTTGCGTCTCACCTTAGTTAGATATTGAATTGACATTTTCACTTTAGTTAGATATTGAATCGATATTTTTACTTTTATTCGATAATATATACTTGTCAGAGCTTGCAAATGTAGTCTAAATTAGCCTGTATCCTGTTGCTACCCCATCTTGAAACTGCCTGTCCTGCCTGGCTATGAATACCTGTTGTGTATTTTCACTAGAATGTGCACACCCCTGGTTCCTTGCAAGATGCTGTGTCTCTTTAAATACTTTTAGCCCTTAGAGTTTCATGTGAGTTACCAGATTATAGAATGTGCTCATTTTTCATGTGGTTGTTTATCTTTTTATTAGAAAATATATATGGTTTTATTTTTCCTGTGTATTTTGCCCCATAATGATTTAGCAGCTGTGTGCATTATGGGTAAATTCTCTAAGCCTCAGAGTTTTGGAAGTGTTGCACTGTTCAAGCTGTATTAAAGATCATTTTAATTCAGTAAGCTCTATTCTTTTTCAGTTTGAGCTTTTTGTACCCTAGCTTTAAAAACATCTTTTCAGCTATCTTTGTAAAGATATTTTATGTGAATTTTCTCAAAAAAAAATTAAATATTTTAAATATTGCATTTTTCATTTTTTCAGTTGTCTAGAGTTTCTTTTTTAAAGTAGCATATATATATTTTTTTTCCAAAAGGATAGTCAGTTTTTCCCATGGCTTTTCTTCACTGACCCACAACTTACACAGCACATGAAGTCATACATCAGTTGACAACATTGACTTAGCAGTTCACTGGAGCCCTTTCTCCATCTCTATGTCTGAACCACACTGTTTTTAATATCACTGTGGCTCATGAAGTTAACCTGTCCCAAGTTGATATTGGCAGAGGAACTAGATTCTGAGGTCGGAGACAAAGAATCATTTGCTACAACGGTAGCAGGAGTCAGACTAACAGCATTTGTTCCTCCCTAAGATGCAATCCCGGAGTGACACGGGGACTAGGTAACCACAGGACGTGGGCAATGTGTGACAAGAGCCTTGAGTTTGGTGCACCCAGCCCCTGGTCCTAAAAGAATACCAGCATCAAAAATACCTAACCTCTTGTTTCGGAGGAAGACTTTTAAAATATACATTCTGGGTACCAAAGTTGTACTAAACTAGGTTGTAGCTCAGTGGTAGGTAGACTGAGTGAGTGTTTAGCATATGTGAGACCCTACAGTCAATTCCCAGAAGTTTTACCCCCCAAATCTGCCTTATATCCTTGAAAACATAAGCTGGTGATGGCCCTTCTCTGACAGCATGAAGGAATATGAATAACCCATAAAGAACTTTCCACAAGAACACACACCTCTCATGTACACGCTGTCTTAGCTTCTGATGAATGCTCCCAAGAGTACAATACTATATTGACCACTGATTAATCTTGCTGACAGGACCCATAACCCAGATAGATTCATTTTACCTTGCATGGGACTTTAGACTTCTGTCATGAGAGCACTGAACAGTGGGGCAAGACTGACCTGAGTGTCAGTCCCAGGCATGAATACTCTACCTGATGTTCTAGGTCCAAACGCTACACAAATCCCATAGCCCATGAGAGTCCTCCTTAGAGCACCAGGTGGGATCCCTCCAAATGTCTGAATTGACCCCTTCGCTTGATCTTTGAAGCATTAATCCAGGCGTGCATAGGTTTTTACACCATGCTGCAAGGAGGGGTCAGTGAGCCACGCTCAGGGAAAGCTAGGTGTTTTTAGGAGACAAGACCATTCCTGCAGGTGCGCAGGTTTGTTCACTTGGAAAGCAAGGTCTTTTGTTCATCTTAGGGGGAGGGTTGTTTGGTTGGTGGTTTTTACAGTTGCAGTCTTTCTTAAATGTGAACTGTGTCAAGTTCACGGTGAGGACTGGTAAAGGTGGCAGTGCCTAGTGTTGGTCTCAGTCAGTGCTAACACACTCACTTCTGCTCTTTGGAATGACCAGTATGGACGGTTGGTCCAGCTTCATCTGTTTGCTGTGCATCAGAAGATGTCAGTCGTCTGACCCATGATTGACCAGTGAGTGCTAGAGTACGTGGGCACATGGGTGATTCAGTCCTTGTGTTCCTCCTCCTCCTCCTCCTCTTCTTCCTCTTCCCTCCTCCTCCCTCCTCCTCCTCCCTCCTCCTCCACTTCCTCCCTCCTTGTCCTCCTCTTCCTCCTTCTCAACTTCTTTCTCCTTCTCATCTTCCTCCCCCCTCCTTTTCCTTTCTCCTCTTCCTCCTCCTCCACTTTCTCCCTCGTCATCCTCCTCCTCCTCTTCTGTTTTTTTTTTCTGTGTTTGTGTGGTGCTGAGGATTGAACTAAGGATTCTAGGCAAGCATTTTACCACAGACAACCCCCCTGCCATTTCCTCCGCTTATAAGACCCTTAAGTACATCATAGAAGCTCCTCCCCGAAATATCAGAGCTAAAACCGAGAAAATGTCTTGTAAGCTATGAATGAGAAAAAAAAATCAGTAGTCTGCTTTGAGCAATTGGTGCATGCAAAAGCATTAAGTTTGGAAAGAAAGGTAAGGTTATTTTGAGTTGAGAAGCTTTCAAGACCTCGGGGTTGGAAGCAGAGACAGAGAGAATGCAGGCTTTGGAGACGATTGAGAAGCTGGGTCACACTTACAGCCAAGCTGACGAGACTAAAGGGAAAGCAAAGGAGAGGGAGCAAAAAGAACAACTAAGGGAAGTCTAGCATGGAAAGAAAAGAAAAAGGGGAAGAGGAAAATCATTGTCACGTGGGCCAGTCGTTCAGAAAGCTGCCAGGGTGCGGTGGGACAACGACAGGAAGTGCTCAGCACCAGGAATTAGAAGGGTCTGGGTTTCTTTGGAAAGATTTCCTCAGTTCATTCTTAGCCTGTACAGTACAGGCAGAGGGCAGATGACAGTGGCTTGAACAGTCATGAAGAAAGAGAGGATGGGCACAGGCACGGGTGTCTATGTAGAGAACTTTAAGCAGTTGCTCAGTGTGCTAATCTGCACCTTTCATTTAAGGCTTGTGTTGGCGTGATTCTAGTGGGCCCAACCGGCGGAGGGAAGACAACGGTCAGGAAAATTTTAGAGAAAGCATTGATAACATTGCCGGTTGCTTCTGTCTTACCAGTTAAAGAAAGGCAATCTGATTCAAAGGTAAATATCTACTAAGACATTTTCCATCTGTGCAGAGTATATATTTCAGTATATGTATATATTCTTTCTGTGAACTACTTATTCAAGTTATTGCTAAGAGTTTTGTAGTAAATCTTTGTAGTAAGTGAGAATTTTGAAATTTAGATATCAAATTTGTGATGAGGGGTGTAAAATGTAATTGTTGATTGTATATCTTATATTTGGCTACTTTATTGAATTGATCTATTAACTTCCAGTTGCTTCCTGATTATTAATTCAATCACCTTCAAGTGAAAATAATTAGACCTCTTTTCCAATATTTATATGATTTTATTGTTATTAAGTTAATTAAAACCCCCTAGGATAGTGTCAACTATAGTTCTTATTCCTTATTTTACCTGAGATCCATTTAATATTTCAATATGATGTTATCGTTATCCCTAGTAATTTATTCTTTTTTGTAAAAAATTTTCCTAGAAAATTTTTCAACACATTTTTAAGTTTCTATTCCCCAAAGCTTTGCAATTTTGATGATTGGAACTTATATAATGATTGTCAAGAGGTTGGGAAGGGACTGGAGAGATGGCTCAGCAGTTAAGAGCACTGGCTGCTCTTCCAAAGGACCTGTGCTCCATTCCTAGCACCCACAGACAGCAGCTCACAACTGTCTATACCTACTGTTCCACAGGATCCGATGCTCTCTTCTGGCTTCTATAGCATAAGCATGCATGCAATGCACAGGTACACATGCAGGCAAAACACCCATGCACATAAAACAAAATTAAAATTTAAAACTAAAATAATTGTTTGTCTTTGCTCTGGTCAGTTTAATATGCTGTGTTTTGACAAATTCATTACTATTAAATAAATATTAACTGTCCATGGATTCTCGGGAAGCCCCTATGTACATGCAATATAAAATAAAAGTCTCCAGTAAATCATGTGAACTTCAATTATTCGAAGATTTCACTGTTGGTAGTATACTATAACAATTTGAAAGTTAGTTTCATAGTTATATGAATATTTGGTATAAAATTTCTTCTTCAGAACTGTTCATGTTGTACTTTCTAATTCCTATCATTGTCTGTAAATTTCTCTTCTAAACAGGCCTCAATGAGTTCTTAAGCAGTAATTGTCATTGATGAGAAGTAAACTATTATACAGTGAGACCAGGTGGACACACTCCAGGACTCACGTCCTACATTAAGTCAGTGTAGTACATACATAATATGACAAGAGAAAGAAGCCACATGATCATATCAAGTTACACAAAAGGAATGGGATAGCGGTTTTGGGGGCTGGGGGGGGTTGTTTTGTTTTCCTTTGTTATTAAAAAAAAATCAGAATACCAGGATAGCAGACTGTGTGAGTGTGTGGGAAAGCCACAACTCACTCACACTCGCATGGTGACAGGCTGGTAGCTTTTCCTACAATCAGGGATGAGATAAGTCTGTCTGCAGCACTACAGCTAAACATGGCACCGGACGTGACTGAAGGCTGTACAGACTTCACAGGTGGTTCATCAAGAATAAAAGGCAAATATATACTGCAGGGTGACTCAGAGAGTCAAAGAGCCTGACCTGCCATCAACCTGAGGATCTTAGCTCCGTCCCCAGGACACTCAGGGTGAAGAGAGAAGTGACACACACACACACACACACACACACACACACACACACATGATAAGTGTGGTAAAAAAAAAAAAGTTAAACATATACCATATAGGGTTATTAGACTGGTATTTGTGAATGTTTTAAAGGTATGGGATTAATTTGGGGTACACAACTCTAAGTGAAAATATAAGCATAAAAATTGAGATTTACACAACATTATAACAATTATTTGAAAATGTGGGTGTTCCATTACTGAAAGTGAATTGGTGTCTCAAGTACCAGTGTGAATCTGTCACATAGTCTGAGTCTGTTATTTGGCTTATACATTGATGTCTTCTTAAACTGACCCTTTATTAATATGCACTATTTTTGCCTCTTTGACAAGTATATTAGTACAGATGCCAATAATTCTTTTGGTTGCTACATATGACATATCTTACCATCTTCTTACTTTTAAAATAATTATCTGAAAACAGGTTTGCCTCCTTTTTTAAATGACTTAAACTCTTAGTTTTATCATTAAAATGAGCCTTTTGCATGCAGAATACGTTTAGAGCTATGTTTTAATCTTTTATCCACTGTGCTAGTCTCTTCCTTTTGAGTAGTAAATTTAATCCATTTACATTTAAAACAATTACTCAGACTTGTGCAGGGTTGTCCCACCCCACCTTCCCTCCCCCCCCACCCCAGTCGCTTTCCTATCTCCTACATCTTTTTGTTCCTGAGTCTAGAACTTCTTTAACTACTGTTTGATTCTCCCCCTGACCCCGCCACACACACACACACACACACACACACAGTGTATCCTTTCAATCTTCATCTTCTTTTCTTTTCTTTTTTTTAGTTTTTTTTTCTTAATGGTTACCTTGAGGTTACACTGAATATCTACTATGAGCCCCCTAAAACTTATGTGCTGAATCCTTGAATCACAGTGCCTCAGACTGTATTTGGAGACAAGCCCTTTACAGAGTTAAAGTTGAAATGAGGCTCGGAAGGAAGGCCCTAAACCAATACAATTGGTGTTTTCCGCCTTGATCATCTAGTCTCTAGAATTATGGGAAAAAATTAGTTTAAGTCACCTGGTCTTTTTTTTTTTTAAAGAAGCCCTAACAAATTAATATGTCATACTAAAGTACCACTCCCGTGGATTGATACGTCTTAGCCCCAGTGGCATATGTTAGTTCTGGTCTTATCCACTAAACCACACCCAGCTTTGTACATGTGCCTTACATGTGATTCTCCCAGTCCCTCTGTATACACAACTGGGTTTTTATTACCTTAAATTCCCAAAGATTCCCACTACTTGTATATCTGTACCCATAACTTCTTGCCTTACATTATGTGAATCTGTGTGTTTCTGGCAATATGTCTGCCTCTTACCCAAGCAAGTTACAATTTTGTAGATAAGATCTAAATAGACTGAGAGTACACCCTGCTTCCCGGCCTCTCTTCAGGTCACCCTGGCACCCAGCATGCCACATCCCAGTCAGAGCCTGTGTTCTGTAGCAGAGCTCAGTGAGACATCTTGTTAATCACTGCCTTTATAGAGATGCTTTGTTTGATGTGAAAGATTTCTCCCAAAACCCATTGGCAACAACGGTGTAAAAAATTAAGTAATTGTACTATAACTAATTCCTTTTAAAACCACACTGGCTCTCTCTTCCTCTGCCCCCCAGTCTACAGGGAAAAAAAGAAAAGTCGATGTTTGTGTTTTGAATCCAAAATGTGTCACTCTTGGCGAACTGTATGGACAGCTGAATGTTAATACAATGGAGTGGAGTGATGGGTTACTGTCGGCGGCTATTCGAAACTATGTCAATATGAGCACTGCAGATTACTCCAAGAAAGACAGTAATTTTGGAATGTCAGAAATCACAGACTTATCTAATGTAAGTTTACTATGGAGTTTAGTATTTTCCTTTGACTAATATAGGCGGTCGCATAGTTCAAACTACTTATTAATACATAATTAGCCACCTATTAATGTAAAAGAAAGAAGTGTTATAAACAGTTTTAAAATAAAAGTTATTAAAAACAGAAATTACACTGTTGAGTTTTTAAGTGGTCAGTAAACAATAGGATGAAGTTGAAGATAACTGTGTTGAAAGAAATGCAAAGAGAAGTAGGTCTACAATAGAGAACAACCTGGTAATTAAGTATCACTAAAGGACTTTACAAATTAAAGAAATGAGGATGGGTTTGTAAAAAAAAAAAAAAAAAGAATAAATTATTTGATGCAAAATTTGTTAAACAGTGAATACAAGTGCCAAAAAAAAGAAAGGTTTTGTTCTTATAACTAATAAGTGGTGTTATTGGTACTTCTCGGCAGGTAAGCAATAAGCAAAAGGTGATATTTGAATGCAAAGGGTTAGCAAAGATAGAAAATAATAGTCTACATTTGCTAGCTCATAAACTAATATACAAATGTAATTTAGAACAACATCAAGAACCTAATCATATCTCAGTATTCATGAGTTTCACCTCTGTAGATTCACTCAAAACTAGATCCACACTATTTGGAAATGAAATGGTATCTGTACTAAGTGCGTACACACTTTTTCTTATCACTGTTTCCCAAACAGTCTGACAACATCATAACTAACTTTTAAGCTGGGTTAGGTTGAGTAATCCAGACATGAAGTTGTATAGGTTGTATCTACATTACTAAATGTACTATTTTACATAGGGCACCTAAACATTCTTATGATTTGGCATTTTCTGGGGCTTCTTAGAAAGTGTCCCCTAGATAACAAGGACTGACTAAACAACTGAGCTTCCTACACAATACAACATATTCCTTGGCTTTAAGAAACAATTCCTGTGTTCTTCATGTGAGTGAGCATGCGTGTGAGCTCCTGTAGCTGTGGGGTAGGTCCAGCTGGTGCAGTTCCTCTGGGCTGCCTCTTTGCTGATTTTGATCAGATATTGGTGAAAGTAGAAAGCTAAAGTCCCTTGCTATTAGTATTCTAGAATCTGTCAGCCTTTAAGTCTATCAATATTTGTTCTCTATATATACCTGATGCTCTGATCCTGGGTTTTCATAATGTTTAGATTGCCTACAGTTATTTGCTAAATTCACCTTTTTGCTTTGCATTTACCATGAGGCTTATGAAAAACATTTCTAAATTATAAAAGCCTATATTAAAATGATAGTTACTTAGTAATGACAATAAAGACAGAAAATGTTCGCCTAATGCTACATCTTGATTATCTGTTATACAATTCAGATCTTCCAAGTTGGCTTCTCTACAATAGCAGATATGGATAACAACATTTTTATGACAGAACTAGAAAAAAGTTTTAAAACTCCAGAAATTCATGGTAAATATTATTATCAAATTCAGTATACTTAATTTTTGTATTTGAATTTGAAGTAAATTTTAAGCCAACATGAACTGTGTTTATGTCTATATATTTTGACTGGTAATAGTTTCATTCTCTCATAATTTACTTCTTCCCGTGTGTTTGCTTAGAATCTCTAGTCTTACCACAGCACTCTTACAGGATGTATACTTCTTCTTATGCTGGAGCTTAAGTAGACTTTCAGTTTATAAATAATTGGGACTAAAACGGTATCAATGGTAGCAGCAAGGTCAGCCTCCTGCCTCAGAGTAGCAATGCCAAACCATCTGTGCACTGCCAGCTAAATCACAGAATCCTAGCGGCTTCCTCTCGAATGCACAGAGTGGGCATATCACCCAGGCTCTGCTCCACAGGAGCTGCGGCTACTGAAAGAGCCTCCCTCTCCCCCTCCTCCCCCGGACTGAGCCTCTGCAGCTCTTCCATCAGCAGGTGTTTGCCATCCACACTCAGAAAAGCACCCTCACTGCTGCGTCTACTTTCCTGGAGTTCGGGATAATATTTTAAGGAAAGTACAGTGGTTGGGTATAGTCAGTTAATAGTGTGCTTAGTTATAGTTTATAGAGTAGCTAGTTATATAAGGCTGTAGGATAATGGATAGGATAGATATTTCAAGCAGATAGAGCCCATCTTCCGAGCAGGGACTTTCCGGATCCTATCTCTGCTCTCTGGTTCATCGTGAACGCGTGAAATGTCTTCTGGGTGCCTCGCTATTTGTAGTGACCTCCCTCCTCCCGGCTGGTAGGCATTCTAAAACTATTAAGCATGACAGGAAGTGTAGCATGCAGTGCTGTGTTCTGAGCGTTTGCATCCTGTTCCCCAAAGTGTGTGTGTATTAAAGTCCTAGCCCTCAAGCTAATGATTTTAGAACACAGGCTCTTGGGGAAGCCAGATGGCCAGGAGGGGTGTACCCTACTGAGCAGGATCAATGCCCTACATGAGATGGGTTCTGCCCCTACGGATGGAATTAGATTCCTTGTAAAAGGGACTCAAGGGAAAGTCTTCCATCATGTGACCACACAGCAAGAGGAAGGTTCCCCCTTTGAACCAAGAAACTGTTTCTAACCAAATAGTCTGATAGCACCTATCCTCCAGACTTCAGAGCTGTGAAGGAAACAAGTGTGCTGTTTATGAGCTGCCTTCTCAAAGACATTGTGTTACAGTAGCACAGAGACTGCAATGATGGAGTCAATGGGTTCTGAGTGTGGTAGAGTTTAAACTGTCTACTTTGTCCTTTGATTTTCTTCTGACATTTTCTAGCCCCGAGTAGAGGATGCAAATTCACAAACCATATTATTGAAAAAATATGGAACTATTTGTCTTTCTCCTATTCAGATATTAAGGGTTAATTATGCATTTCATCAATCCAAGAATGTCTGTCTAGAAAGTGCTTAAAGCAGTTTCAAGTATAGAGTATATTTATTGACAGTTAATGAATATTGGAGAGTATGTATATGTATATACATATGTATAAGATGTGTATGTATATGTATATCATATGCATATGTATATGATGTAGCCTCTTTTATAAGAGCATTTAATCCCACTCATGAAAGTTGATCATGTCCAGCACAGGCTCCAGCATAACATACGCACTCCTTCTGGTGTTTCCTGGAACAATGTTCTCATCTTGGAAAATACTTTCTAGAGGCAGAGGGATGGATGAGTAGGTAAAGTACTTGCCACACATGCATGGGACTGGAATTGAGATCCTGAGAAACTGATTAAGAAGCCATGTGTATATGAATGTACAATCTCAAGACTCAGGAGGCAGAGATATGAGACCTGCAGGGCAAACTGGCTAGCTAGACCAGCCAGAAATTACCAAGTGAGAGACCCTGGCTTCATGAATAAAGGGGAAGAATTGTTGAGAAGACACCTGACAACAACTTCAACCCTCCACACACATGTATGTGCACATACCCTCACACATGTATGCACATGCAAATGTGTATACACACATGTGCATATGTGTATCACACATACATATATGCACAAAAAGAACTATTTTCTAACAAAAATAGAATTTCATAAAAGAAGTCTGAGCTTAGTCTCAGCTACAGTAAAAATATTTTTCTTCCTAGATTTTGATTGGCAATGGATTGTTTTAGACGGCCCAGTTGACATAGTATGGATAGAAAATCTAAACACTGTGCTCGATGAAACCAGAACACTGTGCCTGGCGAACAGCGAAAGGATTAGCCTGACTAACAAGATCAGAGTGATTTTTGAGGTGGACTCTCTGTTTAACTGCAGCCCCTCTATCATCACCCGGTGCGCCGTGGTGTACATGGTAAGTTTTCAAACCTGGTCAAGGATAGCGACTACTCCTATTAACTGTGTTTTAGTTTTACCTCTAGTCCCAGCTGAGTGACCCCAAAACTTCATAATCCAGAAGTGATACTGTCGCTAATACTACACTGGGGGCTAGAGCGTCAGCAGTTCAGACAAGCACATTAGGCTAGTCATATGAATTATTTTGCCAGCAAAGGGAAGATTGCTCTGAAGCCTTTTTCACCATATGACTCTCAGAATTTGGGAAGAACATTTCCAAGATGTAATAGTCTATTGATTTCCCCAGATGATGGTTGTGACGAGAGCCATACCCAAGCTGTACGAATGCATGGCTCAGACTGAACCCAGAGAGTTGCTATCTTTGTACTAATTATCCCTAGGCCTAGGCCTGGAAGCCTCTAAGCTCCGTAGAATCTAACCTAGGCCTAGAATGTTTCGGCTTCTGAGACTTCCTGCTGACTATGCTCAACCTTTGTAGTTCTTTCTGATCTCTGGCTGGCTGGTTCAACTCAGCTGTTTTGGCTCAAACTCCTCTCCAAGCTGACAGATGCCATCTGGCTTCTCTAGGCTTCTCACTGGCTTGCTCTGCTTGACCTCAGACTAACTCTGGCAATCTGTTCTAATCTTCTGGCTCCTTCTTATTCTCTGGCTTCAACTGCCTCTGCTGACCTGTGCTGCTTGAACTGCACAAACTGAACGGAACTCACGAATGAACTCAACTGAACTCAACTGTACTGCACCAGCTACACTGACTGAACTGATTTGTAACTGTGGGCTTTTCTGCCCACACCTCAGCTCCCAAAATAATGACCCTGAGACTTAATTATATGTGAATAAATGCCTAGCCATAAATTGGGGCTTGTTCTCCGACTACTTAGTTTAAATAACCCGTTTATTCTATTCTATGAGTGCTGCATGGCTGGTTACCTCTCCTCAGTTTCATGCATCTGTCTCCTCAGAGTTCCGGACAAATCTCGTCCATGTCTGACCCTATCCCAGACTTCCTCTCTCCCTATTAGAACTCCCCCCTCTTATTTCCTGCATCATTATATTAGCCAAATCAGCTTTGTATTAACAGGTGATGCTTCCTTACAGTACGTAAAAGATTCTCTCCATACTGACTCAATTGAAGTCCAGTGTGTTGCCCGAACTCAACTGAATTCCCTGAACTGTCCTCCTTTCTTGACTCACTTTGAGCTGATCTTAAGTCTCCTCTTTTTCCTATCTGTTCTCCTGAGAGTTGGGCATATCCTAGTCCTGAATCATTCTGTCAAGTCTTTCTCTGATTCATCACTTTGTCTGCCCCTCAATTAGATATCACTTTCAAACGTGACTTCATCCCTTTTACAAACTAACTCTACCTTCATAGTTTGGGATTAAAGGATATGCCCTATTAAGGGCATGTCTGTATTCCAGCCATATCATACTGTAATCCAGGGTGTGTCTGCATTCCGCCCAGATCATATAGACCTAAAAGGTCTTTAGATGTGATCCCTTGGCAGAGGAGCCATGTTGCTGAATTTAAATTCCTCTACGCCAAAACAGTGGTATGGAAGTAGAAAATATAACCCCAAAAATTCTATACATGAAATTCATTAGCAGCTATGATTGGCTTTCTAATCCACCTAATTTGGGATGTCAGTTAGAATGAGAGCTGGGGCTGCCTCCGCTGACCTTTCCCTTACAGCTGATATACTGCCCAGCACATCTCCCCGCTCAGATTTCCAGTGCTTGTTTTCTTTTCAAACCATGGTTAAAACTCCAATATCATTACAAAAATTGTGATTTCTTTAGCTTATAGTTGTTGTTGTTGTTGTTTTAGCTTTAAATAATGCTAAATATAACCACAGATAAGATGGTGAAGTAAAGAAATTAATGCTGCATTTTTATTTACATAAGATTTTTTTTTTCTTTTTATTACTAGGACCCTGTTGATCTGGGATGGGAACCTTACATTAAGTCATGGCTTCTGAAAAGTTCAAAAAGTATAAGTCAACAAGGAATGCAGTGTCTTGAAATGATGATTAATAGAAGTGTTTCAGAAGGGATGAATTTTCTGAAAAAGCATAAAAAGTTTCTACCATATCCCATACAGGACGTGACGGTCGTCATGACTCTATGCAGGATTCTAGATGCTTTTTTTGAATTCATGCATATAAAACAAGAAACTCCAAAAAGTGAGTTTTCCCTGAGTTTCATTGATGAAATATGTCTTCCCTCTTCAGGGGCAACTTGTCTCTTCCTAGTAGGTTTTATGAAAGAAAAGGAAGGTAGGAATTGTATAGCCTCTCCGTCTGCTTGAGGTGACAGCCAGCCTGTACACAGAACAAGCTAAAACTCTTAAGAGAGGTATACGTCAACAGGGGTAAATTAATAATATACATGTTAATATTCGTATAAATGAGTAGAAAGAGCCTTGGAAAACCCTGATTAAGCAAGAACGTTTTGTTGTGTTTTAAGGATTCTTCACATTAGCAAGTGTCTAAATCTATACTGTGATCACGCCGAGGCAAAAGCCAGAAAGGTGGCAAGACAGAAAGAGATGTCATGTTTCCTTTTCTTGTTGGCATTTCAGGCTGAGTAGGCTCATTACTGTCGCTAAACCTGACAATGTGGTTCTTGAGCCTATATACCTGTTTTTGCAGAATGGGAAAATATTTGGAGACATTAGACTATAGACACCCTAAAATGTAAACAGAGCTTAATGAATAGTTCGTGTGGGACCTAAGACCAGGATGCCCACAGGATGTGGACAGTGAAAGTCAAGCCCATACAGTCTCAAGTTTAAATGAGGCCTCAATTGAGAAGTGGACTACAGTCCATTCATGTTACATTCAAGCAAAGAAACTGTATTTTTTTGTCTATTGTCTGAAACTGGATAATGCTGAATTTAAACATTTATACCATTTAATTTAGCATGGAAGGTTCTGAGACAGCCTAACATTTGGACTCTGACATTGTTTCTGCTAGCTGCTCATAGCCATGTTTACAGTAAGAATCTGAAATGAAAAGCAGAGCAGAAAAAACTTGGGGGTGGGGGTTATGCAGGTTTATCAAAAAGTCAGTTTAGAACTGGGACTCTAGCAGGCCTGGTTTCTGACGGAATTAGTTCAGTTAAAAAGAAGCCTTGAATTTAGAAATAGAGAAGACGCCTTGAGGACGTCCTGGAGTTGGCTGGACCCCAAAACAATGCCTCCAGGGCACCAGACTAGTGCAGGCCTGCCTAGAAAGTCGTTCCCCTTGGATTTAATTTCACTGTGCTCAAGTACGCAGAGGCTACTGCAACCAAGGCCAAGCGGCCTTGAGCCAGAGCTAGTGGCAGGCCCTGTTGTTGCTTATGTGATTCCGGCTTTGGAGGAACATAGAATGCAAAACTATGAGATCAAGGACAATTCTACACAGATTTTAAAGGAATGCCTGGGAGGTCAGGTGGCCTGTGTCAGGAAAGTATTTGTGTAGGCAGTTCCCGAGAGGTCAGCTGGAGCTGTGAAATAAAACCTAATCCTCAGTGGAGACCCCAGGATTCGAGAGTTGCCAGGAGTAGGACATCTACTGGGGGGGGAGGGGCGGGCTGCAAGCTCTGAGCATAAGAGGTTCAAGAGAGAGGCCATGTAGGCTCCAAAATAACAAGGTGACAGGGACAAGCCTGCCCAAGGAAGCCCACATCAAAATAGCAGTGTCCTGAATACTGACAGGATTCCACAGTTTATTATGATTCATACCACGAGTTCCAGGCTTGCTTTCTTCTGACCTCTCCTGCTATCAGTCATTCAGTGTCTCCAAAACTGAGTAAGAATGTTTGGTCTTTGCCCTTGTCTATAAGAAACGAGTCATGTGTGTTATTGCACGGCTTGCATTGACAGATAGTTTGGACTTGATTTTTAAACAACACTGGATCTGCTAAGACGGTGGGGATGCCTACAGTTTGACTGACAGCACCGTGCGCTATGAGATAGACATGAGCCTTTTGGAGGCCAGAGTGTAGAATATAACAGTTTGAATGTGCACTGTGTCTCCTAAATGTCCATGTTTTGGGATCTTGGTTATGGGCAGTTAGGAGAAGGCAACCAACAAGAAGGGGTGGGCCATTGTGTGCCGGTACTTGAGGAATGTCAGCCATCCTATCCCATTCCACCCTCTGTTCTGCTTCCCATCCACAATAAGGTCCACAACCTCCTCCTCCGCACACTCTGCCGGCCGTGATGGTCTGCCTCACCTTGGGGCCAGCATCAACACAGCCCCGGACTGTGAACTAAAACCTCCAAAACTGGGAGCTCACATAAGTCTTTTCTCTTTGAGGGTATTTGTGTCATGGATTCCGTAGATGAGATGGGCTAGCTTTGCCTAGCTCATAAAACACACTCAGACCACTAACATTAGCCTACATTTTGACAAAATTACCTGACACGGTGTTTATTTTATATAGTATGTACTTTTATTTAAATAAATGGAAAGTGACAAACAGTGGAGGCATGGGTATGCATTTGGACCACCATAAAACGAACAAGTTGAGCTACGACTAGACTGGAGAACATCATCTTATTAACTGTAGTCATCATGCAATCCAGTGGGTCTTTGATCTTAATTCTTCCTGCTTAGTTGAAATTTTGTATCCTTTGGTCAACACCTCTGTTACATTTTCCCCTGTCTGATCTCACCAACTTCTAGAAGCCGTCATTCAGTTCTCTATGTATATGGGGCCAACACTTTTAGATTTCAAATCTGTATGAAACCAGTAGGTATTGATTTCATTCAGTTGGATTTCTCTGCCTGATGTTAGACAGAGTATCTTCAAAGTGAAGTCATGTTGCCATAAACAGTGGGATTTTCTTTCTTATAGCTGACTAATGTCGTACTGTGCATATACCACATTATCTTTGTCTGTTTGCTCATGTGGTGGAAGCTCAGATAGATTCCATGTCATGGCTATTATGAGTAATGCCCCAGTGTACATGCATCTCCTGAAATACTTTATGTTGACTATATATGTAGAAGAAAGACTGCCGGGTCATGTGGCAATTCTGGTTTTGGCGAACACTATGCATTTTCCTGTGGTGCTTGTGGGTCATGATTTCCCATTTTCCAGTGTGTTGTGGTACTGAGGTAGGGCCGTGACAGTATTGATGTGCGTTTGGTTTTTATTGTTGCTAGAGTTGCATTATATTATATCATATTATATTATATTACTTTATAACAATATAGTATATTTTATTATTAGAGTTATATTATAGGGGGCTGGAGAGATAGCTCAATGGTTAAGAGCACTGACTGATCTTCCAGAGGTACTGAGTTCAATTCCCAGCAACCACATGGTGACTCACAACCATCTGTAATAGAATCTGATGCCCTCTTCTGCTGTGTCTGAGGACAGCTACAGTGTACTCAGATATATAAAATAGAGTTATGTTATAAAGTAATACAATCATATTACTTTAATATATATATATATATATATATATATGGTGCCTCCTGTACCTTTTTAGAAATGAATTGCTTTATTACCTGATATGAGGCTTAGTATGGGAAACAATTAGTTACAATTTAAGAATATTTAACATTGGGGCTGGTGAGATGGCTCAGCAGTTAAAAGCACTGACTGTTCTTCCGAAGGTCCTGGGTTCAAATCCCAGCAACCACATGGTGGCTCACAACCATTCGTAAAGAGATCTGACTCCCTCTTCTGGTGCGTCTGAAGACAGCTATAGTGTGCTTACATATAAAAATAAATAAATCTTTTTTAAAAAAAAAGAATATTTAACATTAATGGAAGATTCTAACAAATTCCTGAGAGGGGAAGGCAAGAACCAAGAGTACCAAGAACAGGTTAAAACCAACGTTTTCAATGTCAATACTGATTCAAGAGAAAAGCAAGAAAAAGCTTTGTAATAGGATATTTAAAAGAGAAAAAGAAAAAGAAATCTGAACAACTAAAACCAGTGTTAAAATTAATTATATTTTATATGAAGAACAAATCTCTCAAAGATAGATATTCTCTGATTCAGTTTTAAAACGATGATCTAGTGATTTATTCCCTCAAAGCAGCATCCTCAAAGCAAAGGATGCAAAAGTGGCAGCCTATAAGGAGTCGGCAGTAATGTCGTCAAGTCAAATGCTGTGACCTATGACCCTACAAATTCAGCTCATAGAAAATATAAGTATGGGATATTAAAACATATGCCCAAGCAAAAACTGATATTGAGATTCTTATAATACCATTCCACATGATAGCCAGAAAGTGGAACCAACCCATTGTCTCTTGTCTGATAAACATGTAGAAAGAATGTAGTATACTCCTACAATATTGAAGACATTCTGTGAAGGAAGCTGGTCACAGACAGCTTCATGTTAACTGGGCATAGTGGTGACTGCCAGACCCAGTCCTCAGGAAGTAGACAGAGGAAGATTCATGTCTCCGACAATGTCTGGCGGGATGGCACCAGCAGTGGAACACTGGCCTGGCATGCACAAGGCCCTGGGCTCAGTACTTGTCTGGGTCTGAGTCATTTAGAGTTCAGTGAGTTCTGTGAGAGTAAACAGGCTGATACAGTCTGCACACTGAAACAGTCGTGGCTCGGACAGAGGAGCTACGGCTGGCCCATGGCAGCTCACCCAGGGTACCAGAAGAGATTCCGGTAGTTGTCAAAGTGGATCTCCTTACCCTGTACCCCAGCATTTATGGTCATTCATAGGAAAATATACAGCAGAAGGATGTTCACAATAACTTAGTATTCACATTAATACTGTTTTTAACAAGATTTAATAGCACTTTCAGGAATGTTCTACTCCTGCCTAGCACCCTAGAGAGAGGTTGGTCGCCCTAATCTGTGTTTAGCTGAGCCACTATTAGCAGCTATGTTTATAAGCTCCAGGCAGAGGGAATACGACCCCTGCTCCCCTGTGATATCTTCTAGGGTCATTTTCTTTGTATACCTTTAAGGCAGAGTTGGGCTGCTAACATCACAGTCACCCACCTAGATGAACTGGTCACTAGATGTTTTGATCCTGTCTTGGGGGAATGCTGAGTGTCTCTAATGTGGGGACAACGAAGTCCCCCTCCTGGGAGCATTTAAAGTTCAGAACAAGGCCATAGAAATGAGAATGTCTGAACTCCAAAGAAAATGAAACAAGCAATCTGGACTTTTAAAGTAAAGGCATCTGAAAAATGTCGGTACAGATTTTAAAACAATTCCCTTAATCTTCTGAGGAATAGATTCCTAATGAACGGCTTGGTGCTGGCGTTCTGCCAACCAGATAATGCAAACCAGATAGAGTCAGTAGAACTCCTGATAGTGTTGAAGATTAATAGAGGTCCATAGTGACCTTTAACCTCCTGAAACCAGGAGAATTCAGTCAAAGAGGAGGATCAGAAATGATTCTCAGAAAATGAAAATTATCTACACACAACACACACACACACACACACACACACACACACACACGTGCACACACACATGGAACACGGTAATGTACCACAAGCTTGAAAAATGAGAGACCATGAGTTGAAGGAATCACTTGTTTCTGCACTTGAGCTAGATGGCAAGCCCACAACTTATAGACTGAAGAGGCACCTGGAACCCTCTATAACACTGTAGGAAGTTTCTACAGAATAGTCATACTGGGCTTTCTCCACAGGGAACTACAGTCATTTCCTTCAAATGGTTATATTAAGAAAAGAGGAGTGCTCAAACTTATTCTTTGTCTTGTTTTGTGATGGAGTCTCATGTAGCGCAGGCTAACCTTGAACTTCTAACCAAGATAACCTTGTGCCTCTATCTCCTGGTTGTGGAACGATACCCTTGGCCACCTCATACAGTTTTATGGTTAAAAATGTAGCTTTTGAAGAAGAAAGGTAGATGATTAAAGAGCGACTACAACTGGTGTGTTCACTTTTTCTCATAAAATTTGGAGCCAAAATTATATACTGAGTTTAAGGCATTGAAAAATTAGATTCCCTCTAAACTCCCTTTTCTCCTCATCTAGTTCCCTAGTAGAAGAAAATGATGCCTCTTGGTACAGCAACCCTTAACAGTTGGTAGTTCCTCAGGAAAAGGTGGGACCTGTGGGTATTCATACCCTTGATAGACATTGATGGCTAGAAAGTACCAGACTATAAAGTTTGAAAGAAGGCAATGGAAGTAACAATCAAGTAAGGTTTTTTTTTAAAGCTATTTAGCAATACATGCTAAAAATACTGGTAAATCTTCCTTAGTGTTGTTGCTCTAGGAACTTTTGTAGAGTTATAATTGGAGAAGTATGCAAAGGTTTATGCACAAGGAGTTTTATACACAGCAGGACTATTTATAGTCATAAAGACAATCGGAATTCCTGATTGGCTTAATAAATTATGCTGCATTGAAATCACATTTCACATGATATGGAGTGACATAAAAACAGCCTTAAAAATCAAAACACAGGATAAAATCACAAGTCTTTTCATTTTCACCTAAGTTTAAATTTTTAAATACATTGTGCTCTTTGTTATTCCATGAGTGATACAACAATATTTTAATGGTTGTGGAGGAGAGAGAGATCTGCGGGATCATTATTTTCTGTAGGTTTTTCTGTGTTTTAAGATATTCTAAAAGAGATACATTTTGTCTTAATACTAAGACCACAAATATTAGAAAAAATGCTCTATAATGACTACATAGTGCTTGACTCTGCTTTTCTCTGTCACACGGATGCCTTGTACAAATGGAGTGAGGAGGAGAGACAAGGGCAGTCTGCCCCGGGCACTGCAGTGTGAGGCTCCTGGGACCGTTCACAGCTAGACAGTGGTACAAGTTGAACGTCGTAAATTAGCCTACTTCTGTTAGGTCTGTTGTCAATCCCACAAAATATCCTGTTGTTTCTAAGGTCATGAAGCAACCGACAACGCATCCCCTACAGAGACAAAGTCGAAAGTCAAGTTCAAGGAGGAAAAGAGGTTAGTGTCCTTAGTAGGCAAATGTGTGGAGGACCTACCAGGTGCGAGACCCCCAGGGGTGCATGGGCTCATTGTCAGGAAGCCCCCAGGGGTACATGGGCTCATTGTCAGGAAGCCCCCAGGGGTACATGGGCTCATTGTCAGGAAGCCCCCAGGGGTACATGGGCTCATTGTCAGGAAGCCCCCAGGGGTACATGGGCTCATTATCAGGAAGCCATATTTTATGGTCTCATAATAGTAAAGTCTACATTATTTTAACCCAACTCAGAGCCCTCTGAATAACTAATACAGGATAGGCATGCTTTTATGTTATTTTAAAATAAGACTGCTATAAAAACATTTATCTTTACACATTTAGAAAGGAATAAGACTCATGTGACTTTATCTCCCATATCAGCCATCTATAAGCTATGAAATGCTGAACCAGTTATAGAGTTTTAAAGCTTTGTCTCACTGATAAAACTAGAATGGTAATGTGACATGCCAGCTGTCTAGATCAGAACGTGATACACACTTAGGTGCATGACACATTGTAGCTATGAACCTATTCCTTCTGTGCCTTTTCTAGATGGCCTTTGCTGAGTCCACAGACTAAATCTGTTAACCTGAAGGGGACTGTGCAACCTCCATGGCCAGCAGGATGACAGAGTACAGGAGGCAAAGAGATAGACAGTTCAGTTCAGTTCAACACGACCATGTAGCCGGTGTCAGCTCAAACTTGGAGTCTGACCCCATGCGATTTATTTTAGACATATTTAAGCACAGCACAGTTTGGTAAAAACTTTTATGGTAATACTTAACCCAGTCCTGTGTGCACAATAAAGCAACCATAAATCCCTTTAAGGAACAAAAAAAGGTAAATAAAGATTGGCCGTGACTGCATCAGAACTCTCTGTAAAGTACATGTGACACCTTCCACAAAGATAGGTTCTATAGCTTGACTACATGTGACATCCCCCATAAAGATAGGTTTTATAGACTGAGGAAAAACAAGCTTATGATAGGGTCTTAGGAAGAGTCTGGTGTGGTATCTAGCACACTTAGCACAAAGGTCACCAGGCTAGAATACATGTCTGCTCCTAGCCTTCTGGGTGGCATGTACTACATCCCTTCCCTTGAAGGAACAACCCATGTGCCATCCCAGGGTCCCCTTGAGCTTATCTGTGAGCCTCCCACATTAGCCAAAGGTTCCTCCTTGTGTCTTACTCATCTCTTCATGCTTTTCTCCTTCTTTCCTCTCCTGGGAAAAAGGTACCATGTCCACTTCATTCAGAGTGACTGATAAATAGTAAACATTAAATAAATATTTGCTAAATTACACATAGCAGGATGTTTCCGATAGAATCATGCACATGTGCTTTATGTTGAGAGTTGCTAATGAATTTCTGTCTGATATACTTTCATTTTCATAATTTGTAGATAATTTTAGGATAACTCTAAAAGAATGCATGATTGTTAGAAATTAGGCCCAAACCTCCTGTTTAACCCTATCAAAACCAAACCTGTCTCCACAAAACTCACAGTTCATTACCAGGGAGGAGTCTGAATCAACCTCAGATAGAAACACTCTCCTCAGATTCTGACTGCCTGACATTAGCCATGTTGAGCTAAGCCAACCCTTAATGCTTGCTAAGAGAAATACAAAGTGAATCACTGTTTATTTATGTCTTTCAGAAATGCAGAATTATAAATCCTCCCCCCTCAACAAATTAAACCTTCAACTAGAATCTGACCTAAAATTAAAAAGGATTACACGTAGATACCCAATAAAATGATGTGCATATGTAAAACATGTATACTTACCAAATAAAATACTAAACACATACCAAGACTATTATCATGATAAAGATACATACACATATATCAAATGCAATTATGCATTAAAGTTATAAATTTATTGACATGTTACCAAAAACAGATAGGAAACAAGGTTGGGTAGGAATGGCTTATACATGTGCTACTTTAAAAATAAACACAGCAACTAATTTATTTACTGTTATCAGAGGAAACATTATATATTAGATCGAAGATTCTATATCAGTACTTCATTTCAATTTTTAATAATAAAATTTCGGTATGATGTTGAGATCAGTAATCCAACTACTTTACAAGGCTTTTGATGGCTACCTTTCCATCATAGCTACAACAAGGATGAGAGGATGTGGTTCCTGGAGAGAAACCCCGAGAAGCTCCCAATGATGATTCAGAAGATCTTTGTGTTCGCATTCATATGGGCATTTGGAGGGATTTTAAAGCGTGAAGACCAGCATGAGGAAGACGTGCTGTTCCGGTCAACCTTTGAGCATGACTCCCTTGCAGAAGTAACCTATAATTTCGACTACTTTGTTCGCGAAATATTTGAAGATGACCCAGAAAGAAGTGAGTGGACTAGCTTATCTACTGACTAGAAACTAATTTTTTGCGAAAAGTGTAAAATCTCAATTATACACAGAATCTCAAAATGATGGGAAGTGTGCTCAGTGGGTAAAGAATGATACGTTTTGGTTTTTTGGTTTTTTTTTTTTTTGTGGCTAGAAATATCAAAAGGCTTCAGATTGACTGGGAAAACATATAAATCAGTGTATTTGAAACAAACAGAATGCTAAAAAATAAATTACTAAGTGACCATGATGCAAATACAAAACAGGACAGAGGAGCAGCAAAGTGAAATAGAAGCCAAAGAATTAAAGAAGGTTGAAGAACACTATATTCTTCTGAATATATTGATCTTCTGAGTATATGGCTGAAGAGATGAATCAGAGGGTAATAGAATTTGCTGTGTGAGCATAAGTACCTGAGTTTGAATCCCCAGCACCCAGTAAAAACGCCAGGCATGGCTGCATGCGTCTGTGACCCCAGTATTGGGATATGGAGATGGAACCATTCTGAGACCAACGGGCCTAGCCAGAGAGTTTATGGTTCAGGGAGAGCCACACTGTCTAAGGCAGAACGGTAGAGCATGACAGAAGACACTTGATATCCTCCTCTGGCCCCCCATGTGTGCCCAAGTTGCATGTGTGCACACACAGGACTCACACACAAGTTTTATGAATTTAACATCATAGTTTTACCAACAAAGTCTGTAAGGATTCTGAGACAAAACTAACAACACAAAAATCATAGTGGTGTGAGGTGTTATGACTCATGTCTGTAATCCCAGTGCTTGGAAGGTGGAAGCAGGAAGATCAGGAGTTCAAGGTCATCCCAAAGTATATAGCCAGTTTGAGTGAAGCCTGGTCTATGTAAGACCTTCTGTCCAAAAGGCAAGGCAAGGCAAGGCAAGGCGAGAGGAGAAAGGAGAAAGGCAACGAAGAAAGGAAAGGAAGGGAGGGGAGGGGAGGGGAGGGGAGGAAGGGAAGGGAAGGGAAGGGAAGGGAAGGGAAGGGAAAGGAAAGGAAAGGAAAGGAAAGGAAAGGAAAGGAAAGGAAAGGAAAGGAAAGGAAAAAGGGAAGGAAAGGAAAAAGGAAAGGAAAGGAAAAAGGAAAAAGGAAAGGAAAGGAAAGGAAAAAGAGGAATCTTCTGTATTATGTTGGTTTGACTGGAGTTCGTAGTTACAGGAATTTACTAGTATCCAAACACACAACAGTAGCAAGCACTTTAGGATAAGTTCTCTGAGGACATTTAATTACAATTTCTACATGTAAAAAATGATTAAAAGTTAGCAAACTTTTGCCTTTGTACAAGCTGATACTAGGAGGGCATGACCCGCCTGCTCTATCTAGTTGTATGAGCTCCAGCGGACAGCCGTGTCACAAACCCTTACCTTCCCAGCAGCATGGGTCCACACCACTGCTGCGACCTTCCCGGCAGTATCCATGCCGCTGCTAGTCCAATTTCTTACTAGATCCTTGTGTCTGTCGTTTTCAGACACTGGCATCAACTTACCAGGAAGCGAGCGGTCTGTATTTGCGTATTTTGTGGACTTACAGCAATGTGAGTTTATGCCTTGGTCAGATTTAGTTCCTAATGCTCAGACCCTAATTCAAAAAGGTAAGTATCATGACTTTTTAAACGGCTTTTAACTTCTCTAAAATTCTGGAGGTATATTAATCAAAAAAAAAATAGATAAGCTCTTAACATTGGGGATTACTATATTCTAATATATATCTTTATAGATGCAGTTTTATCCATATTTATAAAAGGTTCCTTTAAATCATCTATAAACATTATTTTAAAAGAAATGTGTAGTAGGAGCTGGAGAGATGGCTCTGAGATCAAAAGCACTGGCTGCTCTTCCGGAGGTCCCTGGTTCTTTCCCCAGCACCCACATGGCAGCTCATAACTATCTGTAACTCAAGACTCAGGGGATCTGATGCCTCTTCTAGCCGCACCGAGCACCAGGCATGTACCATGCAGGCAAAACACCTATAGATACATAATAAAAAAAACTTTAATATTTATTTATTATATGTAAGTACACTGTAACTGTCTTCAGACATTCCAGAAGAGGGCGCCAGATCTTATTACAGATGGTTGTGAGCCACCATGTGGTCGCTGGGATTTGAACTCAGGACCTTTGGAAGAGCAGTCAGTGCTCTTAACCACTGAGCCATTGCTCCAGCCCTCCCAAAAAAAATATTTTAAAAAGAAAAATGTGTAGCGAATTTAGATATGTTGTAAAACTACAGTGTTTGGAGTCTCACCAATAATGGTGTCTACTGGTTTAACTAGATGTGGTCACTAAACAATAATGGAAAATACCTCTTCAAAACTAAGAAATGCACACACACAAGACTGTGTACTTTGTTGTAAATGAAACCAGTTGATTTCAGCATCTGAAATCCCAGCCCTGGAGGCTGAGACAGGATAGCCATTAGTTCGAGCCTAACCTGGAGCACGTAGTGAGTACCAGTCATGGCCCCCATCTCAAAAGAACAGCAACAACAACGAAGTAGAAAATGATGGTTTTTATGTCATAACTGTCCATCTACTCTAAGTTGGTTTCACCTGTAGCCTGCTTCTGTGGGTCACAGAAGCCCTCGCACTTGTTGGACTATGAGAGCCTGGCAGACGATGAAGGTCAAACCTGAAGGACCGGAGTTAAGGCTTTTGTAGCTTTACAGTGTTTCAGCTCTCTAGAGCTGTGAACTCAGTACACGATGAACAGAAATCATGTTTTGCTCTCTTTTTCCAATTTGGGTCTTTTCCCAAGCTTGACAGCACTGGACAGTGGACAGTGCTGCAGCTCTTGGCCAGCCCATGACCTCGAGATCAAGAGCCCATATACCCAATCCCAGGGCACTGTGTTGCAGAACTAGGAGATTCTGGAGGTTAGCTGTAGTAAACACATCTCAGATAGCAATATTTTCAGATTTTCAACTTACTGTAGGTTTGTTGGCTGTATACCCATCAAAAGTTGAGGAGTGTATGTATAAAGTATTTAACAAATTAACGATTGGGATGTTGGGGAAGAACAGAGACGGCGGACGCCAGGCTGCTAAGGCAGCGTCCTCCAGAAGTCCTTGTAGAAGCATGGCCTCTGTCGTTACTGCCGCACAGCCCTGGCATCTTCAGCCACAGCCAAAGGATCCTTTGCTATGGCTGACCAGAAAGACAAGGAAAAGAAATTTCCCACCACCAACATCTTCAGCACCATCAAAAAGCCCAATGTCAAAAATGGACACGGACTTGCGAATCAAAATGACATCAAAGAGAAAGAATAATACAGACAGACGCGGTAGCTCAGTGGATAAAGGCCACCAAACCTGGTGACCCAAGTTTGGTCCCTGGGATCCACATAGTCGAGAGAACCCACAGGGTCCCACAGGGTCCTCTGAGCTCCCCGTGTTTGCTGTGGCATGTATATGACCACACACATTAGACCGTGGCGGTCTCTGTCCTACACAGAAGACATAAACAGTGTAGAGTTTATTGTGGTTGAGGAGAAAAGGGAAGTGAAGCAGCCGAGGGAACTGGCTGCAAGGCGCTCTCAGAAGTCTAGCACCACCAGGCCCCGTTACAGCCAAGGCTACTTTGTTGGACCCAACAACAGCTGACAGCCATCTCTAACTCCAGTCCGGGTATCCAGTTCCTCCTCCTGGCCTCTGTGCTCACAGTGCAGACATACCTGCAGGCAAAACACTTGATACACATAAAATAAAAAGACTTACATGGCACACTCAATTTAAGAAAGAATAGAATAGATCTTTTAAAGGTTTTGTTTAGTGTGTGTGTGTGTGCATGTGTGTGTGCGCACATGTCTGTAGTGAGGGGTGGGGCATGTGTCATGGCAGTCATGTGGAAGTAAGCAAACACCTTCATAGAATAGATTCCCTCCTTCCACCTTTTCTTTGCTTCTAGGGATCACACTCAGCTTGCGAGGTGAGAGCTTTTACCACTGAGACATTTCACTGGCCCAGACTAGATCTTATACAGATGAAAAATGCAGAATTTAAAAGCAAAGCCAGGGCTGGAAAGCTGGCTCCACAGTTAAGAGCACTTGTTGCTCCTGCTGAGAAGCTGGGTTTGATCCCAGCGCCCACATGGTGTCTCACAACTGTCTCCTGCTCCAGCCCTGCGGAATCCATCACCCTCTTCTGAACGTGGAGGGCACCAGGCACACACACGGTGCACGGGCATCCTTGCAAGAGAAATACTCAGACACATAAAATAACCAAATAAAATTTAAATAAATACGACAATCCACTGGAGGAAATGGGGAAGCTCTGTCATTATAAATCGTATGTTTTAAAATAAATGACTCTCCAGTATAAATAGTATTGACTCCGTACGAGAAATGAGAGGTAAGCGAGAAGTGGATACAACTTTTATAACATCGGAGAGATTAAAAACACTCAATACCTTTGCCATTCAGCTTCTTAAATGGCGGTGGGCAATTTGTCCGTGTCCATCAAAATCACAAATCATAAAACTGATTCAGGATAAGTTTACACGGACCATAAGCTCTGCTTATGGGTAATTATTCCAGAGACCATGTGTGAATTGACCGTGAGTACTACGGAAACTTGGCTTTATTTGTAAGAACAAAAGATTGGAGATAATGTAGATCCCCATCACTACCACACTGGGGAAAGGTTTATTGAACATTCGTTAAATAATGCTAATAAAAAACTGGATTGGCTTAGAAGGCTCCCTAAATTCACTAAAATGGAAGGGGAG
The DNA here is from genome assembly GCA_036184795.1 of Tokudaia tokunoshimensis. NCBI lineage: Eukaryota > Metazoa > Chordata > Mammalia > Rodentia > Muridae > Tokudaia > Tokudaia tokunoshimensis. The sequence goes on along the minus strand of BTHU01000013.1, from coordinate 13,718,484 downwards.
CAAGTGTCAGAGAAGAGTCCACTGTGCGGGAATTAGTACTTAGGGAAGGCGGGCAGAAAGGCTGCGTCTACGGCAAATCTCGACATTGCGTCTCTCCGCGTGTTCTGATCTGTCCAGCTAATGTCCTATGAAGAATAAACAAGCCCTGTATCAGCGTGGCGGTGCTCGCGCCCGCTAAGCAGGTCAGCTGGGTAGCAGGAAGGAAGGAAAGAATTAGGGTCAAGCATTCTTTAAGGGGTGTAAGACAGTGCGGAGAGTAAAGGAGCCATTTCTGGAGCCCAGGTAAAGGGGGTGGGGAAAGACTGGACCGACTACACACACACACACACATACACACACACACACATACACACACACACACATATAACAGTGCTCAGCAGTGACAATGAGGTGATGTTAAGGCACAATTAGGGTAGCATTAGAGAGAACATTCATGTCCGCGAGGGGCTGGTTTGTTTTGTTTTGGCTGGATTTCGCACGTGTGTACGTGTGTGTGTTTGTGTCTGTGTTCAACTGTCCCTTACTTTTTGCAATGTCAGTTTCCCATGGTTCAGATAAGCAGGTCGAAGGTTCATAAACACTTGTATGATCACAACTTCCAGCAGAAAGGAGTCTGGAAGACGAGGCGGGCAGCCAGAGGTGGGGTCCTAGGCAGCTTGGGACTAGCTTCTAGCAGGACCCACAGGACTAGCGGCAGGGTTATGGCAGGAAAGTCAAGTTTTCTTCTAGCAACACCAACAGTGCCTCGGCCAGCTGAAGGTACCGGAGACAGCCATCTCTGAGATCAACAAAGACCCCAGGCACACGCAACAGCGTCTGTCATGCACCGTGCTGACTTGTCCAGAGAGTATTACCTAACAAAATAATAGGTTCCTATCTCATTCGAGGTCATCTGAAACCCAACAACTGTCTTCTGACCTTAGGGACATCGTTACTGACTGACTTCCAGGGATCTGGTGAGAATGTACTAAGGATGAAGGAGTACGGGGAGTACGTGAACTATACGGCTACCAGAGACACCATCTGCCTCTCTTTCCTCATGAGCCTTCTCCTGAGGAACTCCTACCCCATTCTTCTCATAGGTATGAGAATAGCTATGAGAAGCATAGGTATGAGAACAATAAGTAACAGAGAAGGGATTTCCAGGTTAGGAAGAAGTTTAACAATTATTGAGTCTAAATCGGTTTTAAATGAGCTTAATTAATAGGCCCTGAAATTTCAGAGAGACTAATGTTCACAGTCCTGCAAACAGCCCATGAATGCCCATTTTAATATAGGATGTCATAAAACTGTCTGTGTATCTTCCTTCCTTCTTCCCCACGATGGTTTTGTTTGTTTGTTTGTTTTAATGGGCTCTTGCTGAGCTTCCCAGCATGCCATGGAATGTGTGATCCTCCTGCCTCAACCTCCGAAGTAGGGGTTCTCCTACAACTCCAGACTTGGATGTTATACTAGTTTATCTTTTATCTTTCCATTACATTAAAGACAAAACCTAGAAATAGACACTTTGGATTTGTATGTGATTGACCTCCATAGTTCACAGGCCCTGGTCCTCAGAGGGAGATCACCTAATCTAAGGGTCTCCTCTGGACACCAATTGTCTAGAACTCATGGGCCCTAGTCCTTAGAGGGATGGCTGCCTCTGGATACCAAATGTCTGATTAAACTTAAATATGCAATTTGTAAATATGGTGTAAAATATTTCCAATCTTTTTCTCTTACCAAAGAAGTGACTCAAGACAGTTCTTGTTTGTTCTGAATATTCAACCCATTGATTACCATTTTCTCATCCCTGACCTGTGTTGTAGATCACCGGAGGCTAATAGTAGAGTACTCCCAGAAACATACACAAAGAACTTGAGCCGTGTGACACTCAGAGGACACACAGTTGCCTCTAATTTCCTCTAAGAAAACTCTTACATTTTTGGTTTTGTCTATTTGGAGTCATGGGCTTGTTCTGCCTCAGTAAGTTTATTATTAAATGCCTCCTTTAGATTGTATTAGTAAGAAGAAAAATTTAAGGGAACTGGGTGTTGTGGTGTGTGCCTGCAATTCCAGTACTCAGGAGGCTAAGGCAGGAAAATTGGTTAGTTCAGGGCCACCCTCCCTCAAAAAAACAAACAAACAAACAAACAAAACAATGAGAAGGAAGACTGGAGAGATGGTTCCACAGCTAACAGCCCTTTCTCCTCTTGCAGGGGGCATAGATTTTTCCTAACACCCATATCGTAGTTCATAACCACCTGTAACCCTAATTCCAGGAGAGTCTACAAGCTTCCTGTGCAAAACTCCTGTAGATGCTGCACACACGTGCACATTAGATGTCTTCTTTTCAATTAGGTTTTATTGCCTTTTGTTTTTCAAAGAGTCTCATTTACTGTAGTTCTAGTGTGCTACAAGCAAGAAAGAGTTGGATACACTTAAATGGACATTCAATAAAAATTCTAAGTATCTCCTAATCTGTCTTTTGTAAGGAACATAAATAATTCAAACTATTTGAAATTTCACATTACGTTCCCAGTTAACTTTTCTCCGTTTTAAAACAGAAAAGCAGAAAACATGCTTTCCGTGCAAATTCCAAAGGGATAAAAGTGATGCTGGTTCATCCTAGCACAGAGACACGTATCGTTTCCGGTCGTGTGGTCCTAACCTAACGCTCTCCCCCTTAGGAGACTGCGGTGTCGGGAAGACTGCTACCATCAACAGAATGCTTGAGAAACTAGAGGGCCGAGGAACACTCGATATCAAATACGGGTCAATTTTAGGAAAAGTCCTGTTACATAATGAAATTAAAAGATCAAGGTTGTATATATTAAACTTTACATTTGACTTATCTGGTAAAACTGTGTCTTTGACGTATGCTTGTTTGTTCTTATAAAGTAAATCTTTTATATAATGGTGGGAATTATTCAAATGAGGCAATAAGAAAAACATATTCTACCAATCTCTTCTTAATTTTAATGTTCGTGTTTAATCAACACATAATAAGTGTATATATTTGTGAGATAGAATGGGTTGTTTAAATATATGCCTATACATATATGTATGTATATACATGTATATACATACATATATATATGAATTGCAAAATTATGTCAGCTGGTGAGCATACCTGTCACTTCATGTCATGTACTTACATTTGTAGTGAGAACACTTGAAGTCTGTGCTTCCAGAAGTTTTTCAGAGCCTGCTGTTGTGCCCTCCATACCTGTGTGACAGCCCTTGAAATCAGACTCCTACTATTTGCATCCTTGGGCAGACACCTCATTTCCTCCCACCTCACTCTCAGTCCCTGATAACCTACCCCTCTCTCTGCTTCCACGAGTTGAACTTCCTTCAAGGTCTTAGTATAGTGGAGACTGCGGAATGTAACCCTTCTTGCCTGGTTTAGTTCACCCATTTTTTTGTGGCATTATCCCGCTGTTTTGATTAATGTGCATCGTATTATATCCTTTTTTATTTTAAATTTTTTAGATTATATATCTGTGTGAGTGAGGGCATGTGCATATGAATGTGGATGCCTGGGGTGGAGGGTACAGAAGAGGGCATCATATGCCCTGAAGCTGGAGGTGTGAGTCTTTACAAGCTGCCCAGTGCAAACACTAGGAACCAACTCCAGTCCTCTGCAGGAGTGGTAGGACTTTTAAACCTGAGACATCTCTCCAGCCCTGTGATGACTTCCACCGCCTCCTTCTTTCCGTTCAGGATTGCCGCGTCTGTCTGGAGTAGTGTTTAAACATTGTAACAGTATTACTCTTTCTGAGCCATGAAGATAGGCTGTAGCTCTAGATATTGTGTGATTTTTTTGACTTTGTTATAGTTTTCAGTACCGTGATTCCTTATTGAGATGATGGCTATAGCTGTTGTCCTTTATTCTGTTACTGTGATGTGTCACTTTCATTCATTAGTATATGTCGGACCATCTTTGCATGCCAGCGACAGATCACTCTTGATCGTGAAGAGTGCTCTCTTTAATGCACTGTTGAATTTGTGTTTGTTAGCTTTCTGTTGAAGGTTTTTGTTTTTGTTTTGTTTTTGTTTTTTTTCATCTCTGTTCCTAAATGATACTATCCTGAAATTTTCTTTACCTGAGGCATTTTTCTGGCTTTCTTACCAGGGCTATGAAGGCCCTTGTGAAATGAGTTTGGAAATATTCCTCCTACCTCCATGTTTGTTAATATATGAGCCTTAGAATTTAGTGAGAAACTGTACAGTTATGAGATGATTTTTGCTTGATGAGGGACTTTTCTTTTGATACTGATTTCACCTCCATCCTTACTGATACACTTTAATATTTTGTTTAGAAGAAAATCTTTATTTTTTCCAAGGTGTCAACAGCTAGATTCATTCCTTTAAATCAGAGAAACAGCATTCATTTTAAATTTAAGTTTAGAACCACATATTTTTACATAACATAAAATGTAGCTATAAACTATTTTCCACCTAGAAAAAAAATGCACCTTGAATATACTCACAAAGTTTTGCATAGTATCAGTGCGTTGTAATAGAGAGAAATCATCTATTTATGAAACATAGACCTTTTACAAGGGGTTTCTGCCTATCATTCTGCATTCTGTCTGCCTCTTCCTAAAAGAAAAATATAAACCTAAGTTTTTCAGATAAAAATTTCTGAAATACACATTTTAAAATTAAGTCTCACATTGTTCAAATATTAGAGAAGCCTGTTTTTATCAGCTGAATTAGAAAATGGAATATAGAGAGGCCTCAAGACTGTAAACATGTGAACAGAAAAGTAAATGTTTTCTTGTGGGAAATCTAAGTAAAATCAATAATCTGCTCTTGCTTTGGTTAGACTTTAATACTACAGCTAAAGTGATAAACTAATTTTAATAAAACATTTGATTGCACAGCCTCAAGCAGAATATCAACATCTTGATTGAGGAGAGCCCCGAAACACTTGGAGCAGGCCTTGGTAAGTGTGAAGTCATGGGATCAGAGCTCCGGCTGCTGTAGCCACATGCCCGCCGCTCCTCACTGTGTGGAGTCACGGGGTAAAATCTGGAATTGTGCGTTTCAAACACAGACTGTGAGAAGTTGTCCAGGACCCATTCAAACTACCGAACAGGTACAGCTCTGGTGGAGGGGCTCTGCACATGGTGGCATCACCAGTGACCCCTGCCCTCTGGTAGAAGTGCAAATGAAATCCAGAGGTGCTGTCTGACTGTGGCCTCCCCTGCTTCTCAGCACAGCACAAGAGAGAGCTGTGCTTCTGTAGATCTCAGGTCAGGGCACACAACAGAAGCGGGCGTGCCCGCGGGGGCTTGGGTCTTACGGAGCGTCGTCCTACGCACGCCCCTGGGCGGTTCTCTCCCTGAGAATGAGCACTAACGGAAAACCTAGTTGCATGCTGCTCTCCAGTCACACGGTTAGAAGTATCTAACATCCATGATAGAGGGTTCACACCATCGCATGCGCTACGGCTTCCCACATGCAGATTCCGGTGGAAAAGCCTAGAACCATTCAAAGCTGCTGCTGCTCTCTCAGAGCACCGTCATTTAAAGGTCAACCACAAAATAAAATTCCTTAAATTTCATATTTCTGAATACCCTAAAACAAAGCAAAAAAAAAATCGCTTAAACTGTTCTAAATTTCTTTGTCTTTGTCTTTTTTTTTTTTTTTTGTCTTTTTTTTTGGCATCACAGAGCAGGGTGCAAAGAAAGAAGAGGCTAAAGCTGATGACAGCACTGTGAAAAATGATAAAGGAATTATAATCTCCACAATAAATTTTACCACCACCATGACAGCCACCCAAACCAAGGAGCTGATTCTGCGGAAGTTAGTAAGAAGAACCAGAGACATTCTGGGAGCACCGAGGAACAACAGGGTAACACGGTCCCTCCAAGCAGCCTGTGGATACTAGTTGATGAGTGAATTGGTTTGTTTTAGTTCATAAAAAGGAGAGTGCACACTCCTGGGCACTGCTAAAAGACGCTCTTACAATAGAGACTTTGATCTTCACATCAGTGTGCTTCTCTTCCAGTGCAATGAGTTGTCCTGGGTGGACTTACTAAGACCAGAAGAGTAAGCCAAAATCTGGATAAAGATTGGCTGGAAACTGAATTAGCCACTGGGGTTTTGTCGCTGTATTGTCTAGCTCATTTTCTTCTTCCGCATGAAGCTCTGAGAAAAAGAGAGACTTCTAGAACCCACAGACACAGAGACTGGAGCACCAGATGCCCCTGTTCTCACCTCCAGTCTGCTTGGCATGGAATCCGCTGTCCATTTATTGTCTGAGTCGCAACTGGCATTTATGATCCCTGACTCCCACTCAACACCACGAAGTTAGGCCAGGTTCAAGAGGTTCCCAAGATTCATAAATAATCCTGCACGGGGCCCCTACGAGTCCCTGCACACATTGCTGCACCACCTTTAGCAGACCTTAACGGCTTGCTTCAGAGTCCCTCGACTTCAACTGAAGACTTGGATAGAACTGATAGATCTTTGTTTACATAAATAAACTTTAGGGATTTTGAAAGGGTTTCAGCAACCTATCTCTAATCACACCATTAGAAAATGCAGGCAAAAGACATGACTGCTAGTCTATATTAGGGGAGGAGAAACAGTGTTCTCCTCAAATAACAACAACAACAGTTAACAATTCAGAAGTTAAAGCAGCTATCTGTATTTTTGTTTCACAAAACATAAAAACCATCAAAAGAGTTCATTACGCAGAGGTTATAGTCATTACACTTGGCTGCATAATATTTTCCTAGGCAAAAAAGTATTACAGATTTTAAAACTGGAATGTGTTTCCAAACTTCCTGTCCAACCCAGAGTGCATATGAAATAGAAAAAGTCAAATCCTACAGCAAAGCCAAAAGCAAGCCCATGATAAGAAAGTGCTCAGTAAGTTGGCACACCCAGAAGTAAGTGCATCGTTTGTGCAGTCGTTCTAGGGACCAAGTGTGCACAGAGTTCCTGCTGTTTTGAATGCTCACGGTCCTCCATGACCACATCAGCAAAATAGATTGGATCTTCTGTTTTTAGTCTTTAAAAGCAGGTTATTGCATACAGTTTCAGCCTTGAGTAGACTCATAATTAATAACCATAATTCATAATTTTCTAAATGGTTGTACTAATTAATCTATTAAATGTTTTGTCTCCCTTAAGATTGTAGTATTTATTGATGACTTGAATATGCCGGTACCAGACTCGGGTGGAGCACAGCCACCCCTGGAGTTGATCAGACAGTTATTAGATATGGGAGGTCTTTATGACACCGAAAAAAACGTGTGGAAGGTACAGTATGAGCTAAGGTTTTCTCCTCACTAAATGTTCCCGAACACTTACAGCACACTGACTGAAGGACATAGAAAGCCTGTTTGTGTGAACTTGCTAATGGTGAGACCCTTTTTTGATTCCTTCTCTGGAAATCAAAAGCCCTTTGTTCCAAAACCGACTCGGCCAATGTCCTGTCTGATCCTCTGCTCTCGCCCTTGAAGATGAGATGACTGTACTGCAAATAGTTTCATGTGTCAGGCAGACTTAAGTCAGGATCCCAGAGGAAGTGCGTTCGCTAGGGCATTGGCTCAGACACCAGTCAGATTGTCCGAATTACAATCACCTAAAGCTCAGAGAAGGCACCCCAATGCAGTCCTCCAGGGACAATTTGGGAACCATGAAAAACACAGAAAGAGGGGGTGGGGGGACAGGAAGTGGGTTCTGGATCATACAGCCTGAACAAAAATCTCTAAAGTGACCAGAAAATAGTCATAGCGTGTCTTCGGTGAGATTTCTGCAGACCCTGGCGTGGACATGGGTGTCAGCGGTGCCCCACCGGGGTAGACTGGGTTATTTTCTGGCTCTGCCCAGCCCAGCACTTTGGTTTTATGGTGTGTCAGGGTCATGACAGTGTAACCTCCAGTGTCTGCTCATTCCAGGCGTCACAGATACGTCCCTGTGACAACTCCACTCGCCAACAGCATCCTTTCTGCTAGCCTCAGTTACATAGCGTTTATTTTCCAGTGACTCTTCATTCAATTTTATTTTTTAATTTTCGTAGAATAATTGAACATACCTATGGGTACAGTATAGCATTTTGCTATATTTGTACAAGATGTAACCATGACATTTGAGCATTTAGCTCAAGAATCACCTCCAACATTTATCATTCCCTTCAAAGACTGACACACCCAGAAACCCTCTCAACTAGTAATTCGGGGATGTACAGTAAGTTGTTACTCAGTTGCAGAGTAGGACCCTATGATTTTTCCCGCTGTCTGTAACTTGGTGTCTGTTGTCCAGACTGTCCCCATAGCTGTCCCTGCTACCTTTCACAGTCCTCTGAGATCGCCTTTCTTTAGTGGGGCATACAGGATCCTGCTTTGTGTTTTAATTGATGTTTTATTAGCATATAAAACAATGGCTTTCGTTTGGACATTTTCATGCATTCATACCATTGCATCGGTCTGACTTGTCTCCCTCCCTCCGTCCTCTCCCTCCTCCCTCTCCCTCCTCCTTCATCTTGATCCCCCTCCCTTCCTGTTCCTTTCTCTCCCCCTAAATAGTTTACCTTGTGCTTTCATGTCAAATGTGAATCCTCCTCCCCTATTCGTTCATACCTGTCCTTCTCCTCTCATGGGCCCCTTACACATTTGTGTCGTGTGTGTGTGTGTGTGTGTGTGTGTGTGTGTGTGTGTGTGTGTGATTGATTGATTGATATTTAAATCTAGAAAACACAATATTTTCCTTTATGTGTCTGTCTTTTTTTTTTAAGATTTATTTATTTATGTAAGCACACTATAGCTGTTCTCAGACACCCCAGAAGAGGGCGTCAGATCTCATTACAGATGGTTGTGAGCCACCATGTGGTTGCTGGGAATTGAACTCAGGACCTTCGGAAGAGCAGTCAGTGCTCTTAACCATTGAGCCATCTCTCCAGCATAACAGTGACATCTAGTCCCACCTACTGCCCTTCAAATGATTTGACTTCGTTCTTCTGTTTTTGTTTTTAATTATGTCTGTTGAGTTCATGTCTGTGTGGATATGTACACCTGAGTGTCGTTGCCTATGGAGGGCAGAAGTGGGTGTTGAATCTCTTGGCGCTGGACAGACTTAGGGACAGTTGTGAGCCGTAGAATGCAGGTTAAGAAACCGAACTTCAGTTCTGTGCAAGAGAGATACGCATTCCTAACCATGAAGACGACATCTATCCAGCCCCAATTCACTCTTCTTTATAACTAAATAAAATTCTACTATGGAGGCCGGCCGGATTTTGTTTGTCCTGTTTTCTCAAGTCTGTTTATTGAAGAGCTGCCTTTTTCAACTTTGGAGTTTGGCCTGTTCTTGTTTTTCTAAGGCTTTGGGATGTATCATTAAGCTATTGATTTGGGATCTGATTCTTATTTCTTATTCCTTTTAAGTCATCATACAAAATCATGAGTTTCATTGCAGTATTTTCATACATCTGTAGAGTTACACTTGGTTATAATTCGCTCCCCTCTCCTCTTCCCCCTCTTAGTTTTTTAATGTGAACGTTCACAGCCACAAACTGCTCCTTGACCGCTTCCTCCATTGCACCCCAAAGACTCTGATGAGCTGGGCTTTGATTCTAAGTTTTTTATTTTCACCCGGATTCTTCCAGTTACTCATTGGTCATTCAAGAGCACATCATTTAATCTCCGGTGTTTCTCTTGTGTCTGATTTTCTTCCACAATAGCCCCATAAGAAATTACTTCAATGCATTTGCATTTTCCTGAGACTTGCCTTATGGGCTAAAGTGTGGGCAGTTTCTTAACGCTCCATATGTCATGAGAGTAATATGGATTTCACAGCTGTTGTGTGAACTGTTCTGCAAATGCCTGTCAAATTCATGTAATCTATGGTGTAGGTTACTCCGAAGTTCCTTTATTGACCTATTGATGAGAGTGGGTTGTTGACATTATGCACCGTCATTATATCAGGACCTATTTGTCCTTTATGTCCGTTAATGTTGTATTAAAGTCCCAATGTTTGCAGGACGTGTATGTACAATTTTTACAGCTTCTAGGTGGATTGCTCATTTGTTAATATATGATAGCTGTCTTGTATCTCTTCTGATGGTTTTCAGCTGAAGTATACTTCATTGCCTATCCAAATAGTTATGCCAGAATGGTTTTTGCTTTCATTTGTTGGTTGATTAATTTCCATCCTTTCTCTCAGAGTTTCTTTTTGAGTCAGCTGTATTTTTTACAGGACAATATCCAACTGACAAGTCTACATTATCTAATTGGGGAATTAAAACATTTATAGTTAGAATTATTAGTGGGAAAAATCTGGTATTACATTTTTTAGATTCCCAAATTAATGAGATCATACGATGTTTATCTTTATGTGTCTGGTTTATTTTGCTTAACATAAGTCTTCTGGGATCATTTATGTTGTTATAAATGACAGGACTTCCTTTCTTTGAGATTTAGTAGAGTTTTATCACATGTACACCATGTTTTCTTTATCCATTAGTGGGCCCTTACACTGATTCTGGTTTTTGTTTTCTGTTGTTAATAATAGTGCAATGAATGCAGATATATTTTATATGCTGATTTGATCTCTGTTGAATATGTGTTTATGGATATATATATATATACACATATATATTAATAGTGGGGTCATTGGAACATGTGTTAATTCCATTTTAATGAGGAGCCTATGCCCTGTGTTTCCTAATGTCTATGCTAATTGCAGTCCCTCTAGTACTTTATGAGAACTTCCTTCTTCTCAGAGACCTCAGCTTCACCAACATTCTCCATTTCTTGTCTTTTTACTAGTCGCTGTTCTAACCGGGATAAAATGATATCTCCTAATTGTTTTATTTGAATCTGCCTAATGGTCAATAATTCGTGCGACATTTATTTTCTTTCACCTGTTGTTTATTTATATGTTTTCTTTTGTTAAAATATTTTCCAAATTTTAGTTGGATTGTTCATGGTGGGGTTGCTGTTGGGCTATTTGTGTTCCTTCTATACCCTAGATAGTAACCCTTTGTCAACATCTGTTCATAACGTCTGTCAGCCACTGTGCTGTGCTGGAACTTCCTGCTCAGGACAACCCCATCTGTCTATGTTAGTCTTGTGCTTGTGAGCTCCTTGCCCAAGCCAGTGTCATGATGTATCCCCGTGTTTTCTTCTAATAGTTTCACAATTGAAAGTGACTATCATTTTTTTAAATGGGCTACTTCCTGATGACATATAGAAAGGCTGCTAGAAGTAGCTTAAAGTTACACATTTTATGACAGGTTACCTGTAAGAACACAGGTTTCTATTACCATTGTAATTTTTGTTTTATAGTAAATAGTAATCTAAATGTCTGCCTAAATTCTTCTACTTGAGGCTGGGATATGGATATATATTTTACTTCTTACAGATGCATTCACCTTTTTAAACTCTTCCCACAGAGTATTCAAGATCTTTCTCTAATTGCTGCTTATACCTCTTCTGCCAGTGGGAAAGATATCAGTCCCCGTCTCCTCAAACACTTCTCCCTGCTTGTATTGCCTCATCCTCCACAGAGTGCCTTATGTACTGTTTTTCAGGTAATGTTTCTGGCTGTCCCTCCCTGCACTGGGATAGACCCAGGTTCTCAAGAATGCTATAGTACTCTACTACACTGGCTGGTTTTTGTCAACTGGACACAAGCCTAGACATACCTGGGAATAGTATATCTTCTCTTTTTGTGTGTGTAAGGGTTGAAAAAGAGTTTACTACATGGCCCCAGCTATCCTGGAATTCACTCTGTAGACCAGATTTGCCTGGAACTCAGAGATCTACCCGCCTCTGGCTCCCACATGCTGGGATTAAAAAGTGGGGTGTGTTCTAGATTGGTATTGATGTGGGTCCACTGTGGGTGATGTAAGAAAGTCAGTTGAGTAAGCCAGGAGGAACAAACCAATAAGCAGCACCCCCTCCACAGCCTCTGTGTCAGTTCTGCCTCTAGGTCCCTGCCTTGAGTCCATGCCCTAGCATTCCTTGGATGATGGACTATGAACTAGAAGATGAAATAAGCCCTATCTTCCCTGGCAGAAGCCATCTAGGATAGGCTATGGCAAGCCAGTGAGTTCTCTCGACATAGCCACTATTTTGTGTGAGTGGGACGGGTGAGCTCTGAGCGGTGAAGACCCCAGAGACTTTGACCCAGAATTGCTTCTCCCTGCTGATGTGCCTTTTCCTGCCACTACTACATAGCTTAATGATTTCCTAGGTATTTACTCACCCTATTGGGCAAATTTCCTACAGAATCAATATGAAGATATACTTTCATGCAGTAATGCTGTTTAGACAAATTGATGATTTCATAAATCCTAATAATGATTTTAGAGAACTCGTAAATTGATACAAGTATTCCCAAGCCTCCTATAGAATAAAAGCTGCAAGTAAAGCTCTGTAAACCTTCACGTGTCACAGACTAATTGCACTAGGAAAAGAAAACAGGATTGGAACACATTAATGATCAAGAAAAAAAGAAAAAGAAAAGAAAAACATTCATTTTAAGTCAGGTCCAAGGATGAATGCACAGGTGTGCGCTATGATGAAACGAGACCATGTAAAACTATTGCTTTGAACTTATAATGAGCTTATAGAATGACACACTGCTTTGAAATTATAATCTACAGTCTGCTGTAACTCCCCGTTTGTGTAACATTTTATCTATGAGGCAATTTTTTTTTTCTTACATAGAAGACTTTTGTGTGAAAAATCTATAAAAAGCTGAAAAAGCAAAAACAAAGGCTTGGTGTAGCCCTTTTTCTGCTTCCTCCAGAGTGCAAATGTCTGTGCATATGCCTGCCTGCCTGCCTGCCTGCCTTTCTTTTTTTCTTTCTTTCTTTCTTTCTTTCTTTCTTTCTTTCTTTCTTTCTTTCTTTCTTTCTTTCTTTCTTTCTTTCTTTTCCTTTCTCTGTGAACTCAGAGCCCCTTGCCTGGCCAGGGAGAGGTTCCTGAGTCAAGAGCCCAAGTAACTTAAGTTTCTTTCCTCAATCCCCTGCTGCTATCAGCAGAAGTCAGTCGCCAGAAGCCATCAGCTTGTGGCCTCTGGAGAGCAAGAGAGAATCAAATCACCAGAACAGGAAGAGAGAATTATTGACAAGAGAGCATCTGCCTCTGGCCCTCCTCTCTGTATCCCACCTCAGTACCCACTGTCAGGGCAGGACCCTGACACAGCCCCAAACTGCTTCTGGTCATGTTGTTTTGCCACAGCAATGAAGAAACCTAACTATGGTAACTACCACTGATATACACAAGTTTCCATCTAGCTCATCTTCTACTTGGGAAAAAAATAACATTATATGGAGAAGTATGAGACTTAAGGTCACTAACACAGAAATTATTCTTGTCTTCGTAAATATTATTTCTCCTATATTTTCTGGACTATTATGAATCCTCTCAATATTGAAATCACTTTAAATTTTCATAAGAAATGAGTGTGGTATGTATCTAATGCAGTCCCAAGAGGTGATTCTCCTAACTGAGATCCGGTGCATCTGGCATGGAGCTCAGTAACTATCTTTGAAGCATGAGCTAGGCACACACATTTTCTTTCTTCTAAAGCAGTTTTTCCTTTAGGTGTAGCCTGTGGTCCCCTGAATCAGAATCATAAGGGATGTGCAGGAAACTGGTTTTAATCTACCTTTAGAGGTTCTAAAGAAAGGAAATGCAAGATTAATTTTAAAGACAGTTACTACATTCTATGCAACCTCACACATCAGCTGTATACATTCCCCTGTACTTCAGTTTGAGCCATTTTTCCAGTGAGGACCTTCCGGACTCTCCAAAGAAAAGCCACGTGTATAGCCATCCAGATGAGGTTTCATTCTGTCACTGGCCTCTCTGGCAAGCAAGAAGATGAAAGAGTACCACAGCTGATGTATGTGCACAGAGGTGGGCCACAAATTGTCCCCCCCCCCGAAGAACACACATTACATTCCTTCTAGGCCACGTGACAAACTGTGATCTCTGGTATCGTCTGTTTCCCACATGTTTGCACTTATGCCACCATCCTGAACTAAGATGTTAACTAGTAATAATTCTCAGTGAAATTAACCCTCTGCATCCAGTCCACAAGTCTGCATTGTGGTAAATATTAGCCACAGCCTACATTTACATGGTTCACTAAACATAAAATTTTCTCTTTAAAGGCTCACTTGGGAATGTATTTCTCCATCCATAACTTCGTAACTGAGGTTCAGAAATGTAGAGATCAGATTGTCCTCTGTTCCCTGGCGATATATTATGAAGTCTGTAAGAAACTGCTGCCAACGCCAACTAAATGCCACTACATATTTAATCCCCGAGACATGTTTAAGGTTTGTTGTGAAATTAGTTCTCTAGCTTACCTTTAGCATTTAAATTGAGATGTAATTTTACTGTATTGAGTCTCTGTCTCCCTCCCTCCCTCCCTCATTCCCTCCCTGTTGGTACTGCCCACATCAAATTGTCAGAAGGTATGAAAAGGGACATTCACAGCGGCAATTTGTGCCACACGTCCACTGAAGAGAATCATTCAGATAATGTGAAGCAGAAGATCCGTTAACAGAACCAGTGAGGCTGTTACAGGACAAGCTGGGATCCTGGGCGAAAGAAATGACAAGGGCATAGTGTAGGTTTGGGTTTGGCTTTGTCTGGGGGATTTTCCTGTTGCTGCAAGGGAGTGAGCCTATGTAAGTACTTCATGCACATCCGTGAGGTAACCACTTACCCAGGAGCACTGGCTCAGTCAGCCATGTGATTGAATAATGTTTAGAATTCAATGTTAAGAAAAAAACTTTAGCCATGCATAGTGGAACACACCTTTAATCCCAGCCCTTGGGAAGCAAAGGTCCAGGGAGCATTTGAGTTCCAGGACAACCAAGACTACACAAAGAAACCTTGTCTTAAAAAGACAAAAAAGGAGGAGGGAGGGAGGGAGGGAAGGAGGGAGAGAGAGAGAGAGAGAGAGAGAGAGAATTGAATACACTATATTTCTTCCCTTGCTGTAGAAGGTCAGCCATGATTTGCACAAATATTCTTAATCTAAACTTAAACGGTTGAATACATCAATATTAGAAAGCACCTCATAGGTGGGTGTGGCAGCAGAGCCTTTAATCCAGTACTCAGGAGGCCGAGGCAGGAAGTTCTCTGAATTTGAGGTCAGCCTGATCTACAGGCAAGCCAAAGCCACAGAGTCAGACCCTGTCTCAAAAAGTCCCTCCCTGTCTGTCACCTGTGCTGGCAACACCTGCCCAGCTATGGTTTCTGACCCTGGTAAGCCTCTCCCAGAGGCTCCTGCGACACTATCAAATTGTCCTGTAGCAATTTTCTTTGGCTTTATCTCATCCATCCCGTAAAAACATTCAGATTGTCACTCACAGAAACAGATGAATCTTACCTGGGAAAGTTTATGTGTTTGGGTAACACACACCTGCGAAGGTTGGTCATATGTTGCCTTTCGATCTCTCAGCTTCTGCTAGGATTGATGCAGGCGGACAAGAACATAATTAACTCCAAAGAGATGGCTGCTCTGCTCCTAGTTCATGAAGCCAGCCGTGTGTTTCATGATCGTTTGATTGACCACAGCGAAAAAAGCCTTTTCTATCAGCTTCTGTCAGCCGAACTCCAGAATCATCTGCAGGTACGTTGGACGACATCTCAAGTGGAATCTTGCACGCGCACACGTGTGTGCGCGCACACACACACACACACACACACACACAGTGTTGTTTTATGAAAGTCCTCAGGCATATCTCTAATACTAATGAAAGCAACGTGGCTTTAGGAATTCCATCCCTTACTTAAAGATGTCTAAGAGCAAAGCTTGAATTGTTGAGGGAACCGATCAAGTCTCGGTTCCTCTGTCCACGACTCTGGCCTTTCAGGGCGTTGGCACTGTTCCTCCCTCTCCAGGGCCTGCAGAATCAACTGCCCACTGAAGATGCCCAGACTCCTCTCTCCATCCCTTTGACCTTTAGCTTCCTTGGTGTCTCTTCTAATGAGGTCGCAGAGAAAAGCATAACCAAGTGACTTGATCCGAGTCCTGAGGCTCAGCCGGCAGTGAGTCAGCTCTTTATTACCTCATCCTGAGATGCGTGAGGAGGACAGTAAGGGCACAGCTAAGTGACATTGAGACAGAGTTGTGGACTACAGACTTCATCCACATAGCTCTACTTATATAAACATGCACGTAGACAAACGTATGTAAATATGTGTCTGCATATGAATATTTAACTGTGCCCATGTATATTCATAGTTCTGAGACTATAACATACAGTGATTTTTTAAAATTGTTTTGTTTTTATCATTTATCCATTTGTTATTTTACCTATTTACTTTACAACCCACTCACAGTCCCCCTCCTGGTCACCCCCTCCAACAATCCTCCCCATCCCCCAGCCTCCCTCCTCTCCTCCTGCCCACTCCTCCCTCACCTGTACATCAAGTCTCTGTGAGACTATTCGCATCCTCTCCCACTGAGGCTAGACAAGGCATCCCAGCTAGTAGAACATATCCCACATACAGGCAACAGCCTTTGGGATAGCCCCTGCTCCAGTTGTTTGGGACCCACATGAAGTCCAAGTGGTACAGCAGCTACATATGTGCCCGGAAGCCTAGGTCCGGCCCGTGTATGTTCTTTGGTTGGCAGTTTAGTCTCTGAGAGCCCCAAGGGTCCAGGTTAGTTGACTCTGTTGGTCTTCCTGTGAAGTTCTTATACCCTTCGGGCTCACAGTCCTTCCTCTCAGTCTTCCATAAGTGTCCCCAAGCTCCATCCACTGTTTGACTGTGAGTGTCTGTATCTGTCTGAGTCAGCTGCTGGGTGGAGCCTCTCAGAGGACAGCCACGCTAGATTCCTGTCTGCAAGCATATCAGAGTATCACTAATAGTGTTAGGGGTTGGTGCTTGCCCGTGGGATGGGTCTCTGGTTGGGCTGGCTATTGGTTGACCATTCGCTCAGTCTCTGCTCTATCCCTCATCCCTGCATTTCTTGTAGACAGCACAAATTTTGGGTTGAAAATTTCGTGGGTGGGGTTGGTGTCCCTAGTGCTCCAATGGGGTTCTAGCTTGACTGCAGGAGGTGGCCTCCTCAGGTCCCATGTCCCCAGTGCTGTGAGTCACAGCTAAACACACCCCTATTGACTCTTGGGCTTCTCCCTAATCCCAGGCCTCTGTCTTGTCCTGGAGATGCCTCCTACCTCCCAACCCCTGTCAGTTGCAGATTTCCATTCATTCTCATTATCATCTGGCCATCCCTCCTGTTCCTCCCCATTCCCTCTCCTGCTCAGCTCCCTCTCTCCATCTGCCTCTTATGAACCATTTTATTCCTCCTCCTAAGTGAGATTCAAGCCTCCTCGCTTGGGCCTTCCTCCTTGTTTAGCTTCTTTGGCTCTGTGGAGTGTAGCATGGTTATCCTGTATTTTATGACTAATATCCACTTATAAGTAAATGCATACCATGTGTGTCCTTTTGGACTGGGTTACCTCACTCAGGAAGATACTCTCAAGATCCATCCATTTGCCTGCAAAATGAATGATGTCTTTATTTTTAATAGCTAAGTAATATTCCATTGTGTAGATGTACCACATTTTCAGCATGTGCTGTCACCTGAGTTTTTTTTTGTTTTTTTGTTTTTTTGTTTTTTTGTTTTTTTTATCTTGGCCATTCTGACCAGCATAAGAGAGAATCTCAGAGTCATTTTGATTTGCATGTCCCTGATGACTAAGGGCTTTGGACATTTCTTCAAGTGCTTCTCAGCCATTAGAGATTCCTCTGTTGAGAATTCTCTTTTTAGCTCCATGCCTCATTTTCTAATTGGGTGAGTTGGGTTGTTGGTGTTTAACTTCTTGAGTTCTTTATAAATTTTGACTATTAGCCCTCTATGAGATGTAGGGTTGGTGAAGATCATTTAGAGTTGTTTCTAATATATAGTGATACATCTAAGCTATTATGATACTGAAAAATACTCTTACATCTACATTTTAAAGATTTACTTATTAAATGTGTATGGGTGTCTTATCTGTCTGTATGTCTACACATCAGAAGAGGGCATCAGATCCTATAAAACTATAGTTATAGATAGATTTGAGCCCCCGTGTATGTGCAGGGAATTGAACCCAGGATCTCTGAAGAGCCGCCAGTGTTCTTAACCACTGAGCCATCTCTCCAGCCCCCTTACATTTTAAATACAGGCAAGGAATTTGGTGAGAATAACATGAACCTTAAGAGAGAGACTTGAATCTATGGTTTAGACTTCTAGCCCTGTATCATGCTGCCAGGGACATTGAAATGTTCAACATGCTGGAAACCATTCCTATCGGCGTTCATCTCACCTTTCCACCATCGAGATGCCCTAGTGTTGGCCTCAGTGTCCATGCCTGCATGTATGACAGAAATCTGAGCACTCCTGTATTCCAACCAGAATACAGCTTATTCTCTACAGCCTCTGCCTTCACAGCCATAGGTCCCCTCCCATGTTTTACCCCTAACCATTGTTCAAGACTCAGGTCATGGACATCACACTAAGTGAGATATTGCAGGCTCAGAAAAACAGATCCCACTGTGAGCAAAGTCTAAAAAGGTCCACCGCTCAGAAGCAGGGAAGGTGGGCATAGGAAGAATGGGACAATGGTGCCTCTCTTACCCAGGATGGAGAGGTCCATGAGAACTGCTGGACACAATGATGCATTTGAGGTGGCATTTAATAATTTAGTTATTATCTCACATTGTGATGACATCGTATTCTCTACATATTTAAAACTACTACAATTTGCCAATTTACATTGTGGATTGTTTTTTAAATTCAGTGCATATTTTTGACATTTTGGCAACCTTCTCTGGCCAGCGCCAGCCTCCTTCTAGATTCTTCTTTGTGTGTTGTAAGACTGTTGGACTTTCCTATCACAGACCTGTCTTAGCTCTTTCCAATCTACATGCTTCTTGAGGACAGAATCACTGATTTATTTCTTGATAAGTCTCTGGAATTCAGCTTAATATGAGCATTCAACAAATATATCTAGGTTGAATGAGTAAAGAAGGAATGAAGGCATGGGGCTGACCAGCCGGCTCAGCAGGGGCATGGCGCTGAGCAGCTAGATCAGCAGGTGAGCTTTTGTCTTGCAAACCTGACAACCTGAGTTCTAGCCCCAGGCCCACATAAAGGTGGAAGGAGAGAAACCCACCTCAACAAGTCGTCCTCTGACGTCCACATGTGCCCCCAACACACACATATAATAAGAATGTTTTGTTTTTAAAAGAAAGGGTGAAGGGATAGACAGGCTAGCAACATGAAAATCAGAAGAGCGCTCATTACTCCCACCACGGGAGGACCCCTGGCTGCCCTGTAAGCGCCACCCACAAATCCGCTTTCACCTCTCACCACAGTGAGGAGCAGATACAAAGGCAGCACAGGATGAAGGAACAAGTTCATGCGAACCAGATTTCCCTTAGCAGCCATCAGCCCCGTGGGTGGCAAAGGCAGCTACAATTCCTCAAATTAAGGACCACATCAAACTGTCCTTATGAGCACACGGACATGAATTATTACCGTGAGCATTAATCAGTTGCCTTTCTGGGAGAGTGAAATATGACGCTAATTAAACAGGGAGCTCAACACAAGAGACGCTGATTCAAGAGCTTGACACATCGATCCTTCTTTAATCTTAATCCAAGACACCTCTGCGATGGAGGCCCCGTCATCATGCCCACTTGACCAACTGTATAAAGCACAGAAAGGTTAGACACAGTTACCCAGCTGGTCCCGTGACATCATCGTTCAAGCACAGGACATCTGATGTCATATAGTCTCTTAGCCATCACTGACTAAGCAAGTGACTCTTGAATGTCCATCAGGAACTTCCAGGTCTAGACAGCAAGTGAGGCGCATGCTAAGGACTACTGGAACCAGAAGCTGCAGGAGAGCGTGCTGGTGTTCTGCCAACCAGTGTACACAGCTGTGCAGTGAACGAGGGCAGAGAGAGTCATCCATTCGGGCTAGGTTTAGAGAAGAGGACAAGATAAGGCTCAAATAGGAGAGAGTTTGTGGCCTTGGTATGAAAGAGAACCAAAAGCATGCAAAGAAGAAGGCAGCTGTGCAAAGCCATGGAGTGGGGACGGTCAACGAGGGCTGCAGGGCACCTGACTCCAACCCCAGAGCCCTCGGCCCAAGTCCAGAACCATGAGGAGAGTTCATGGGAACAACTGTATTTCAATATTCTTGGCTTCCTTTGTAACAGTGTATTTTATTATAAGCATTTTTTAATGCTATTTTGAGGAGGGGTCTGCTCAAAGGAACAGACACTAGCACACATACACACACACACACACACACACACACATACACATATGAATGGGTTAAGAGCCTGAGGCCGAGGTTCCACTGCCAGAAACTTCAATGACAGATACATTGTGGTCTTAGTAAAAGATAGGATTTCAATATAAAGACAATGGAAATTTGAATAGTGACTGAATACCCATTGAATTCTTATTTCATAATAGATTAACTGGAGTCCCGAGAGTCTCATGAACAACCCAGCCGTATTTGTGGACTTCATGGATATAAACAAGCCTCACCGGAAAAGGGTCTACCAGAACATCAATAACTATGACAAACTTCTCAGCGTCCTTAACGAATTCCAACAGAAGTTGGGCTCATCATCTCTGGAGGTAAAGATACATTCCATGAAAGCCTGAAAAACGTTAAACATGCCTATGTCCGCTTGTGTGCACGTATATAAGTACAGAACAAATATTTTAAAGTGTGCATAGCTGAGATGGGGAAGAGGGAGCGTTTCCTCTGGTTTCAAAGGGGAAACATTAGAAGTACAGTTCTTTGTGCTTCCGGCTATGCTCTGTCTCAGGAGCATCTGACTCCAAAGAGGCATACAAGGGCAGTGGCTCTCTTCTTCTCCTTCTCCTTCTCCTCCTCCTCCTCCTCCTCCTCCTCCTCTTCCTCCTCCTCCTCCTTCTTCCACTGCTATAATGAGCAGACACACACAGACACAGAGGTGCCAGTCAAATCACAGAAACACCGAGCAATCTCCTGAGCTTCATCTCCCCATCCGCTGTCAAGTCGGAGTAATAGAAAAGCAACCTGGAACCCATTCGCCTGATCTTTATCCTGTTCCCTCGACCCCAGGTCAGCTCGCTAGAACATTAGCCAAGGGGTGAGTGATGTCTCCTAAAAAGTTTGTTTTCTCTAATTGTCGATGGAAACTGTTAGCTGGCTCTAGATCGCCATGCTACTGAAATGAGCCGTTCCCACTCCCATTTCCTTGTGCATAAAACCTCAGTGCATGCCTGACTTTTCTATACCTGTAATTTGTTTATTTGCTATGTTTCTTTTGCCAGATGTCTCATTCGATTATATTCTTCAAGGAAGCCATAGAGCATATTACAAGAACTACCAGAGTCCTTCGACAGCCAGGGAGTCACATGTTACTGGTAGGAATTTAAGTTCTCAAATGTTTTCAAGGTTGCAAAATGATAATTCGGAAAGTCCAGTAAAATCAACATACAGAAGCTGTATTCGTCTGTAAATTATGAAAAATCCCAATAACTGAGTCATAGAGCAGATCTTAGTCTTCATTGTTTACGAAAAAAATATTGGCATGTGGACGTGTTATTTGTTTGGGGAAAGGCCCTTGATATGAATAAAGCAGATATGCTTGGCACCACATGCTCTGTATCCTAGCGTTAACCTGGCACCTTCCCAGGTCGATCCTGACTTCAAAAATTGTGCACCAACTTGGATACTGATTTAGAAATAAGAGCCACTACACAAAGATCTGTCTCTTAAGAGAATAAGAGACAGCTAATTTAAACTTCCAAAGACTTAGAAGAGGGAAAAGGTTTTGGAAAGCGAAATAAAATCCACAATATTAGGCCAGCAAGCTAGCTTAGTGGGTAAAAGTGCTTGCCGCTAAGCCTGATTATCTGAGTCTGATCTGGGGACTCACAGGGAAGAAGGAAAACCTACTCCTACGATCTTATCTTCTGACCTCTATACTCTTGTGTGTACATGCACACACACACACACACACACACTAAATATAATAAAACAATTTTAATCCATAAATTTAGCCAATTATATAAACATATTATTAATTTGTTATTTATGGGTACCATTTATTTATATTTTATTTATAACTATTTTTTTCAAAAAAGGGGCTTTATGTTGCATGCAAAACAACTAGATTTTTACTTAAATAATATTTCTTAAAACGACATTTATGACAAAATTAAAAGGAAATTTTGGAATGAGAAGGTAGAATCAAATAACAGCACAAAGTGAATCTGCCTCCCCCTCCCCACCCCCCACTCCCAGTGATGTCTTGCGAGTCCTCCCTTCTACACATGGCACCACATGAGGTTTTCCATCTCTTCTCTCTGGGACTCCAGCCTGTGGGATGGTGCCGCCCACTAGGGGCGGTCTTCTCAAATCAATTAGCCTAATCTAGAAATCCTCACAGATATGCCCTGGCATTTGTCTCTAAGGTGACTATGGAGCTGACAAATTAGAAAATCAGAAAATTAGAAAATATCTTGGAAAAAAAAAAGAATGCAATTACAATATATGCCTAAAGGAATATCCATAGGAAATCTATAGGTCAAAATGCTTATACTTAAAAAGAAGAAACTTCAAACCAATAGCCTAGACTACAAAAGGAAACTACAGAAACAAAAGGTAATCAAACCCAAGGCAAGCAATAATAATAATAATAATAATAATAATAATAATAATAATAATAATAATAATAAATGGAGTAGAAAAGAGGCAGCAGAAAACAAGTGAGGATTTTAATAAACCCAAAAGTTGGTTCTTTAGAGAATGAAGAAAATCCCGAGACTCAGTGCCGTGAGACGAGACTCACGTTATTGAAACAGGAAGCTGTTACAGTGATGAGGAGGTCCTAGGGAAACAGTCAGTTAGATCACTTACATGAACAGGGTTTTCTACATAGAGATTGTCTCGGCTTCTTTCCTGTGCTGTGATAAAGATACCCGGACATGAGCAGCTTCAAGGAGAAAGGTTTCCTTTGGGCTCGCAGTTCAGGGACAGTTCATCCCAGCAGGGATTTCGAGGCAGCAGGAGCCTGAAGCAGCAGGTCACATGACATCCACGCTCAGAAGATGATGATGCTCACTGCTCCTTTACCTTTCTCCATTTACACAGGCCAGGATCTCAGTCAGGTGAGTTTGCTTCATCAGTTAATGTAATCCAGAGAATTCCCTCACAAGCTTGCCCGGAGGCCCATCTCCCAGGTGATTCTAGGCCTTGCCAAGTTGAGAATTAACACTTAACCATCACAGACACTAACAGAAAATTGAAGAATTCAAAAGTCTTAGTGGATCTGTCACAAATTAAGAAATCTAACTAGAAATTCAAAAAACTTCCCACAAGAAGATCTCAAAGGCAAACAGCTTCACTGGGGAACTCTAACAACTGTTTAAGGAAGAGTTGATCCCAACATTTCACAGAGTCTTCGAGGAAATAGAGGAATTAATTCTCAACCTCTCCTTTTGTCTAGCAATACCAATACCAAGGCTAGACAAAGACTCTAGTCCATTCTGAGTAGCTATAGCAAAATATTTGCATCTGGAAAACATAAAGCCGCCTGGACCTAGCAGCCCTAGTTCATGACTCTAGATTCAGAAGAGGCTAAACGACTTGCCAGAGAGTTGGGCAACAGATAAAGGGTGGATTCAGAATGGGAAAAAATATATATGTGCAAGTGTCTTTATTCATAATACTACCTAATCTTACTTGAAGAAAGTCACAAGGGCCAACAACCCAGTTGAAAATGAACAGCTGCTTCACAAGACCTCAAGAAAGCATTCTCAGAGTCAGCTCTCATTGAGGAAACCAGCCTGTGAGAATACCAGCAGCTGAGCATCAAGTGAACCTGTATCCTAAGGAGCAATCACAGCAGCTACCCCATAGAGGCAGACCAACAGGGACTCACTGTTGGTAAGGATGCAAATGGCATCCTCAGGGACTTTTGAGAGATGGTTTGGCAATGCCTTACAAAGCTAAACACAGTCTGGACCTATGATCCCACAAGTATGCTCCTATATATACTAGAAATTTTATAGCCACACACAGTCTTGCCCATGAATGATAAAAACAACTTTACTTATAATGATCAAATCCTAAAAGTTATGAGGATGAGCCACAATAGGCATGTGATAACTTGTACTACTTGGCTACTATACCCAGCAAAACTCTCAATTGCCGTAGATGGAGAAACCAAGGTATTCCATGACAAAAAAATTTACACAATATCTTTCCACAAATCCAACCCTACAAAGGATAATAGAAAACTCCAACACAAAGAGGAAAACTACACCCTAGAAAAAGCAAGAAAATAATCTTCTTTCAACAAACCCAAAAGAAGATAGCCACACAAACATAATTCCACCTCTAACAACAAAAATAACAGGAAGTAACAATCACTATTCCTTAATATTTCTTAATATCAATGGACCCAATTCCCCAATAAAAAGACATAAACCAACAGACTGGACCCAGCATTTTGCTGCATACAGGAAATGCACCTCAGTGACAAAGACAGATACTACCTCAGAGTAAAAAGCTGGAAAACAATTTTCCAAGCAAATGGTCCCAAGAAACAGGTTGGAGTAGCCATTCTAATATCAAATAAAATTAACTTTCAACCAAAAGTTATCAAAAAAAAAAGATAAGGAAGGACACTTCATACTCCTCAAAGAAAAATCTATCAAGATGAACTCTCAGTTCTGAACATCTATACTCCAAATGCAAGGGCACCCACATTCATAAAACTTTACTAAAGCTCAAAGCACACATTACACCTCATACAATAATAGTGGGAGACTTCAACACCCCACTGTCATCAATGGACAGATCATGGAAACAGAAACTAAACAGAGACACAGTGAAACTAACAGAAGTTATGAAACAACCCAGATGTCCCTCAACAGAAGAATGGATACAGAACATGTGGTACATTTACACAATAGAATACTACTCAGCTATTAAAAACAATGACTTCATGAAATTCTCAAGCAAATGGATGGATCTAGAAAATATCATCCTGAGTGAGATGATATTTTCTAACACAAAAGAACACACATGGTATATGTACTCACTGTTATATGGATATTAGAGTGTGGAATACTCATGATACAACTCACAGACCACATGAAGCTCAAGAGGAAGGAAGACCAAAGAGTGGATGCATCAGTCCAAAAACAAAATAATCAAGGGAAGTAGAGGGTGGGAGGGGCTTGGGAGGAAGAGAAGAGGGGGAGGGGAAAAAGAGGGGAAGAATCAGGTATGGGAGTAGATGTACAGAAGGTCAGAAAATTGATCAGAGGTAGCAACGGGGGATGGGGAACTCAGGGTAGCAACCAGAAAGTCCCAGATGCCAGGAAAGCAAGAGCCTCTCAGTGCCTCATGGGTATGACATTAGCTGAAAAACCCCACAAAGGGGAGGGAGAATGTGTCAAGACCATACCAGAGGTTAGACATGTTACCCCCCACCCCTGATTGAGGGATAAGGCTACCCACCCATCTCCAAATTTTTAGCCCAGAATTGCTCCTGTCTAAAGGAAATACAGGAACAAAGAGTGGAGCAGAGACTGAAGGAAAAGTCATCCAGAGATGCCCCACCTGGGGATCCATCCCACATGCAGACACCAAACCCAGACACTTATCTCAGATGCCAAGACGTGCTTGCTAACAGGAGCCTGATACAGCTGTCTCCTGAGAGGCTCTGCCAGATCCTGACCAATACAGATGCGCATGTTTGCAGCCAACCATCAGACTGAGCACAGGGACCCCAATGGAGGAGTTAGGGGAAGGACTGAAGGAGCTGAAGGGACCTTGTCTGTCATCAATGGGAGGGGAGGCCCTTGGTCCTGTGAAGGCTCGATGCCCCAGTGTAGAGGGATGCCAGGGCAGTGAGGTGGGATTGGGTGGGGGAGCACCCTCATAGAAGCTGGGGGAGGGGATGGGATAGGAGGTTTGCGGAGGGGAACTGGAAAAGGGGATGACATTTGAAATGTAAATAAATAAAATATCCAATTTAAAAAAAAAAACAAAACCATGAAGGTGGAAGCTCCTGAAGAAGACCTGAGGTGGACCCGTGGCCTCCACACACAAGCACAGGGGCCTGTCCACTCTCGTGCAGCCGTGAACACGCACCAACACCCACCCAACCTCTCCAACACACAAGCTTGAAGCTGGAAAAGGATGTGGTAAATCATAAAAGCATATTACTGTGAGAGATAAGGTAATGAGGGAAATGCTATCCTTACATGACGCCAATTCCATTACAATTCAGTCGCACGGCCATATCTAACAGAGGCAGCGAAGGTGACAAAGCAGTCTTCCATTTCTGGTCTTGATCTCCACGTGCTGCCTGCCTGGGGTCTTTTAATATTTGTACAAGTTGGGATACTGGATTAAAAGAATTTTTTCTTATGAGTCATTTATACCTTCTCCCAGGAGTACTGCTTCTAGGCTTTCTCAGGAAAGTCCTGAGCATATTACCCCTCCCACTTTTAAGGAGAGATCCTTATCTGGCCTTACCTGAAGGTCTTCCTTTCACCCTGGAGGTTGTGACTCAAATAAAGATATCCGAGATCTCTGACCCCAAGATACTCTTGGGACCTCCATCAGTCCCTATATTTACTCAGGAACAAGTTAATCAGAACAAAGTAAACTTAAAAAGGTAAACGAGATTTGCTAGGCTACAGAAGTCAGCAGCAGATCAGGTTATAAAATACAAACATTGTGTTGTGGCAGAAATTGAATAATAACTACAGCAGCCTTGGCCTGAAGATTTCTCTTGGGCCTAATGACAATTAGCTCTCTAACCATTAAAAGCTGATAATACACTGCTTGGGACATGACAATCTGTCCAGGCTGGCTTGACGGTTTTCTTTCTGTCTAGTGCCCTTGAAACCACAAGATTCTTAAATATTGGGTTATGGATCTGATGAGGGAAAATGATGTAAAAGATAGCCCTGTCTGCCATGTTTATCAGTGACGACTAAACTTATGATCAAGAGGAAGTTAAAACACGTGTCCAGAAAATGATACAATCTATGTTTTGGAACACAAATCTATCCCTGCCTACTGAGTTCTGTATAAATAAAGAAGCATTCTGACTGCTGGGCAGTCAGGATACAAGTTTGCCCTCACCCCGTGCCCAGCTCACTCCTCCATCACTGACTCCTTATCTCCTCTGTGGGACCTGACTGCTGCCATGACTGGCCCCTGGTGTTTAGGAGGCTGGGGATAAGGAGGGCACAACCACAGGAATGTTAGGGATCAGTGGCTGATTGCCAGGCACTTGCTCAAGAGGGAAGGTCCAACAGTGTTTAACGTGATGGAATTCGGTGTGAATCATGAATTCACTATACTATTTATAAGTCAAGACCACACAGCTAAAGTCTGAACCTTAGGGCTTGCAACTTTGATCTTTTTAAGACAGGGTCTTTCTTACATATCCCAGGCCGGCCTTGAACACCCTTTGTAGCCTTGGTTGACATTGAACATTCTCCTTCCTCTGCCTCTCAACTTCTGGGGTTACAGGAGGATGCCACCTTGCCCTGTCTTGTGTGCTGTGAGGGATCAGCACGAGGTTTGGTGCATGTCAGGCAAGCAGTCCACACACTACATCCTCAGCTCAGTGTTCACAAATGTGTGTGTAAGGTAACTTCATCACTGCTGGAGAACATTACTGCCTAAAAGAAATACCTGTCTAATGTCTTACGGATGAAGCATCAGATGTGGATAATGACACACTCTTGGTTTATAAGTCAATTTGTGCTATTTTCCAGGTTATCGGTAAAATAAAATTTCATCTATTTTAAAAGAAGATATTGAATGTAGATACTTGTCTTGTAGCCTGAAATATGCTGACTGTGACTACTCCTATCAAAAATAAATACTCTATAGTATATTTTTATTATTTATTATTTATTTGTTTATTTTTATTATATTTTTATTTATACTAACACTTATTAATCAATTCCCAGAAAGTACATAGGAATTGCTTCCTTTGTTTTAGGGGGTGTTTATTTGTGTACTGGGAGTGAAACTCAGAGCCTTGTACTTGTTAAACAAGTAGTGTCCCACTGACCTAAATCCCAAACACCAAGACATATGAATCAGATGTTTGTTTCTTTCTCTTGCAAAGATTGGAACTGACGGCTGCGGGAAGGAAACCTATGGAACCATAGCCTGCTATGTGGCAGAATACAAAATATGCAAAGTGCCTATCTCTCACAACTATGCCATCTCAGAGTTCAAAGAAATGTTAAAAAAGGTGTTTATTCAGACCGGCTTGGAAGAGACCCCCACGGTTGTCATGGTTGCCAACTTACAAGAAGAACACGTATGTGCCCCATGTCCCCATTGCTTGCTAAAAGTTGATGCTGGTGCCCCCAGGGGGTTCACGTGTGTCTCTGTGTTTTCCTACTCAATCACCGAGTCAGTCCTTTGTACGCTCTCTGCTCATCCAGTCAGGGCCCGCAGCAGCCTGTATCAGAACCCCTCTGTCCTCTGCCCCACAGTTGTGTACAGATGTGTACAGATGTGTGTATAGTCTACACTGCTGGAGCAGCTTGGGGTACGTGGCCTCCTCTCCTTTATCCATCACCATTGGGGTTTTCCTTTCATGGTTGTTGTTTCTGTGCAAGCAAAAACTTCCCCACTACTCTGCACAAATGGTGTCCAGGGATGTTGTACGTGACTTGTATTCTGACAAAATATACTTCAAAATATTATTTAAAACCCTATCCTGACTTTTCTCCTGATTCTGGGTCTCCATCTATTAGATAAAAATCTAAATCATCTGCCTTTTCTGTGTTTACTTCCTCCCCCAAATCTGAACATCTACCCTACTGATCCACTTGAGGCTCATCAACAGCCTTCCTTTCTGGTGGCAGAAGATGCCATTTCTGCCAGGCACGGTTTTTCTGGAAAACCATCTCAGGCCAGAGGCTGAGATGAACATCCATGGGGGGGAAAGGGGGAGAAGAGACTTGTTTAAATTAAAATAATACCTCCACCAGGCGATTTCTAGCTTTTCCTCTGACTGGAAGCAGATGTGGGCATATTAAGGCTTCTTTTAACTGCTCAAAGCAAGGTCCCTGACTGGTTCACGGCCATGTCCCCAGGTGCGTGGCATCCACTGGGTACCGAGTATATGTCTCCCTGGCATGTTTGCATTGAAGGGTGGGCGGATGAAGCTTATTCTGGTGAGTTTGAGTTAAGATGTCAGGTTTTGTTTTGTTTTTGTTTTTTATCATAAGTAGCCTCAGTTACTTTCTCAATCTGTTTAGTGTAGAATGTATGATTTATTCATTCCTGGCTACTGTATGTTTCCCTTCAGGTGTCATTTCTGGAAGATTTGAACTACATCATCAATGCAGGAAATATTTCTAACATGTTTGAAAATGAGGAGCTGGATTCTATCATTATGAGAGTCAGAACGTTTGCCGAGCAGTTGACTTGCATAGATGATAGAAAATATTTACTCTCATTATTCCAAAAGGTACCGTTTTGTGCCTTGATTTTTATCAAGTTGTCGTGGTAGATTTAAAGTAGACCATATTTGTCATTCCGTACATGATCTTCGAGTCGTGTGTGATTCCATTAGTTCATCAAATGAGTTTAAAAAGAGCGTCCATTTTTAAATCCCGGAGATAGAATCCAGTCGACTGAGATCCAACAAGAGGAGCAGGCACCTGGAAGCCTGCAGTCTCTGTGGTTTTCAGGTTTTCTGCACTTCCGTGGCAAATGGGTGCCTGTTACCTAGAGACGTCAGTGATTTCTACCTGTTGGACTCTGCGCTAACAGCAGTGTGCTGACTGCTGAGGTCAGCCCAGCTCTGTGGATTGTGGTGAAAGTGTCTCATGGAAACAAAAGGAAAAAGATCCGTGTCCTGTGGCCAGTCCTGCCAAAAACTCGGCTCCAGTCGCTGAGTTGAATCTCAAGAGCAAAGGGAATACAGGCAGACTTCCGTCTAGGGTCCGTGCTCTCCTGCCAGGACATCTGGTTGCACGCGGCACAAAGGGATTTGCCCAACATGCAAAGTGGCATGCTGCCGCCGAATGTGGCTTTGGATGAAATTAATCATAGAAAAAAAAGAAACTGGTGGTTGTCCTAAGCCCTACACGTCAGCTCACATTGCCTTGTCATAACCTGCTAACTCTAAGATACTCTGACTTCTGAATCTCCTTTCTTTCTTTCAGCTCTCATCAGTCTGACTGCTTTCATACTTTGAGTTTCAGTAAGTTACTAAAGGCATACCACACCGGCGAAAGTTAAGCAATAGACTCATCACTATCTGACACAAGCAGCCCCCCAAACACCCCTTAAGAGTTGGTGCTGGACACAGCAGGCACAGTTAGATGGGGCAGAAGGGCTCTGTGGGACCCTGCACCCCTGGAAGAGCCCTGACGGTGGCAGACAGCACACAATCAGCTGGTCTCTTAAGAGTCTATCCATTTAGGAAACAGCCGAGACAAGTTTTAAATGGAATATTCAATATAGCATCTTTCTTAAAGTAGGGAATTATGTTTTAACAGCATGCATGCCCCTCAATTTCAGAGAGTATCTAAAAATCTGCATGTTTGTATGATGAGTACGACGGGACCTAACTTCCGACATAACTGTCGAGTTTACCCCTCCATGATTAGCTCCTGCACCATCGACTGGTTCGAGCGGTGGCCTGACGAGGCTCTCCTTGTTGTGGCCAACTCCTACCTAGAAGAAAAGCTGAAAGTAGAGAACAAAGAGGTGAGCAGCTAAAGCGAGCGAGGTTGTGGCTTATGCTGATGGCCGAACAGTGCCTGAGCAGCAGTGGGCGGGGCGGGGCGGGGTGGGGCGGGGCGGGGCGGGGCGGGGCGGGGAGGATAGGGCGGTAGGCGGCCCTGAACCAGGCTGTGTGATACTCGCTTTTCATCCTAACTCTTCACAAGCTCCGTGTCAGTTCTGCCTCCTACCCCACCCTGCTCAAGCCTGCCTGGGCTGTACACTGCCTAGGTCACCTGTTGCCATTTTGTACAGTTGCTCCTTTCCTGAGAATTTTGGCATCTTCTGAGTATTTCCCTTTAAAATTTTTCTTGGCAACTAGTTCTGGTGAGATGGCTCAGTGGTTAAGAGTACTGGCTGCTCTTGTAGAGTACCTGGGTTTCATTCCCAGCACCCACGTAGACGCTCACAACCATCTGTGACTCCAGTTCCAGAGAACCCAGTGTCTTCTTCTGGCTTCTGTGGGCACTGCACACAAATGGTACATACACATACATGTAGGCAAAATACCTATACACATAAAAAATAAGTGACTTGCCAGGCAGAGATGGCAACTTTAATCCCAGCACTTGGGAGGCAGAGGCAGGTGAATCTCTGAGTTTGAGGCTACCCTGGTCTACAGAGGGAGTCCCAGGACAACCAGGGCTACAGAGAGACACCCTGCCTCAAAAAAACAAAATCAAAATTTCTCGGCAATTCACCTATACATAAGGCATAGTGATGGCTCTCACCTGCTGCCCTCATTCCCTCCTCCTACCTCTGACCACTCCCCTCTTCTCTGCTAACCTCTTTCTCCTCATGTCTGTTTGCTTGTAACTTGTGAGCACAATATGTGATATCTTGAGCAGTGGGTCTTATCCTTGAGTTCTGGTGGGCAACCAAGAGGGCTGACAAAGCCTGCATTGTTAAGGGGCTTTTAGAAGTCTCCCTAACAAGCCCTTTTGTACAGCAGACCCTTTGGAGGGAATTCTGCAGCCTTCCATGTCTTTCATTTGGTGATCTTAGTAATGAAATGTGTTCTTTGACAATGTCATAGGGAGAGATGGGTATAGAACATACCCCAGCTTCTCTCAGCCTGGCCTCATCCTCACACTGAGGGCATTAAACTAAAGATTCCGTAAGGCCTAGCTGACTGAAAGGTTTAAAGATTCTGACAAAGGGGGTTGGTTATAAATGCCTAAAGGCCAGAGACTCAATGCAGGCCTTTGATTTACAGGCCCAAGCATCCAAGGAAAGTAGAGATGGGGAAGGGCTAGAGCCACCAAGAGTCGCAACACGGTTAAAAGTGACCAGGAGCCAGTGGGACTTGGTGTCTAGAGACTGGCAACAGGTTTCAGCCTGAATGCTCTACATGCTAAGCACAGTGGGGGTTCTTCCTGCTCTGGGCCAGTGAATCTGGAAGCTTTACCGGACTCAAACTTGCTAGAGTGCAGTGTTTTTGTTAATCGTGATCAGAAAGAAAAAGAAGCTAATGTCCCAAGGGCCCTGGGCCGGCTAGTTTCATATCTACTTGACACAAGCTAGCTTTATCTGAAAGGAAGAAATGTCAACTGAGAAAATGCCTCTGTAAGATCCGGCTGTAGGCAAGCCTGCGGAGCATTTTCTTAATTAGTGATTGATAGGTGAGGGCCCAGCCCCAGCCCATTGTAGGCAGTGCTATCCCTGGGCTGGTGGTCCTGGGTTCTCTAAGAAAGTAGGCTGAGCAAGTCCGTAAGCAGCACCCCTCCGCGGCCTCCGCCTCAGCTCCTGCCTCCAGGTTCCTGCCCTGGCTTTCCTTCCAAGATGAACAGTGATGTGGAAATGTAAGCCGAATAGACTCTTTCCTCCCCAAGTTGCTCTCTTTGGTCATGGTGTTTTGTTGTAGCAATAGTAACCTTGACTGAGACAAGCTCTGAATGTTCTACTGCATCCCGAAGTCCTTGGGCGGCTCAAGCAGGAATGAGCAGGAATGAACCTGGTATGTCATTAGTCGCTCACAGTTGCCTCCTCCACCCAGGCTTCTTCCATCTTTAAAACCCCCGTGATCGTGGTGCCTGCCCAGGACCGGCCTCTCTACTTCTGCGTCTCAGAAATGCCGAAGTATTCCAAATAACTTCTCCTTCTTCTCTACGTATGTTCTCCTGTGATTCTTAAACGTTGTTGTTCTTCAGGATAAAATAAGACAGTTTGCCCCAACGTGTGTCGAAATCCACAAAAGCATGAAGGATTTGAGCATAAAATACTTTGAAGAAACTGGAAGACACTATTACATCACTCCCAGTTGCTACTTTAAGTTCTTGGAGACATTTACCTACAGTCTGAGGATAAGACAGGAAGAGATGCAGACAAAGAGGTAAGGCTTTGACTAAAACAGAAACACCAGTGTGTCTGTGTCTGTAAAATGTTACCTATAAAAGATAGGCACAAATACAAAACAATGAATTCAAATCTACCTTTCTTGTGTGGGGGCCTTGGGGCCAACAGCTACGGTGGCTCATAAGGAGACAGTCCGCAGTTCCCCTGCACACATCCAGAGGCCACCCCACCATGGCCAGACTGACGGATCTACCTGGGAGAAACCAGTTCTTGTTAGATTGTTTCTCACCAACATAGACGGTGGAAGCAAAGTCATAGTTAGAGGTGCCGTCCCCTGTGGCTTTGAGGTGACATCAAAAGACAAGTGGCCAGATGACTGCAGCACAGATGGCCGAGGACATGTGCCACGCTACCTCAAAGCACAATATGGGTCACAGCTTTGCATGAGAATATAGGGGAAAAACACAAAGCAGGAAGCTTCGGGCATAATTAGATCTGTCTAATTGTTGATAGTGATGAGGTTAGAATATCTTTTACTTGTTCTTTGACCATTTCATACATATCTACAATGTATCTTGATCATACCCATCCCCACACTCCACCTCTCTCAGCCTCCTCCTCTCTCCTCACCTCTTCCCACAGACTTTCACATCCTCCTCTTTTTCTCTTGCTCTATGCCCAGTTAGCCCTGCTTGCTGGGATATTGTGCGGATCTCGTTGGCGTGGGCTTGTCCCGGTGACCATAGCCACAGTGGAGCCCGAGGGCCATGCCATGTCATATCCAGAAGGCAGCCTTTCACCACGCTTCTCCCCAGTCTCCAGCTCTTACATGTTTTCCTCCATCTTTGTAACTTTTTTTATGGTGCCAGGGACTCAATCGTGCTAGGCAAGCAGTCTGCCTCTTAACTTACTCCCACCACTTCTCATACATAACCAGAACCCAGGAGGCAATGAGAATCTCTCCTGGGACAACCCCCTGGGGAGAAAGTAACAGCCTTGTAACAATCCTCCTCCAGAATTCTCACAGGCCAGGAGACCAAGACAGCTCCTGCTGAGAGTCAGAACAGGTGAGCAGTGCCTAGATGGGCTTCAGGCACCATAGACACACCTACTGTGAGCCCACCGCAGGCCTGCTGTGTGTCTAGCTAACAAGTCCTTAAAATTAAAAAAAAAAGCTGCTTTGTCAGATCCCTTTGGACAGAATCCATTCAGGCTGGTTTATAATACATTGAACGAGAGTAGCCGAGGTGATGACTCCCACAGAGTCATGAAACCACAGTCGAAAGCTCTGTACAGAGCGTAGAGCCACGCCACTCCTCCGGCCGTTCCTAGACATATTGGCAGTTGTATATACTTTGTCCCAGCTGGGCAGCAGGAATTATGGGTAGTCTTGTATGATGAGCACATCCCAACCTGGCGTTTACATAAGAAGTAACCCCTATCACTCTCTCCTAACATGGGGCCAGGGTCAGAGTTCATTGAGCTTTGTTAACAACAACATCTCCAGGTGGGCATGAAAGACTGTAACAGTTAAATGAAACGCAGAGCAGTTGGGGCAGTCGGAACACAGGCTAAAGAAGCCACTCGGAGTTCAGGAGTGAATCTTGCGCTCCTGCTGCAGGGGAGGTGTCTACCTTCCAGGATGTTTGCACAAGATTAAGATTTCTGTTGCTCAAAAGTTAAATGGAGGAATTGCCCAGCTTTCCTCCAGAGCAGAGTCAAGAGAGATTAACCTTCCGCTCCTACATCTAGGATGTGGCATCTCCTTTCCCTCTGAAAGACTATTGCCACCCACTGGGGACTGTGTACCCACTCGGGACTGTGTACCCACTGGGGACTGTGTACCCACTGTCAC
This sequence comes from Tokudaia tokunoshimensis, assembly GCA_036184795.1. NCBI lineage: Eukaryota > Metazoa > Chordata > Mammalia > Rodentia > Muridae > Tokudaia > Tokudaia tokunoshimensis. The sequence continues at coordinate 13,683,572 of BTHU01000013.1, read as the reverse complement.
TAAACCTTATGCCTAAAGCAAGTCCATCTTCTTACTGTAAACTGCCCCTTCCCAAGTTGAGGTAATTCCTCCTGGCACCTAGTTCTCTTTCTGTCATAAATTTTCTCAAGTGTTTTTTTACATTTTTAATTGATAGGAACATCTGATTTTCCTACTTTAGACTCCTAATATGTGGTGTGTTGTGTGTCATTTGATGTTCAAATCCTGAATTTGTCTTAAATCCCTAAAATATAGATACTGCTTCCTCATGATGTATACTTCTCTATATGGTATTAAATTGCATTTCCTAATATTCGGTTATATTCTTCAAACAGAGTGAGTACCCCTAGTCTGACATCTAGTACTTGGAAAACTGTCATAGAGAGCCAGAGAGTTTGAGATTTTGGAGATTTCAGATTAGGGGTGCTCAGCCGGGACACCCCACTTCTGGTACTAAGTTTCTCAGACACGGGAAAGGTCAGCCTACTCTTTGTTTCCCCTTCAGGAATCGCTTCTACATGGGACTTTCCAAGATTCTGGAAGCAAGTGCACTAGTCACAGACATGCAGGAAGAACTTTTGATTATTGGTCCTCAAATAGAACAGAAAGCAAAGGTATTTTTAGTCTTAAATCTCTCTGAAGGTTTTATAGTCCGATACAGAACCGTATTGGAAGGCAAAGGCTCTGCTACCAGACAAAGATGAAGTCTAACTTGAGCTTTGCCACTTGCAACTTGGGGAGGAAAGGGTTCATCATCAAAGGAAGCTGGGACAGGAACTCGAGGCAGGAATTGAAGCAGAGGCCATGGAGGATCGCTGCTTACTGGCTTGCTCCTCAGGACCAAAGACCACCGGTCAGTCCACCCGTGACACTGCCCACAGTGGACTGGACACTCCCATTCAGACTTGCCTCCAGGCCAATCCCATGGAAGCATTTTCTGAATTAAAATTTGTTCTTCCCAGATGGCCCTAGCTCCGATCAAGTTGACATAAAAACCAACCAATACCATAACTTAGGGAAGAAAGTGAAAACGAATCTTTAGGTAATTTAAGTCCATCAGAAATGTGCTATGGTAATTTTCAGGCTGTCAATGATTTTAAAAGCCATTGTTTGTCTTGTGTGAGTGTGTGTGCATGTATGTGAGTGTGTGTGTGTGTGTGTGTGTGTGTGTGTGTGTGTGTGTGTGTGTTGCTAGAAATTAAAAGGTCCAACCACAAGCAAGCACTCTACCACTGAGGTACACCCTCAACTCTTGTCATCTTTCTATACATGTACTCCCCTTGTGGGACCCCAGTTACACCTATGGGGGACCCTTGACATAGCTATTTTCATCTGTCTGGGTAAATTGCCCGCATGTATGCATGTGTGCCTGGTGCCTGTACAGGTCAGAAGACAACATCAGATCCCTGGAACAGGAGTTACAGATGGTGAGCTACCATGTAGGTTCTGGGGATCGAACCTGGGTCCTCTGGAAGAGCATCCAGTACTCTGAACCATGAAGCCACCTCTCTAGCCCCTTGTCATCTTTCTTGATATGTAGGAAATCATCTTTATGGTAGCCATTCTAATTACTCTGTTACATATAATTCAGGCTAAATTTCTGTAAATTGTATAGTTATTTTGATTTCTGCTCTAAAGAAAGTCTCTGTCAAAGTCCATTCTAAGAAGAACCATTTGATTTATTAGGAAAAAGAAATCTTGATGGAAAAGCTGCGGAAAGATTCACAAATAGTCGAAAAGGTTCAGGTGCTTGTGAAACAGGATGAGGAGATTGTGGCTGAACAAGTAAAAGTTGTGGAAGAGTATGCGCAGGTAAGCTGAAGTCCAGAGACTCCAGGCTGCCGGCCGGCCGGCCCTCTGAGCCACCACAGGGAAAGGCAGCGGCCCACGGTCCCAGCTCCCTACAGGAAAATAGAGAGCGCAGCCCCTGCCCCAGGAGGCTCACAGGCTGCAGAACTCACTCACTCACTCACTCACTCACTCACTCGTGGAAGCCTTGCCTCCGGGAGCAGCATCCACTAGCTAGTGGGGACAGCCATTCGACGTGTGCCACTCCCAATGTTTACTTTAAAAACCCTCTGTTCACTTCTGTCCTTCCCAGTTACTCCAGCAGGAGCCAGCATGGTATAGATTAAGTTTGCTGAACTCCAGTGGGCTTACTAGCCAATCCTTCTCAAAGAAGCAACTGCATACATTGAAATAAACGGACTTATTTCCCAGTGATACCCACAAGCTGTACTCACTGGCTAATCTACCAAGGCAGACGCCAGTCCTAGCACAAGACTTATTATAAAGTGAACGGGAATGCAGATTTCAAGTTGTTCTCTGGTACCTTCGAAATGTTCCTTTTCTTTCTTTTTCGGACAGGGCCTCACTATGTGGGCCCCGCTGGCGTAGAACTTGACATATAGAACAGGCTGGCCTTGAACTCACAGCAATCCACCTGCCTCTGCCTCTTCAGGGCTGGAGTCAAAGTGATGTGCCCCCACGCCTGGCTTGACTGTCTTCTTATCAGAACCGATGTCTGAGAGAGGATCTCAGTATGGAGCCCTAGCTAACCTGAATCTCGCTGTGTAAACCAGGCTGGTCTCAAACTCAGATCTACCAGACTCTGCCTTCCAAGGGCTAGGACCGAAGGAGGCAGCCACCGTGTTCAGCCCTTTGTGAGCATCAACAATCCTGCGGCTAACAGAACCACTCCTCAAAGGGCATCCTTCACACTATGTTTAACAAGGCAGTCACGAGTGGGCGTTCCCAAGCCCTTCCGAGCGGTCTGGGGTGACCGAAGGTCGTGATCTGGTGTGGTGAAGACGGGGGCCCCGCCATGTCCCGGTATTAGGAGGACAAGCCGGAGGGCGGCGCGGGCGCGGGCACGGCGGGAAGGAGGACCTGGGTGCATGTCTGCTGCAGTCGGCCCATGTGCTCCAGAAAGGAAAATCTCCACGGCAGTGTAGAAGGAAGGCTGTGGCAGAGCTTTGCAGTCGTCGTCGTCGTCTTCTTCTTCTTCTTCTTCTTCTTCTTCTTCTTCTTCTTCTTCTTCTTCTTCTTCCTCCTCCTCCTCCTCCTCCTCCTCCCTCCTCCTCCTCCTCCTCTCCCCCCTCTTCCTCCTCCTTCTCCCCTCTCCTCCTCCCCACCCTCCTCCTTGAGACAGAGTTTCTCTGGAACCCACTCTATAGACCAGGCTGCCTTCGAACTCAGAAATCCTCCTGCCTCGGCCTCCCAGTGCTGGGTTTAAAGGCATGCCCCACCACTGCCGGTGCAGAATTCATTTTTTGAGTATAAAAGATCAGTGTTGGATGCCAGATCAAAATTCAGATGAAGAAAAAGATATTGATAACATGCTGAACGCAAGATGGAAATTGCCCAGGATTTTCTCTGGTCCTTAACAGAAAAGAACCAAATGGAAAGCACAGTAGCTGCCGCTCTGTTCGTGTTCCCCCCAAGGACACCAGAGAATACGGATCAGTGCCGTTTCTGAATGATTCTGCGAGTTGAAGTCATTTATAGAAGATCCATGGGGCTGAACGACTATGGGCTAAGAACTTAATGTGTTCTGGGAATTGCCTAATGGAGAGATTATGTCCACGGATGGCTCTTCGATCAGATTACACAGTATGTGCACCCAGGAGGCCACCATGAGATCGCAACACAGAGCCTGTTGTCAGCCTCCTCCAACTCTTGTTTCTGTTTCTTGGTTTCAGTTTTAGGCTGGTCATCTCCTCATGAAGGGGTGATATCAGCCCCAGTCCCCATCCTCAAGATCTGGGCTCCAAAAAGGAGGGTCTGAGCTGGCCCACAAACCACACCCTACTGAAGGACTCTCGTCTCGTCTGGGTCATATGCTCCATCCCTGATGATCTTGGCTAGATCCTGGTCGCACGTACTGTGCCGACACCATTCACAGTCACATAGGATGAGTCCTGGGCCTCATCCCTAAACACTGGGATTTGCAGCAAATGGGAAGAAGAGATGTTCACTCTAGATATCAAATGTCAGTGACATGAAGTGGCTGGGAAAGTTTAGAATCCTCATCATTTTATTTTGACCTCTTAACGCCGTAGAGAGCCATCAGGGCACTAAATCTTCAGTGTGATTCTTGACACTGAACAGTCATTATGGCTTCTATATTGTTCCGTAGCTCACTGGGGCTAAAGCAGTCAAGGATTGGGAAGTTCACCTGCTGTTTTAAAAGTTTTTGAAGCTGTCAGGATTCCCTAGGGTGTCACTGGGGTCTGCTCTGTGTACTGCCCCCACTGGGAGTGGAAGGTACTGCACCCTTGTGCTCTGTGTACTGCCCCCACTGGGAGTGGAAGGTACTGCACCCTTGTGCTCTGTGTACTGCCCCCACTGGGAGTGGAAGGTACTGCACCCTTGTGCTCTGTGTACTGCCCCCACTGGGAGTGGAAGGTACTGCACCCTTGTGCTCTGTGTACTGCCCCCACTGCGAGTGGGAGGTACTGTACCCTTGTGCTCTGTGTACTGCCCCCACTGGGAGTGGGAGGTACTGCACCCTTGTGCTCTGTGTACTGCCCCCACTGGGAGTGGGAGGTACTGTACCCTTCAGTCTTGTCACAAGATTGATGTCAGTGTGCAGTGTGAAGGAGTGCGCCTTCTGCAAGCTAGGAAGCACAACCACTGAGCCACACCTCCCACTAGTGTTTCAATTGCAACCGAGAGTAAAATATGTTTGTATGAAATGCCAAAAAAAAACCCAAACAAACAAAAAAACAAGGCTGTCACTCGGTGTCTTTGTTTCCCATGCATGGATGGGAATTACCAGGGATTGCATAACACACTGTATTTCATTTACAAAACACTGTCCATGACAGAAGCCTGTGCGCACATGACTAATTTATACTATAAAAATTTCTCATCGATCCTCCAACTGTAGATGTGCAACTGTATTCGTTCATGTATAATTAGGATTGTTCCTTCATTGCAGAAAACTGCCAATGAGCTAAAAAGTGTGCTGCCTTCTTTAGAAAAGGCAACTGTGGCCCTAAATGCTCTGGATAAAAGTGATATTTCTGAATTAAGGTGAGTAATTTTCTGTCTCTTTTGAGTTAAAAGGCCTCTAAATAGAATGCATTCCAATTTTATATGAATTAACTTGTACCCATTTGGTTCCTGTAAAATTTTCATTAGCCATGGTATTTACTGCATGTTATTGGTTTTATGATATGCCAGTGTTTTGTGGATCCTTAAGAAAAAAATTACAGGGCTAGAGAGATGGCTCATTGGTTAAGAGTACCGACTGCTCTTCCAGTGGTCCTGAGTTCAAATCCCAGCACCCACAGATGTAATGGGATCTGATATCCTCTCCTGGAGTGTGTGAAGACAGCTACAGTGTACTCACATATAATAAATAAGTAAATCTTTTTAAAAAAAGAAAGAAAGAAAGAAAAGAAAGGAAAATTACTACCCAGCCAAAGTGTGTGCCATTTGTGATAAATTGCCATCACTGATATATAAAACCTTACACCCTAGAACAGGTCAAGTAAAGTATTATCTGTGCAGTTCCAAAGTCAGAACATAATATTTATGCACTGGCAGAGTTCTGGGGGATGGCTAGCAATCTGCCACAAAAAAAAAAAAAAAGACTGCAGTACTCACATACACCTCCAGGGGGCGCTATGGGAGCTCTTCTTCCTGGTGTGTCTTTTTAGATAGTATCCAGGTGTGGAAGAACAGGACTGAAGAGAAATATCCAAGAAAGCCCTGGAAGAACTGAAATATGATAGGGTACAAAGACTTGAACATTTTGATTCTGACTTGAGTCTTTGGGTAGGATATTTTTAACTTGAGGTTTCCTTCTTAATAGTGGAAATCTCTAAATACCCTATCTCCAAACCTGGAAAGTATTCCATCATTCTTCTGAAGTAGTGTTTTAAAGGGCTGTAGAGATGATGGTTCAGCGGTTAAAAGCATTGGCTACTCTTCCAGAGGACCCAGGTTCAATTCCCAGCATTCACATGGAGGCTCATAACCATCTGTAACTCCAGTTCCAGAGGACTTGACACCCTCCTTTGGATTCCATGGGCACCAGGCTGTCATGTGGTACACAGGCATACATGTAGGCAAAACACCCATACTCATAAAAATAAATGTTTTTAAAAAAAGTTAAAGATAGTAGTGTTTTAACAAAACATTCGGGGTACAGGGCAAGCCCACCATCATCTTCATCTGCTGAATACGTGCTGGGATCACGGGCATGCGCTGTGATGCTCAGCCTCTTACGTGGGTGTTGGGAATCTAGACTCAAGTCCTTATGCTCACAAGCGAGCGCTTTACCAACCGAGCCACCTCCCTGGCCCCAAACTTCACCGCGTATAACACGTTAACTCTTAGTTTCACGACAGCAGACCAGAACATGTCACCCTCCTCGAGTTAATCCCCCTAAGACTGGCAGAGCAAACTCACAGAGGGTGGACAGCTCTGGGGTGAGACCAGGGCAAAGGGGTAGGCAGCTCGAGCACCGGAAGTGTGTTCAGTGCTCCTCAGGGACTGCAGAGGACCGAGGTGGCTAGAGATGGGGGGGGGGGGGGCGGGCAGGCGAGGGGAATGGAGGAGTTAGAGTGCTCCCAGAGGCCCAGCTTTCCCCAGCTGAGCCTATTCAATTAACTGCTATTCTAAAAGTTATTCCTGGCAGAATAGCCTTAATACCCATCATTTCTTTTTATTATTAGTTTAAAATATGTATTTGTTGAGGGGGCAGGATGCGTGCCCCTGAGTGGGTGCCTATGGAGAACTGAGCACCAGATCCCGGGAAGTTACAGGTTCTAGGAACCAAACCTAAGTCCTCCACAGGAGCAGTCCACGCTTTTAATCACCAAGCTCTGTAGCTTATCTTTGTAGCTCCCCACCCTCGCAGGCGCCGTCTGCATGCAGTAAAGCACGTGACTCTGAAGTCAGGAGTCCCAACTGCCCCTGAGCTTCCCCCTATACAGCGGGCTGGCAGACGAGGGTCCCAGTCAGCTAACACAGTGCAGCCTCACTGAAGGCACCAGTTCAGCGACAATTACCCTTGGGCTGGGAAGTCTCTCTCCTCGTCCTTGGAACCAGAACCTCTGTCCTTGCATTCTCTGCCTGTGCTGTATTGTTTGTAAAGATTCCCCCCGTATGATGTTAGCACTGTAGGTAGAGACTGGTTGGGACACAACAAAAAAAGTGGTTAGCCATGTTCCAGTGACAATCCTCTTATCCAAACTTTAGACACAGATCCCAATCTAACCCCCGGCCCCAAAGATCAGTACCTTCTTTGCTGGGATGAGGATCAAGTAAAACCATAATATGTGTAAGGACAGTCAGGGATGATCCTTAAATCACAAGGACAGGGCTGACTTGCAATGTGCACACGCATACACAGTGCTTCTGTGGCGTGGTCATCAGTAAGTCAACTAGAAGGGCACAGGAAGTTCCTAACTTCAAATGAGTCTGCATTGGGTACTTACTTTCATAACAAAAAGAATTAGGTCTCTAGCACAGATGCTTTAAATTTTATGTATTCGACCTTCCTAAAGTAAAGATATCCATGTACTAAAAACACTCAATTTTTAATAGTAAAATGTCTCTATGTTGACTGGTACTATCCTTATCAAAATAGTTGTTAAAATAAGTAAGTATGCATGTGTGGTCTCTCTGTATGTGATATATAGATATATATAGATATATATATATCACATACAGAGATATATATATACACATACAGAGATATATATCACATACAGAGATATATATATATCTCTGTATATATATATATCTCTGTATATATATATATATACAGATATATATATATCTCTGTATATATATATATATATACAGATATATATATACATATATACATATATATATACATATATATATATACATATACATATATATTACTTCCGGAGGCATATAATTTTCATCTTGAAGCTGATTGGATGCTCGCCCTGTCTTACAGAGTGTACACCCGCCCTCCCTACCTTGTTCTGACGGTCATGAACGCCGTGTGTATCCTTCTAGAAAAGAAGCCCAACTGGACGACAGCAAGGCTGCTGCTTTCAGACACCAGCTTCCTAAAGCGACTGATCAACCTCGACAAGGACAGCATCCCCGATAAGGTACAGCGCTGAGGGCTAGGGAGTGCGCGCTTGCCGTGTCCGCGTTTACAGACTGCACGGCCAAACAGAGGTGCTAAAGCAGGTCCCGAATTACCAGTGAAAATTAAAAATGGATTTAAAAATGAAATGTATTACGCATGGAAGACGGTGGTAGGAGTTACAGGGGTGCTGGCCGGGTGGTAAGGGGGTGAAGGCTGTCCTCATCAGGCCTGGACAGCACAAGCCTGATCCCCAGAATCCACATAACAGAAGGAGAGAACGGCACTCAATAATACATAAATGAGATTCTAAAACAAGGGCGAGAGAGCAAAGCTAATGGTTTTCTCCCGGAAGTGATCTTCTACAGTCTTCATATTAAAACAGAGACAACATGAAGCAGCCAATCACAGTCAGCCAGCGAATCCTGGTAGTCTGTGCTACTGGGAAACAGAGTCCCACACCAGGAAGATGAAGTGTTTGCCAGAATGTTAGCAGTGATACTCACTGCAGAATTAATGGAACAATTCACTCCCTAAAGAATAATTTACAAATATAGTCCCCTGTGGTTTAAGTGCATCTGAAAAAAAATTGCTTGTATAAAGAAGTGACTAGAAGCCCAGCAGTACTCAGAGTGATGGGAACATATTAATAGTGGCAGGTTGAGAGAGCCACATGCACCCGAGTTATTCGGGAAAGTGGAGTCATTCCCAGGCAGGAGAGGAGATGCCTAGACAGAAAGCGAGAAGGAATCCAAGTCTGAGAAAGACCCTATACCATGTATGGCTCATAAAGGCGGGCGAGAAATTCCACACACTTAACTATAGATTAGTCAGCAGGCCACATGGGAATGGGCGTTGTCTCCTCACAGTGAAGCTCACTAAGAGATTCAGACCTCCTACACACGAAGTTTCCCTAAGCTCAAGTTCCTTTTAAATCTTAGCAAAGTCACAGCAACAGCAACAATGACAGGTGCTCGCCAGAAAGGCTCCCTAGTCTAGGGCCACTTTGAACCCTAGATGAAACTGTGTGTCTTTACCCGCAGCAGTGAAACTCGTCCTGGGAGGAAGAACTGACTCATTCTGATGTACATCTCATGTAGCATGTTCTCCCTAGGTGTTCATGAGGCTCAAGAAGATTTTAAATCTGCCTGATTTCAACCCCAACAAGATTGCTATGGTTTCCGTGGCCTGTTGCTCTATGTGCCAGTGGGTGATCGCTTTGAACAACTACCATGAAGTACAGAAGGTACGTCTCGCTTCCTGATTCTCTGTCGTGGTGTGCAAGGGACCCGGCATCGTTCCGAACGTGATTGGTACTTAGCAGTGCTCAAGTGGACCTCGATTGCCTACTGAAACCCATATGTCTATCATGTCTTGTGCTCATTGGCCTAGACAGAATGCCTCTTTTAAACTTTCTATGAAAACTATGGTACACTTCTATTTGTTCAATTTAGTATTCTGTTTGTAACATACTGCATCCCTTCAGTGCATATATAAAATTCCAGGAAAGTTTTTTTTTTTAAGACTGCTACCTGTGTCTCTCAAGCATAAAGACATTTTAAACCACAAGCCTAACTGTTTAAACCCTTGGGTGTTTTACTCTCGTGAAGGTGGTACGTCCTAAGCAGACGCAAGTGGCAGAGGCTCAGAATGTCCTTCAAATTGCAAAGCAAAGGTTGTTTGAAAAGCAAAGAGGATTACAACTGGTAAGATTTGGGGGTTTTAGTTTTTTTATTATTATTATTTTATTACTTGTTAAACTCACAGTACCTTTAAGAACGGGCAGCTTTTCCAAGGAGCGATCAACAAACCCTCAGGGCTGAGGATAGCGCCCAGCGATAGCGCACTTGTCTTGTAGTACTCGGGCCTGAGATTCCATTCCTAACGCAGCAAGGCTGTGATGGGAAGATACCATTGTTTCAGCAGAGCTCACTCACCAAAAATAAAATGGGAAAAATGGTATAGTTGGGGATGTAATTGTGAAGACTAAGTAAATAACATAGTTCTGACGTGAGTAGCTCCATCCGCTACATAAACATTAACAGCGTCACATAACACCATTTCACCAAAAATCTCTCTAACTTTGATCTACAAAACGATGAGCCTGGATTCGTGTACTCCTCATCCCACTGCCTCTAGTCATCGCTGTGTTAATTCATTCAGTCACGCTCGCTCCTCAGACAGCCAGAACAGGGGCTAAATGGTGGTCCTCACCTGACATTTGACACATTCTGAGCAGATGCCGGGCTGTATAACTCCTGTGGCAAACTCTCTTGTTAAAGTGTTGTGCCTCATTCCGGGCAGAGAGGACTGCATGGGTGGCATGTGTCCACTCTCGGAGCTGCAAGGTTGGCAGTACACTCCATATAGACACACACACACACGCACACACACGTACACACATAGACATATAGAACGTCCATCCATGTGAGTCAGAGGCTAAACAGTCTGATGCTGTCCAGAGGCAGCAAGGACACCTTAGCTCCTCCTGGAAACAGCCTTACAGCTGCACAGTAGGAACCCAGTGGGCCTGCTCAGTGTGTTTCTCAAGGGCACATCCCATGCTACTGCCTGAGCTATAGCATGACTTACTATAGCATATATAGTGAGTCATAGCCACTAGCTTTATAGCTTTTTTTTGTTTGTTTGTTTGTTTTTTTTTTTGTTTTTTTCGAGACAGGGTTTCTCTGTGTAACCGTGGCTCTCCTGGAACTCACTCTGTAGACCAGGCTGGCCTCGAACTCAGAAATCCTCCTGCCTCTGCCTCCCAAGTGCTGGGATTAAAGGTGTGTGCCACCACTGCCCGGCTTACTTTACACTTTTTATGGGAATGTCCTAATACATACCTTCTTCCATTTCTGTCTTTTGTCCATCTGGACTTGAATATTGGAAATACTTCTGAAAATTCTAGAGAACTCTGAGAAATAGGTCTAGAACTTACTAGTCACCCACACCCTCATAGGAACATCCTTTAGGGAGTACAGTGCCCACCATATAACTGTATGTTCAATTTCACAGATATGCCCTGTACTTTAAATAACTGGCCATGAGTAGCAAGGGAAAACAGGAGAAGTGAACAAGCAAAGACAATAGCTAAACGTATAGCCGAGGGGCTGAAGCGGTCACCCATCGGGGCCCTTACAGAGAGCCTGAGGTTTGCTCCCAGGTCTCACGTCAGTTAGCTTCAGGGGTTCTGATACCCTCTTCTGGCCTCTACAACAGCTCCATGGGTGTGCATATACCTACACACACATATATACACAACACACACATAACACACAGCACACACACGCAACACACATATATACATACAACACACACATAATACACACAATACACACACAGCACACATACACACACATATACATACAACACACACACACAACACACATATACACACCACACACACACACAATTAAAAATTAGTCCTACCACAGACAGCTCATAATGGATATATTTTTACAAAATATATTTTTGTAAAGTTTAGCTTCATACTTTTAGAAAAACAATACCTAAAAAAATAAGGAAAAATGTACAGATCATAGTAAATATAATTCTTTATATATAATTTTATATATGTAACATACTTACATGTTACATAAGTTAGATATATAATTTCACACTATATCTGCAATATCACATCTATATATATATATTTACATTTATATACACACACTATATTCAAGATCTCATGCCACACCCTCTGTGTTAGCTTTTTATCATTATTTCAGAAACCTGACATACTCAAATGTATAAAGTCAAGACAAAAAAGGTTGGATTTTACTCTGATTTAGTCCATGGTCATTGGACCCTACTGCGTTGGGCCTGTGTGGCACAGTATACGATGCGGGAACGGAGAGACCGGCTCACTTCATGGTGGCTAGAAAGCAGCTCAGGGTGAAAAGAAGAGCTGCGGGCTCTGATAACTCCTCAGACAGGCATGCTGCCTGTTAACCTCCCTCCACAGGTCTTACCTGCTAAAGGTTCCTCACCTCCTAACAGTACCACAGGTTGGGGAACCGCCTTTACGACATGGGTCTCTGGGGAAGGTTCCATACTCAGACCACAACACCAGCAAAACATGGTTTCTCTGGATTTCTCTGGATAGCCTACAGGCTGTCTCAGGCTATCCCTCTATCCTAACCATCTCTTCCTCAGGTCTGCTCAGCACATTTGGAGTGGGAAAGGTCAGCTGTTTTCTTTCTTTATTTGAAACAGTAATCCAGGGTATGCTCACACTGCCCTTGAATGTATGATGCTCTCTCCTGTAGCTCCTGAACACAGGCTTGTGTATTAGTGCCCTTGGTCTTATACAGCACCAAAAATTAGTCCTAGATGCTCTCGCACCAAGTGCAGGCAGCGTTTCACAGCACTGCCGGGCGGGCGGGGGGTCGTTCATGCAGTCCACCTGGGGGGGGGGGCTTCCTCCTGGAGAGGTGACAGGCAAGCCTTTTGTGGCTGACACTGAGTGGGACTCAGTGATGACTGAACTGTCTTTCAGATTGGAGAACATCTGCAGTTCTTACACACATCCTACAGAGATATCGTTACTGAGAAGCATCAACTGGCAATTCGGAAAAAGCTGGCCACCAAGCGGCTCCAGTGTGCCTCGGTCCTGCTGACCGTCCTGGGGGACGAGAAGGCATGGCTTCCCTTGGCTTTTTATCCCCTCTCCTAGTCCTCGTGCGATTCAACAGACCCCAGCCAGCACTTCACCTGGGGCTCTGTCACACTCCTCCTATAGAACTGTCTTAGTACCCAACTGCCTATGAAGATCTGGAGAACATACATACCTACTCCAATAAAACAAAGGCCAGCCCCCTCCCCCACATCCCCACACCCCACACACACACACCCCACCCCCGTCACTAAGGCAGCAGCATGTCCTCAAAGTGTATGGGTGCAGACAAGAGAGCAGCTTTCATTAGAAGAGGAAGGGAAAGCTCTCTTGTTCTGTGGGTCTTCTAGCCCCTTTCTTCTGAGTTTCAATTGTTTCTAATTCCCTCCTAGTAAGCTAGCTAAAATCTTGATTTAGCTACACCCCACCCATCCCAAAGGATATTACAAAATTCTCACCATAAATCTGTTATAATTATTTAAATGCATATATTGTGGAAGGCTAAGTACAGGGATGGGTGTGATATAAATATATTGTGTCACATCAACCAAGGGAAACTGCCATCCCCAAAACCTGACTGGTTTCCCCGAGGGTCCAGTGGCTTCTGGGTGCTGGGGAGCACCAGGGTTCCTCCTGGTCTTAGGCTCCTGGGGAGCACGTTTCTGCTAACCGAGCTGTAGCCAGTGACCAAGCAAATACATGCACGATACTCTCTGCCCTCCAGCTTCCTCCTCTGAACACCAAGTCAGTGGCGTTCTTTGAAAGTTTTAAAAGTTTCAAAGAAACTTTTCTTCGTTTGTCTGTTTGTTTGTTTGTTTTGCGATAGGATCTCACTGTGTAGCTCCAGCTAGCCTGGAATCAACTATAGAAGCCAGTGCTGGCCTTGAAATCACAAAGATCCACCTGCCTCTGTATATCACCATGCCTAGCTCAGGGATATTTTTAGGGGGCGGGGGGACAGTGAAGTGTCAAGTAAGAACATCAAGATAAAGTATCTGTGAATACACAGCAGAGGACTGGGGGAATGATGGAGCACCAATAATAATATAATGTGATTCTGCTTGCTTGCCAATTTTGTGAGACAAGTTCTCATGAAAAAGCTAGCCTTGACCTCATTATCAGGACTAGTTTTCCTCTCAGAAAACAGTTCTCTGGCAGGAGGCAGGGTAAGATTTTTGTAGTCTGTCTACTTCTGTTTCAAAGCTAACAGGATTGTTATTCTACCTGAATGAGATTTTTCTCCTGGTCTCTATAAGAAATTAGCTTGCCAAGTGGTTTCAGGCAGCATATGACAGAACCCCAGTGAAAGCCATCTTCCAGCTCCGTCACCCTCGCTAGCCTGCACTCGAGGGCGGTGTTCCCTCTTGAGTGCTGAGTTTGCAGGTATGTGCCACCACACCCATCCCGGCCAATTTTAAATGTTATTCACTTGAGAACGGTAATAGCAATGACATATGCAATGTAGAGACCATTCATTTTAAAGTGTCTCATAGTATCGGGCTAGGGAGATGGCCCAGAGAGGCAAGTGCCTGCATATGTGTGAAGCACTGAGTTTAGATCGTCAGCACCCATGTAAAAGTACACCTGTACCCCAGGGCTGGAGAGAAGAAACAGGTAGGTCCTAGGTGCTCGCCGGTTAGCTGGTGTAGCCCAAGCCCTTGAGCTCCAGGTTCAGTGAGAGATCTGTCTCAATCATAATAATGATGATAATGAGTAGATTAGGCTAGGGAGATTGCTACATGCACTCACACACGCACTCACACACATGCACAGATGGGGAAGAGCACATACACACATACACACACAAATATACACTACCCACACACATAAATATTTCATAGCATCAGCTCATAAATATTTCATAGTACCAACTCAGTAACTCGAATCTTATCTTGACACTCAGATTCGATGGCAAGAAACAATTAACGAGATAGACAACAAGTTGAAGGGCATCTGTGGCGACATCCTCCTCTCATCCGCGTGCCTCGCCTACCTCGGAGTCTTAACGCCAGAATTCCGTCAACTGGTGATGCAGAAATGGAAAGACTTCTGCACTCAGTCCGAAATCCTCTTGTCACCAAATTTTTCCTTAACTGACGTGATGGCAGAAAAAAATGAGGTAGTAACATAAATCTCTTACCCAATTAAGTGGCCGTTGGTAGTGGTTGGGTTTGAGGGGTGTGTGTAGTTTTTTTAGCATTGATATTTTCCCTAAATTATTATGACAGTCTTTTCTTTTTCCTTTTTTACTTACAGATCTAGCACCTCAGTTTTCTCCATCTATCCTGTTTTACATTCTCTAGTAAGATTTGGAGAATATTATTCTTCCTATCTAGCTCCTACCAGTCTGCTGACATGAATCTAGCCAGTTCCTCTCTCTAAAACTCCATGTATTAATAAATTTAGTGCCATTTTTTGATTGGGTGCATTCTTAACCATAGCCAAAAGCACAGACCTATATTTACCAATAGATACCTATTATCTATATAAGTCCTTTGGTGGTATTTAACAGATTGAAAAGGAGAAATGGCTGCTACTGTTTAATCCTCAGCATTTCAGATTGGCTCCTTCAGTAATAACTCTACATGCATGGGCCTTTCAACCCATGAGGTCTTAGGAGGAAACACCAGCTTCTTCGTTTCATAATGAATAACCATCTAACCCCAAACACACCGTGATCACATTGGATGTGCATAGACTAAATGCTCCAGTTAACAATTCAAAACCTTAAGAGCATAGAATAGTTTATATCAAAGCACAGGACAGAACACATCTAAATATTAGGATTGAGAATTTTTTTAACAAGGAGAAAACGTTCCATGGATTACAGATAAAAGTGAAACAGCCTCTGCACCCCAGAAAGGGGGAGCTAAAGTTTAAAAAGTTTCTTACTTTGAACTAAGGGACGGGTTTGATTCTCCAGAACTATGTTAAATAACTCTAAACTTGTATACTGATAACATGACTTCAAATATTAAGCAAACATTCCCTGAAAACTACAGAGAAAACAGATAAAGTACTGAGGTGGTTTCAGTGGTGTCTCCTCCATGGACTCATGTAGCTAAATACTGGGTCCCTAGTTGGTGGCACTCTTTGGAGACGCTCACATGAGCGGCTGGAGGGGTGCATTGAGAGTAAACAGGTTCGCCTACTTCCTTCCGCTTTGCTCTCTGCCTGAAGCCTGTATCTGAAGAGGTGAGCCCTCAGCTTCCTGCTCCTGCCTGGCCTGATGCTTCTTGGCTCCTGTCTGTGAAGACGCCATGACCAAGACAACTCTTATAAAAGAAAACATTTATTGGGGCTGGCTTCCAGGCTCAGAGGTTCAGTCCATTATCATCAAGGCGGGAGCATGGCAGCGTCCAGAAAGGCATGATGCAGGAGGAGCTGAGAGTTCTACCTGGAAACGGGCCCCCGCCTTTATGTTTCTTTTCCGTTTCCACCACGTTTTAAATTACTCATCATAACAAAAATCCAACTTGCTTTAAATTGTTTGTTCCATCCATCCGTCCTTTTAAGGAATATTTGTCAAAAGCAATGATTTTGACACATCTTTCATGACCCTTTACCGGCCTTAAGGTCGGGCTGGAGCTTCTGAAATGGTGGAAATACTAGTGTTTCTATTTCAGATCCGCCGGTGGCATAATCAAGGGCTGCCTCTTGGCCAGCACTCGGCAGAAAATGCCATCTTGATGAAAAGTACGAAGCAGTGGCCCCTGCTGATCGACCCACACAAGCAAGGGCTCTACTGGATCCGCCAGATGGAAGGGTTCAGGCTGCAAGAGATTTCCGCTCAAGACAGCAATTACACCAAAAAACTTGTGATTGCTATGCAGGCAGGAGACTCTGTCCTCCTGCAGGTATGTGGGCTGTATAGCCTGGCTCCTGCTTTCTATAACAAGTCTTGTTATGATGTGCAGTGAGCACAAAGACTGGAGGTTTCAAGTGTCCATGTCTTTGTTAAATAAACGCATACAGAATTGCATTCATACACATGCACTGTATATGTGAAATATATGTGCCCACATGTGCACATATATACATATAGCTCACTACTTTTATGTATTGTGTATGTATTATATATGTGCACACATATACACATAGCTTAGTTCTCTTATATCTCTCTTTCTGTGCTGGCATCAGCAATGTGTCTTTTTAACTTAAGATGATTTTGTGTGTGTGTGTGTGTGTGTGTACGTGCACATGAGCGTGCATGCACACACATGTACACACATGTGTGTCTATTGTATTTTTTTCAGCATGTCCCTGAAACATTCCCTCCCAATTTGAGGGCAATGCTAAAGAAGGATATTTGCCAGAAAAGAGGGCAAAATTACATCAGAATTGATGATACTGAGATCGAATACAATACAGATTTCAGGTACTGTCTCTCATAGTCAAAGCTATACATGTGTCTTCTTTTTTTAGGATACATCACATTGAAAGCCACGACTTCAGTCCTGAGGGAGAAGGGTATCTGTACCATGAACATTCCTTTTGGTTTTGTGGGTTGTGGCTGCCATCGACATTCAGAAAGAGAGTGGGTTTTATCAGTGTTGTCAGACTGTACCTGAAGGGAACTGTAACCCAGACTGGAGCTGAGCAGGAAGTCAAGAGGCCGGAAAGCCTGACCCACTTAGCAAAGGGATCTGATTTGACCCCACAAACACAGATAACGTGGCACGATAAGCTTTGGCCACTTTAAGAAACAAAAATCCAGGGCTGACATGGTGGCTCAGTCAGTAGTTTTTGCTGTGAACGTATGAGCATCTGGGTTCAGAACAGGCATGTGTATAGGCTGACATATCCTTGTAACCTCAGCACTGGGAAGGCAGAGACAAGACAATCCCTAAAGTCCAATGGCCAGTCATCCTCACCTTCTGAGAGATCCTGCCTCAGAAATAAGGTGGAGAGTGTCTGAGGAAAATTACTTGACGTCAGCCTCTAGCTTAGACAGACAGACAGACAGACAGACACACACACACACACACACACCTACACAACACATATAAGCAAACATACAAAAATTCATATTTAATATTTGGAACAAGAAGAGATTTTGCCTAAGGGGGCAGGAAAATGGGGCTCTGGGGCAGCAACAGAGACCTCACCTCAGATGAACAGTAATTGGGATGCTGGGCTTCTCGACGGACAATCACCAAAGCCACCAGGCTGGAGACTTAGAGGTTCTTTGTCTCTTAAATTCCATGGGAAACAGCAAGGGCAATTTTTGGAAAGAAATGCACTCTAGGCTCCTAGGTGAGACATAAGAGAGGAAAGCAAATGGAGCTCCCGAGTAGCAAGATCAGGTCACAAGGCTGTGTCGTCACCAAGGATCCTCATCTAGGGGCTCATCTGGGTCACTCACTCATCCCACCCACAGGGTGTTATCTCTAAGAAAGATAACAAGAAGACAGAACGGTAACCAGAGCCCCTAAACACATTTGATGTTTTGGTCTCTGACCAGGACTGAAGTGTGGTTAGAATCTGGTCTCTGTTCAAGGACAAGAATCAGTTCTGCTCACTTTTGAGGTCCTTGTCCCTAGACTGCCTGGCAGGCTTCTCTACCAGGAAGCCACCTCCCACTCTGCAACTTCACGAAGAGAAGTTGGAGGTGGCATTCGACATCCACGGAAACTCAGTTCCCAGGAGAGCAGCCTTTTGGGCCGTGGGAGACCATTGCTTCTTTGTGGGCAGAAGCAGGAGAGTCACAGCAACTGTGGCCAACCGGATACCAAGAGGGTGGGGAGAGGGTGATGATTTAAAAGGTGAGACTTGGGAACAGAACGAAATTCTCTCTGGCCATGCCCCAGCCTCAGCCTTA
This sequence comes from Tokudaia tokunoshimensis, assembly GCA_036184795.1. Lineage (NCBI taxonomy): Eukaryota > Metazoa > Chordata > Mammalia > Rodentia > Muridae > Tokudaia > Tokudaia tokunoshimensis. The sequence continues at coordinate 13,665,074 of BTHU01000013.1, read as the reverse complement.
CCTTTTATAAATAGAGTAGAGCACGCCCCTGCTCTAGTTAGCTGCTACATAAACAAGATAAGACCTAGAATCTCAGTCCTCACAGCTTCTCTAAGCCACCACCACCCTTTGCCCTCCCCTCCCCTCTCCTCCCCTCCCCTCCCCTCCGCCCAGGGGCTCTTCCACCAGAGTCCAGAAAGTCCCAGGAGCTGACACCTCTTGACCCAAATTCCGCTGTCTTATGCCCTCAGCATAGAAGCCACTCTTTACAATGATCTAGTGGCGTCAAAACTCCTAGAACCATTTGCCTTTCCCCTGCCTTAGATTAAATAAACCCAGTGAGGATATAATTTATGGCTGTTTTTAAAGTCTTAAATACAGACTTGCTCACGTAGAACAAACCAAGAGCATACACTGAGCTCAAAGATGAATAACACTACAAATGGATTTTTTCACTTCCAGGAAAATGCAGTTTATATTATTCAAACATTTTGGTTTCATTGTTTTCTTCTGCAAGCTCTTTGAATAACTAGTGTCTTTCACATTTTTAGGTTGTACTTATCTACGGAACTAGAGAACCCCCATTTTTTCCCATCAGTTTATAACTTTGTTACTATTATCAACTTCACGGTAACGTTCCAAGGCTTGCAAGATGAGCTCCTATCTACAGTAGTAAGTCACGAAGTTCCTCATTTAGAAAATCAACGTGCCCGGTTACTGGAGAGTATTTCCCTTGATGCTATAACTCTGGAGGAGCTGGAGGATAAAACACTGACTTTACTCCAGAAAACAGAAGGTGAGGAAGGAAACTTGGTACAATCAAGATACTTGAAGTCAAGAAGAAAGTCATGAGTTTCTTTTCTGATTGGTACCAAAACTGCCGAGCCTCCATTAGTACCAGATAACCAGTCAGAATGGGTGAGGCCTGCGCATTTCAGTGTTCACATCATGTCTATAAACTTATTGTACTTTTTTCTCTTGTTTTTTTTTTTTTAATACAAATGTCCAGAGAGGCACCTGACGGACCTTGAATGTCACAGGCAGGTTCTGACTTCTATTACTTTTTTGTTTGGCTTTTTAAAGAAGGATCTATGCAGTCCATGCTGGCCTCGAGGTGGCATTACTTCTGCCGTAGCCTCCTGAGTGCTGGAATTGGAGCCTGAGACCACCCCCCCCCATGTGGATTTACTTTTCATATTCACTGTAATTAATTAGTTACTTGTTGGTCTAATCTAAAGGGGCATGGCCTGGAGTAAAAGTCTGGTGTTACCAGATCCTTTACCAAAATAACCTAAAAAACTAGGAAGCTGGAGAGATGGCCCCACAGTGAAGATCACTGACTGCTGCTCTTCAGAGGACCTGGGTTTGGTTCCCAGCACCCTCTTGGCAGTCCACAGCATCTATAAACTCAGTTCCAGGGGACCTGATGCCCTCTTGTGATATCAATGAGTGCTGTACTCACATGGTACACAGACATACATGCAGGCAAAACATTCACATGTGTAAAATAAAAATAAACAAATCTTTAAAATAAAAATTAAAAAACAAAAGTTCATCAATAGTAGGCATGGCTACATTTTTTGTCTCATAATTGTCATGTCAGGGCGTCTCATTTATTTGTTTGTCTATTTGTTACGCTACAGACCCTTTGCAAATGTATTATGGCTTCTGGTTTCATGTTTCTATGATATTCTCGACTGTGCAAATGAGTGGATCTCTGTGTCTTCCTCTGTGTCCTGTGCCTTCTCTGGGGCTCGCGTCCTTCATTTTGCTTTATCCTATTATGACATATTTATTTTTATTTTATTTTATTACATTTTATTTTATTATTAGCCCTTAGAAGCCAGTTTGTTTTCTAATGAGAGACAGAAAGGGGTGTGCCCAGATGGGAGGGGAGGTGGGGAGGATCTGGGAAGAGAAGAAGGGAGACTATAACAGGGATGTATTATATTTAAAAAAAAAAAATTTTCAATAAAAGAAAAATAAAAACCTTGATGGGGTTTGAAGCACTTCTGAGTAGTCTGCAGTGCATGTACAGTTGATCCAGCATTACTCAGAGGCACAGCACTGACATTCTATGAACCACTCAAATGAAACAAGTGAGAATAGTTTAACACCCATCAGAGAAGCACATGTGTTTATTGTGCCTTGATATTTTTATGTTTATGCTCTGCCAGGCTTTTGTTTTATTAGAGTATTGAGATAATTTTAGCTGCTAACATTTACTAAAAATTATTTTTAATAAAAAAAAAATAATTCCTGCCAGGCCGTGGTGGCGCACACCTTTAATCCCAGCACTTGGGAGGCAGAGACAGGTGGATTTCTGAGTTTGAGGCCAGCCTGGTCTACAGAGTGAGTTCCAGGACAGCCAGGGCTACACAGAGAAACCCTGTCTCAAAGAAACCAAAAAATAAATAAATCCTTCTTTAAGTGTTTTATTTTGTAACTTCATGTGTTTGAGAGGAATGTGCAGGTGCCTGCAGAGCCCGGAAGAGGAGGTAGAGGGAGATCTGAGCCAGGAACTGGGCATGAGTGCTGAAAACAGGATGGTGGTTCTCTGTGAGAGTGGTATATGCTCTGAATCCACGAGCCATCTCTCTAGCACCCATACCTGTTCTTTTAAAATTTAACTAAAAAGCCAGGTGTGGTGACATGTGCCTTTAATATCACCTCTCGGGAGACAGAGGCAATTTGGGTCTCCGTGAATTCAAGTTAAGCCTAGTCTACATTGCAATATTGGTCTCCAAAAAGGAAGGAAGGAAGGAAGGAGCAAGGAAAGAGAGAAAAGAAAGTCTGTACTGAAAATCCGAGAGGTGCCTTGAAATAGGGAGCTTCTTGGACCAATGTGCAGCTTGGTCAAGAGTGGCAATCTGATAACGGCTGAGGAGTGACCCTCACTGGTCAAAGAAAATAGGAGAGTCTACTACAGAAAATAAGAGTATGCTTGCTGTGGTCTGGATTGGGAGATGGGCTAGTGATCAAACCCCAGGGTCTTGTACATGCAGGTAAATTCTCCAACCACTGAGCTATGTCCCCAGCCCCCCCGCCCCGTGGTCAAATGTACTATTTATGATGAAATTGTTACTATAATAAAAATAGAATTCAGAAAGAATTTTAAAAAAGGAGTGGGGAGTAGAACCTGCATACTGCCAATCCTACTCCTTATGAACATGATATGTTCATCTCAAAACTCTCCCCCGAAGTCCGTGCCCACGAGTGGCTCTGTCCTTACTTTTTCTGAGCTCCTCTTTCTCTCCTAATCCTCATGTTTCAGCCTAAATTAAACTTTCTCTAATGAAACTTCCAACTCGACAAAACCGACCTACAGCCCGCAGTGAAAACTCTCACAATGCCCAGAGCAGGAAAGTTGCTATTTCAAGAGGTTTTCACTTAAATTCGTGTTTTGTTCATTTTTAGGAAGTGTGTTAGATGATGAAGAGATTGTAGAAACCCTGAGAAAATCCAAAATGACTTCAAATGAGATTTCCAAACGTATCAAAGAAACAGAAAAGGCAGAAAGCAAAATTCAAGCAACCCGCAAGAACTACCTGCCCATCGCCACTAGGGGCGCCCTGCTTTACTTCGTGGTGGCCAGCCTCTCGCAGGTGGAGTACATGTATCAGTTCTCCCTGGAGTGGCTCCGCCAGGTTTTTGTTTCCTCTACAGTTTCCAAACCCAAAGAAGAAAAGCATGATTGGAAGACAGATGAGGCTTCTCAGGAAAAAGCCGATGAGGTTTCCCTAAGTCCCTCGGAGCAAGAGAGTCTGGAGAGTGAGAGAAATCCCTTAGCCGAGAACATCAAAACTGCAATAGACACGCTGACACGGAATGTGTTTAAGGCAAGCTACCCTGGCACGGTGGGTTTTCCAGCCCCGCTTCTCAGGCTCGTGTGACGGTTGTGGTTTCTGTAGGTGGTCTCCTCGGCTCTATTCAATGAGCATAAACTCTGCTTCTCCTTCCGACTCTGCACCACCATCATGAGAAATAATTCCAGTGACACTCTGATGACAGATGACATAGGATTTCTACCAGAAGAGGAATGGAACATCTTTTTATATACTGGCATTTTGATAAATATTAAAAATATACTATCCAAGCCTAGACTTAATAGTAAGTAGAAGTAGTTTCAATGGATATGGTTTAAAAAAACATACTAAAATATGTTTCCTTGTAAAATATTGAAAGGCTCTGGGAGTTTCTATTCTGTAATTGAGCCAAGTGCTATGTCAGATTCACCAGTGTGTGAGCATGCGGTCACACGCAGTGCTTTATTTGTTTGCTTGTGAGAAAACATCTCACTATGTAGCCAGGCTAGCCTAGAACTCATGAACCCCCTGACTCATTTTTGAGTGAGTGAGTGAGTGAGTGAATAAGTAATAAATAAATCCTAACTGGCAAGATCACGGTGGTCTTAATGTAAAGCAGAATACCTAGTTGTAGTGGATAGGGACACACACTGATTACCATGCCATCAGGCCCCTTCCTGAATAATAATATTTCTTTACTTACTATTGAAAATTTGAGCCATAAAGCATAGCTATCTGTGGTAGTTTAAGTAAGAGTGGGCCCCAGAGGCCTATATGTTTGAATGCTTGGTCCCCAGTTAGTGGAACTGTTTAGAAAGGATTAGGGGGCATGGCCTTGTTGGAGGAGCTGCATCATTGAGGGTGGGGTTTAAGGTTTCAAAAGCCCCCACAGTCTCCCCGGCCCTCTTTCTCCCTCTCTCCTCCACCACCTTGTGGATCAGGATGTAAGACTCCAGCTACTGCTCCAGCCCCATGCCTGCCTGCTTCCTGCTGTGATGGTCACAAACTGACCCTCTGAAACTGTAAACAGGACTCCAGTTAACAGCTTTGTTTTAAAAGAGTTGCCTTGATCATGGTGTCTCTTCACAGCAATAGGACAATAAGTGAGACACTGTGCTTACTTGATGACGGAATCTTTTTTTCTTTTCATTTGTTTTGTTTTTCAAGACATGGTAGATTTAGCTGTCTTGGAGCTCATTCTGTAGACCAGGCTGGCATCAAATTCAGAACTCAGAGATCAGCCTTTCTCTGCTTCCCAAGTGCTGGGATTAAATGTGTGTGCCAACACTGCCCATCATGACTGAACCTCTTAAGATCTGTGGTGTATCAGAATCAATGCTGAGAAGGAAATGTATGATATAAAGATATAAAAACAGATCTCAGGAATGGAGAAATGGCTCAACAGTAAGAACATATACTGCTCTTACAAAAGATTCCAGTTTGGTCCCTAGTACCCACCTCAGACAGATCACAATTGCATGTAACTCCAGTTCCTGCACATACGTGCACATACCCTCATACAGGCAGACACACATACCAACAAGTTAAAAACTACAAATAGCCGGGCAGTGGTGGCGCACGCCTTTAATCCCAGCACTTGGGAGGCAGAGGCAGGAGGATTTCTGAGTTCGAGGCCAGCCTGGTCTACAAAGTGAGTTCCAGGACAGCCAGGGCTACACAGAGAAACCCTGTTTCAAAAAATCAAAAAAAAAAAAACAAAACAAAAAAAAAACCTCAGCAAAAACTACAAATAAATGTTTAAAAATGAAAAGATCTCCGAACAGGAAAAAAAAAATTCTACCTCAAGAAATGTTTTTTAAAAAGAGCACCAAAGTGAATGTCTCCCACTTCCTCATTTAAAACATGTTATAAGACTGCATTACCATTGAATATTATGTTCACATAAAACAGATAAGGGGCTGGGAAGCGATCAGTGGTTAAGAGCGCATATTGCTCCTAAAGAGAGCCCAGGTTCGGTCCCCAGCACCCACACTGGGCAGCTCACAACTGCCTGTAACTCCAGCTCTAGGAGATCTGATGCCCTCTCCTGACCTCTGAGGGCAACTGCACTCTCCTGCATGTCCTCCCACACAGACATGCACATATATACATGTGTTTAAAATAAAATTTTAAATAATTTAAAATAAAATATTTTAAAATAAAAATAGATCTTTAAAAAAGAAAAAGAAGTCAATGCCATAGAATAGAGAGCCCAGAAATTAACTCTCATATATTTGCATTCAATTATTGGGAAAACTGAATGGGGACATATAAAAGGCTGAATGAAGCTGGACCTTTATTTATACCAAACACAAGCATTAAGTCTAAAGGGATTAGAGATGTAAATGTCAGTCCTGAGGCTACAAAACTTCCAGCAGAGGGAGGATGGCTCAGTTGGCAAAGGTCCTTCTGTGCAAACATGAGTGACTAAGTTCAGACTCCCAGTACCCACGTTCAAAAGCCAGGCACAATTACGTGTGCTTGTGGCCAAGTTCCTCGGCCAGTCCGCGGTGCCGGCTCTGTGAGCTTCAAGTTCACTGAGAGATGCTATTTTAAAAACAGAGATGGAAAATGGCTGAGCAATATCACCAGCCATTGCATGTACACACATGTACAAGCACATCCACATGAACATAGCACACACGCACACACACATGCACACACGCACACACATACACCACACTCAAACACACCACACACACACACACCAAAAGTCCTAACAGGTGACAAAGAAAAATGTCTATGTTATTGGTATTAGTCACTAGTATAAAACACCTAAAAGAAGTCAATTCAGGAAGGAGGAATTATTTAGGTTCACTTTCAAGGGTGTTACACTTTCAGGGCGTGTAAATCTGAGAATGAGAGCAGGGCCTTTCCAGCACAGCTCATCCACACCCCAGTGGATCCGGAAGCAGCAAGCCTAGGCCAGAGCCAGAAGCAGAAGGAGACTTTCACTGTTAAGACCCACCCAACTAGCAGGCCCTTCCTTGTAAGTCCCAGACAGAGCGGCTGGCTACGGACCACCCTTCCTCGTGTGTGCCTGTGAGGAACACTGGCTGTGGTAGTGGCCCCTAACCTTTATAAACTCCTGGTAGAATTGTAAATATGAAGAATAGAATGACATTTCCCCAAAACATTAAAGACAGAAAAAAAAATCAGTTAGCTAAACAGTCCCACTCCGGGTACATGTCCAAAGGATTGTGGCTGAATCTGGAAGACATGTTGGAAGTTGTATTCATAGCGGTGCATTTATGACATCAGACTGGTGTATGCAGCCACGTGTCTGCCAATGGATGGGGGGGGGGATAAGCAAATTTTGACACTAATGCAATTGGAATGGAATTTAAAAGAAAGGAAGAGGCAGGAGGATTTCTGAGTTCGAGGCCAGCCTGGTCTACACAGTGAGTTCCAGGCCAGCCAGGGCTACACAGAGAAACCCTGTCTCGAAAAACCAAAAAAAAAGAAAAAGAAAGTATTTAACTTAAGCCGGGCAGTGGTGGCGCACGCCTTTAATCCCAGCACTTGGGAGGCAGAGGCAGGCGGATTTCTGAGTTCGAGGCCAGCCTGGTCTACAAAGTGAGTTCCAGGACAGCCAGGGCTACACAGAGAAACCCTGTCTTGAAAAACAAAAAAAAAAAAAAAAAAAAAAAAGAAAGGAAATCCCATTACATATTAGAGCGTGACTGAGCCGCAATGACATTTGTTGAATGAGGTAAGACAGTCACAAAAATACAAACACCACTCTACGAGGTGTCTGAGGACATCAGTTCATGTAAACAGAATAGGCTGTTGGCCACCATAACTTGGAGGAGGGGAGGGAGTTGTATGTAGGACTGTAGGACGGACAATACTGAGCCCTGTGCTGAAAGGGTTGAAATGGTCAGCACTGTCATTTTTCCCATAGCAAAATGTATCCAGTTAGTATGTCTGTCTATCGTGGTTCTGGAGACAGAACTCATGGCCTCATGCATGCTAGACAAGCTTCCCGCCACTGGGCTGCGTCCCCAGCCCCTCTCGCTGATTTTTGGATATGAAGCCGCTCTTTGCTCAACAATAAATACCTGCCAGTTATCTCCTCTGTAATGAGTCACTGGAAGGTGCAGGGTTTCTTTCTCCTGTGACCGGTTTCCCTTCTCTATTAGGTATATTTGAGATACGGAGAAAGGGGCATCTCCAGTGGGTGCCAGATCTGAGGTGGAGGCAGTGCCAGTACATCAGCAACCACATGGAGCCCTTCTCCCTTCTGTGCAAGTCACTCCTGTCAAATGAACAGCAGTGGAACGCCTTCAGGGAAGCTAAGGCCGTGTATTCTCTAATGAGCCAGCCTTTCTTCTCAGTTGCGCCTTCACCTCAGAAAAATCCCACATCGGCAAAGGAGGGTAGGAACCCTTAGCTCTTTAACCCAATCTTACCAAACGTGTGCATGCATGTGCGGATTTTCAGTGTGTAAAAGGAAGATCATGAGCCTTGTGCGGTGGTGCACACCTCTAACCCCAGCCCTCGGGAGGCCGAGGTAGGTACATCTCTGAATTTGAGGCCAGCCTGGTCTACAGAGTAAGTTCCAGGGCAGTCAGGGCTACACAGAGAAGCTCTGTCTCAGACAAACAAACCCAAAAGGTAGATCCCACCAAATGGAAGCAAGGATGTTGCTGTGTTCTGCATGGCACATTTGAGTCTAGTCCAGCCTCACAATTACCTTAGCAAGGGATTTTTATGAATTTCACTGTTTAGGTGAGAAGCTGGTAGGATTTCTGACATTTGGAAACATTAAATATGTCAGGATATCATTACACCACACTGGGTGGTTCTGAACCTTGCATCGGGAGGGAGCCTTCATGGATTCCTCATTTGTGGGGCAGACATGTTCTAAAAGTTACATAGGACCTGAACACACAGCCCAGTAGGAGAGCATTTGCCCAACATAGCAAGGTACCTGGGTTCAGTCCCCAGGACATGAAAAGAAAGAAAAGATACCTAGGAAAAAAGCTACAATAAGACCAGGGAAGAGCTACACAGGAAGTGGGTCTTTAAGGGCTGCAATTTTGTCATAGCTACTCTCTCCTTTCTGCTTTGAACTCTGCTCTCCGTTTTTCTCACCCCCTTTCCCTATGATACCCGGCCCCGACCTTTTTATTTTTGCAAAGAACTTCAAGTTTACCCAGTCATGACTGAACTTACACATACCAAGGAACTTCTTTGTTAAGTCGGAATATTAGTACATTCAAAAAATGTTTTTATATCATCCAAGTTACAAGTAAAGTTAGATGTTGGGGAAACGCCAACATCTGTTGGCTGTATGTGCTGTGTGTGCTGTGTGTGCTGTGGGTGCTGTATGTGCTGTATGTGCTGTATGTGCTGTGGGTGCTGTGGGTGCTGTGGGTGCTGTGTGTGCTGTGGGTGCTGTGTGTGCTGTGTGTGCTGTGTGTGCTGTGGGTGCTGTGTGCTGTGTGTGCTGTATGTGCTGTGTGTGCTGTGTGTGCTGTATGTGCTGTGGGTACTGTATGTGCTGTGTGTGCTGTGTGTGCTGTGTGTGTTGTATGTGCTGTGTGTGCTGTGTGTACTGTGTGTGCTGTATGTGCTGTGTGTGCTGTGTGTGCTGTATGTGCTGAGTGTGTTGTGTGTGCTGTGTGTGCTGTGTGTGCTGTGTGTGCTGTGTGTGCTGTGTGTGCTGAGTGTGTTGTATGTGCTGTGTGTGCTGTGTGTGCTGTATGTGCTGTGTGTGCTGTGGGTGCTGTATGTGCTGAGTGTGTTGTGTGTGCTGTGTGTGCTGTGTATGCTGTGTGTGCTGTGTGTGTTGTATGTGCTGTGTGTGCTGTGTGTGCTGTGTGTGCTGTGGGTTCTGTATGTGCTGTGTGTGCTGTGTGTGCTGTGTGGTGCTTGCTCATAGGAGCACCAGCTGTGGCTGGAAACAAGACCTGGAGGGCACCCGCTCATAAAGCAAGACTATCACCACAGTTAAGAGAGGCCTGTGATAAACCTCTGTCAGTGTAACATCTAAGTTTTCAAACTTGTTGCAATCTTGTTTGAGCTTCTGTGGGGCTTCATTTCCCAATGGGTTTTAGGCATTGTGAGTAAACATCTCTTACGTATTTACTGACACTCGAAAGAGGTGCTGACTAAGGCCTTTGCTCCAGGTCCTCCTATAGCTTTTGTATCCCAGGGTCACATCCCCAGCCACATCCCGATCCACCCATGTCATTCAGACCCACTTGTACTTCCTGATGAAGGATGGTTAGTGATGCCCCAGGTCCAGGGAATAACACTTATTTAGTCTGCCATGTTTCCTCCCATGACTTTATAATGTAAGTTTGTATCGTAATGTATTGTAGTGGCACAATGTCCTGTCCCTAATTTCATTTTCTTTCTCTTGATGACATCTAGCTGAACTTCTGGATGAAAACGATGAAATGTTTAATCCTATAACTTTTCCTTGGGAAAATCTCACTCAATTTCAAAGGCTTATCTTGGTAAGATATGCTAAGTCAAAAGATTAAGATAAGTAAATTTATTGGTAGTTTGAACTCCTCACAATTAATTTTATAAACAAAATATACTTGACTTCTGAAAGTTAAGGTTTACTAAGCCTCAGTGGGGGGAGAGCACCAGCATTCCACCCTGATGTTCTGTGGTGCGGTGACTGTGCCCCTCATCCATCCACTGTGGACAAGAGGAAGCCCTGAGGGATGAACTGAGTCACCTGCTGGCTGCCACCATTGTCTCCCTGTTCTTTTGAGACCCACCCCCCCAACCCACCTCCACCCCACCCCCACTCCCCAGCCACCCACCCCACCCCGCCTAGAGCACTTAGTTTCTGCCTTCCTCCATGTTGTAATTACAGGAACAGAATCAGTCCTTTAAAGAGAAGGCAGCAACTGCCCAATCTGGTTATGACTGGTCATGTGTCTGATCCCTGGGTTTAATGTTCAGAAGCATATGGTTGACTCACAGCTAAATCACATTCATCAGCATGGCACTGAAGAAGGCAGCATCTCATGTAGCTCAAGTGGGGGTGGGGAGGAGTGAAAGAGAGGGAGGGGGACGGGAAGTGGGGGGAGAAAGAGAAGGAGAGGGAGGGGGAGGGAGAGGGAAAGAAGAGGGAGAGAGGGAAAAGGGGAGGGGGGAAAAGAGAGAGGGAGGGGGAGAGGGAGAGGGCTTTCTTCTCCCGTGTTATTTAGGCTGCCAGCAGAAGGTGTGGCCCAGATTAGATGTGGGTCTTCCCACCTCAAAGATCCGGATTAGGAGTGTGTCTTCCCACTTCAAACTAAACAAAAAATCCTCCCCCCAGGTGTGTCTCACTTCGGGGTTTTAGCTAATTCCAAATGTAGTCACGCTGACAACCAAGAATAGCCATCAAAAGAGGGAAAAAATGATGAGAAACAGATAGGACCATCTAAAACATTCCCACAGGTATCTGTGGCTACTTGTGAAAATTAGAAAATTAGAAAAAGGGAGAATGAAAACTAATTCACGAGAATGTTCTTTCTTCTGTCTTCCTCTCCCTCCTACCCCTCAAATACAAAGTCTTTGAGATTAAAACTCACCCAAATGCCCAAACGGTCATTTAAAGGCAGAAGAGGCTTATTAGCAGCTTGATGGTGGCAAAGGATAGGATCCCACCTCAGGGCCTGGGTTCTCAGCAGGGAAGCTGTCAGACCAACCTGATCATTTGGTGGTGGTTTGAGTGGTTTGAATAAGAAAGCTTCCCTTAGGTGCATGCATCTGAATGCTTAGGCATCAGGGAGTGGCACGGCTTGGAGGTGTGGCCCTATTGCAGTGGGGGTGGCCTCCCTGGAAGAAGTGTGTCACTAGATGTTGCCTTTGAGGTTTCAAAAGCCCAGTCCAGTGTCTGTCTGTGTCTGTCTGTCTGTCTGTCTCTCTCTCTCTCTCTCTCTCTCTCTGCCTGTTGATCAGGATGTAGCTCTCAGCTACTTCTCCAACACCGTACTTGCCTGCCACCACGATATCTGACATAATGGATTAAGCCTCTGAAAGTGTAAGCAAGCCCCCAATTTAAGGCTCTATTTTTATAAGAGTTGCCTTGGGCATGGGATCTTTTCACAGGAACAGAACAGAGACGAAAGACACTGACTGATAGAAACACTGTCTCCTTGAGTCCGTAGAGTCTGCTGTGAGAGCCCAGATTCTTCATGTGCTTCCAACTTGCATTTTTAAAAGTATATGTACTACACTAAACACAAAGTTTCCAATACTTCACAATTGTCGTCCCCCTCCCCCCCGCCTTTGGAAAATAGCAACTTCCCATGGTTCTACCTAGTCCATTCTCAGTCTCCGATTCAGATTTGCCTCTCTTACAGAGACACTGAACTTGCTCAGAACATGCTTCATGATCATTCTGTAACAATGTGTCATCACATAAGTGGTTTGTGTAGGAGGCAGTCTTCACCGGGATGTTCTGTGCTCACTACACGTGCACCCAACATGGCTCCCACGTCAGCAACTCTCTGCAGACCTGTCCCACTTAAACTTACAGACTGGGCTACTGGCTTTTGTCTTATGAATGGAAGGATTGTATGTCTTCCAGTTGGGTTATCTTGGGTCTTCCAACTCCAAACAATATGGGTTCTTCTTGCTCTAAACAAGAACAGCAGAACAGGAAAAACCTGGGAGGGCAAGAGGGCACAATGTGGACCTGTGCAGCCAAAGCAAGCTCTTTCACTGAGTATGGAAGAGCTGTGTAGGGGCCACGAGGTAGCTAGGAGTTGGGAGTGAGGTGGTAGGGATGAGAAGAGCCATCAATGCTCAGAAGACACCCCACCCCCACCCCCAACAGCCCACCCGGAAGCTCTGGCTGGAGCTCCAGTTTCATTTTTACCTTTGGGGAGAGCCCCCTGGGTGGATTTTAAACTTACCTCGTCTTCCCTTTTCTTTTTCAGATTAAAATTCTTCGGCCAGACCGTTTAGAAAATTCAATAAAAAAATTTATAACTGAAAAAATGGGAAGTGACTATACCCCCGATACTACAGTTAATCTGAAAGAGTCGTTTAGCGAGTCTACTGCTCAAACACCGCTGATCCTCACCCACTCCTACGGTGAGCTATCAACTGGAGAGCGAAGCTACCTTGCAGTCCTGGCACCTCAAAAACTGAAGATTGCTGCTCCCTCCAATAATCCCAGCACTCATGAAGTGGGGACAAAAAGATCCTAAGTTCAAAGTCATCCTCAGCTTTGAGGGGTGTTTTTTGTTGGTTTTTTTGTGTTTCCGAGACAGGGTTTCTCTGTGTAGCCCTGGCTGTCCTGGAACTCACTCTGTAGACCAGGCTGGCCTCGAACTCAGAAACTCGACTTCCTCTGCCTCCCAAGTGCTGGAATTAAAGGCGTACACCACCACTGCCCAGTGTGCTTTGAGGAATTTTTAGGCTAGCCAATGCTGCATGACCCTACCTGGAAAAACAGCAGCCTCTCCCCGCAAAAAGGGGGATGTGGAGAAGTAAACTCTGTGCCCAGTTCTTCTATGTTCAAAGCTTCATGTCTTTCTAACATATCTGAAAAGGAACTTAAACTTTAAACCATATTAAGTCTTTCTAAAAATATAAAAGAATCAAGATTCCAAAATGTATCAGAGCTAATTAATTCTCTTATAGAAAATATCTTCAAGCACATGGTATTCTTCTGAAAGTTAGGCTCACCCCTTAAATATTTGAACTCTTTCCATTCACAGTGATCTTTAATTCTGTAGTGCCCCGTGTTTACTATGGTCACATCAATCTGTTCCCAAGCCATGGTCACTTGTATTTGACTCACAATGAACTAGTTTTCTGGTTCCTATTTTAAAAGAAGTAGGGGGGTGTGACTATGGGAAGTAGGCTGTGTGTTCCCCTAACTCCCCACCTTGCTTGCCTCTCTGCTCTGTGAAGGCCTTCCTTCAGTTTTCTTCAGGTCTTCACACACTGCAAATCAGAGCCCTCAGAGTTTCCCCTCGCCCCAGAGGCTTCCTCACCTGATCATGGTGCACCAGGCTGTGTGACTGGCACCGTAAAGATGCCGTCTGCTTACCGGAAACTTCCCCCACGATGGCAGCTGCCCACGAGCCATCCTCCCCCACCCCACTGAACGACAGGAGATACACTCCTCTCTTTATGAGCTAGCTAAGGTTTTACGACACACTCTTCCTAAGACAACTTTTGCTGCCCCAACCTGTGCACACAGTTTGCACACTCATATCTAGTTTCAAGAATAGCTTTTTAAAAAGCATGATGTTGTAGCTCGGTTAGCGGGCATTACGAGCATTTGTGGTGTGCATCACCAGAGGGAGAAGGGACAAGCAGACACAGGCATGAGAACCAGCCACTAGTCCCTCCGCTCATGAGCTGCTACCAATCCCAAACATTGGGAAACTTGCATCACAGTCCGGCAAGCAGCAGGGACAAACTCTGAACTTTAGGCTTTAATTTCAAAACCTGAACTATTCTCCTTCTACAACACCCCCTCTCACCAGCCCACAGAAAGTGCAGGATTGCGTTTGTGGAGGGAATTACGTGGGCTTTACGCAGCTCTCCGTATTGTTGTGCAGGGATCGATCTCAACAATCTTCTCCTGAGATTCGCACAAGAGTTCAAAGGAACGACACCGCAGGTGACCATGATTTCCCTGGGCCGAGACCAGGAAGCCAAAGCTGAGGAGCTCATTTTTAAGGCAATGGAGAAAAAGCATCAGTGGGTCTTCCTCCAGAACTGCCACCTCGCAGCTTCCTTCATGCCAAGACTCACTGCCATCATAGACACGTAAGTTCCATGTTTGTCTGTCTGGGAGCAGATTAGTCATCCACACGGTGAAGTCACACCACAAGGAACACTGCGTGCGTGGCAACGCTGAGGCAGTGTACTGGGCCACCATGAAAAACTGCTGAGAGCGCACTGGCTTTGCTTTCCTTCCTTTCAAACGCCTGCTCACGTCCGGCTCTCGCCAGTGGTTCCGGTCTCTAAGTTGCTCCCATGTTCCTCAGTGGCAGTCACCCGGAAGCTGTATCCCCGTGGCACCGGCTCGCTTGGTTTCCATAGGTTCAGCCTTCTTGCTTGCAATATTTTGAAACTTGACTGCTAGAACTATGAGGGAAGAGTCCGCAATGTGTGATACTGGAAATGTTTTACTCAATTACGTTCTACAGCTTTTTCCTCCCATCTTTTACTGTCCATCTCGTCTGTGTGGCTAGTAGCATACAGCAAGGGCATTAAGTCCTGCCTTGTCATTCTTAGGCTTTGAGTATGTAAAAGGAGATTTCAGTACAACTGTAACTGCCCAACTATGATTTCTGAAGTCTCTCCCCCAAGACACGTTGTGTTAGTCTCAGACTGTCACTCCTTTAGCAGCTTAAACACTCACGGGGGTGGAGGGTGGGGGGAAATCACACTTGAATCACCCAAGAGTCAAAGCAGATTGCTTAGTTCTGTAACATTCCTAGATGCAGACTTTGGGAGAAGGGAGAAGACAGTTATCTGTGCCACGTCATGCATTGTTCATTTAAAATATCTTGCAGGCATGTTCTCTTTGCCACTTTCATGATAGGCACTGGGGACTTGGCATGGCCAGTAGGAGTTCAGAACATCATAACCATAGGCGGCAGAGGGATGGGCCCATAGCGAGAGGAACATTCTGCGGAGTGGTTGGCCAACCATGCTGGATTCGGTTTGGCTTTCTTTTTCTGTTTATTTGTTTGTTTGGTTGGTTGGTTTGGATTTGAGAGGGAGGGAAAGGACATGGGTTGGGGAAATGGGATCTAGGAAGAGTTGGAAAAGAGGAAAGAATGTGGTAAAAATACATTGTAAGAAGTTCTCAAAAAATAAAATTTTTAAATGGCTACTCCTAAATTTACAGGCTAAGTCAATACATTCACAGTATGTTGTTAGAAGGAAAAGTACCAAGCTATAAATAATAGGTCCTTATTGTGATATTTTTATTTAAAAGTAAGAAGAGAGTCAACAGAGGACAAAGAGAGCATTGAGTGGAATTACAGGTTATTTAGGGTGTTCTCATTTTTCTGTTTCCTTTTGTATTTCAATGGTGGGTTTGCTTTCATTATTTTGGTTAATTCTATAAAGTGTGTGTGTCTATGTGTGTGTCTGTGTGTGTCTCTGTGTGTGTGTGTGTCTGTCTGTATGTGTATACGTGTGTGTGTGTATACGTGTGTGTGTGTCTATATGTGTATACGTGTGTGTGTGTGTGTATAAGCATGCCACAACACACATGTGGCAGACAGAAGACAACTTTTTAAATCCTCTGCTTCCAGCATGTGGGTGCCAGGGATTGAATTGAGGCCGTCTGGCTTGCTGGCCAGGGCCTCTTTCTGGCCATCCTGACCCCCCTTCACCTGCTTCTCTCATTCTTGTGATTGGCTCACCACTCTTCCGACATTTACGTACGCATTTTTCTCCTCCGAGGTGTCTGTCTGGAAGTTAATGGCAGACACGGCACTTATCCCCTCGGTGCCTCACTGTACTTGCTCATCTACTCAACGGCACTTGGCCCTCGCTAGCCGCTCTCTCAAGGTATCTTTTGTGGTAAATAAGAACTCTCCGCCTAGGTTCCAAAAAACAGTGGTTTCTGCTTCGTGTGGTTGTCTGTCTCCTTAGTCTCCCCTAAAATGGTGGAGATCTTCTGTCGGTCTTTGTCTTCCCACCTCTGATGGTTTTAAAAGACACAGCCAGATTTGTGGTGGGTGCCCTGCAGTCCACAGGCGACATGCACCCAGGACAGTATGAATGATGACACTAGACAGTAAACTTACCTGAAATATTATGGTGGATCTGGGGTTTTATTTGGTTGGTTGGTTGGTTGGTTGGTTGTCTTGGCCATGTTTTCAGTAACTAACTCAATCTTGAGCATGAACCTCGTGGATAAAGTCATGTCTCAGTGCCAAAACTTGGATATTCTCAAGAGCTCTCACCTCGAGGTTGCCTGCAGGAACGCGGCAGATGTGATCTTTGCAGTGTGGCTTACCAATGCCAACTCTGCATTACTCCTGCTGATGCTAACTTTGATCACGTGACTACAGTTTCTGCCACGTGTGGAAACTCTCAGACCTTTTTGATATATTAAACTGTGCCCGATAGTTTCAGCATCCCTTGATAGTTTGTGACTGAGTCACTTCTACCTAATTTGCCAAATACCAGCTTTCGAACCAACCACCCTTACTATGTGCTTCCCTCCCCAGCATGCCACTCAGGAAAAGAACCACGGCAATGACTGGCTACCAAACAAAAAGTATTTCTCCGCTGTCTATGAGTTAGTTTATATATTCATATCAATGTGGGCGTTGTCTCATCGTGTTCCATTGATTAATCAGGTCTTACTGTCTTTTACTCTGCTGTTCAGTTGCCCAAGGTGTGGCTAATGGAAGTCTCCTCCTCCCTATTTTGACTTTTTGAGATGGCTACGTAGACAAGGGTTACCTTGAACTGGAGTCTCCAGCTTCCCTCTCAAGAGGAAGCATGTGCCACCACACCTAGCTTTCACTTTAGGTCATGTTTTATAAGGTTTCCTAAGTTACTGTAATGAGTTTATAAATTTTTTTTTCTTAAAGGAAGGAAAAATATGGGGGCTGGAGAGATGGCTCAGCGGTTAAGAGCATTGACTGTTCTTCCAGAGGTCCTGAGTTCAAATCCCAGCAACCACATGGTGGGTCACAACCGTCTGTAATGGGATCCAATGCCATCTTCTGCTGTGTCTGAAGACAGCAACAGTGTACTCACATACATGAAATAAATATGACCAGAGTGGGGCCAGAAAAAAAATAAAAAATAGAAAAAGGAGGGAAAAATAGAAATTGATGAATCTTATACAATTCTTTGTACATCATCAAAGCTCTTGTAATGAGACGTATCTTTGACATTAAAGTAAGGTCACAGAAACTTTAAAGTGCTCTGTCTCTAAGATGATATTGCACATTTTTTTTAAATATTTACATTTTTCTATTTTGCAGGTTTAGTAGTCCAGATATGGTGATAGATCCTGACTTTAGGCTTTGGCTAAGCTCAAAAGCATATGTTTTTTTGCCAATTAATATTCTTCAGAAAGGCGTGAAGGTAAGCACAAACTGGCAGGATTTCAGTGTTGATGGGTACGCCCCGCTTGATGGTGAGGCCCTGACACTCACTACTGTGAGACAAGATGAGAGCTCATGCCGCATTTGTTGTCGGCTCCGGCTGGGTGGGGAAGAGGTGCCGCAGAACGGAGACCTGCTCTCACCCCCGGCTCTGACACTGCTCCTCAGAGAGGATGCTCTGCCTCCAGTCGTAAACCGCGATGCAAACGTCTACCTAGCTTTTTCCTTTCTCTCTTGCTATGTTGCCCAGGCTGGCCTTGAACTCCTGAGAGTAAATGATCCCCCATCTTAGCTTCCTGAGTATCGACATGTGCCATTACACCTAACTATCTGGCATTTCCTTATTTCTATTCCTCTCCAACATTTTACGGTTTGTTAACTCTCTGGAAAATTCTAACAGAAAGCAAACAGATCGTCTGCTAAACTAACCTTAATGGTGGATTGTGTCTGGCCTCTGATATCCCATGATGAAGACTTGGTCAATCTTATTAAGGGCCCAGTTGGCCTAAAGATAGATTTCAAACAGCAGAGAAACTGATGAAGACACAGGTAAAATATCATATGCAGACCAAACCTGGCCAGACTAATTCCTAGAAACACCTTACTGAGACACTGCTCCCTAATTCTACCACCCCTGCTGTGTACTTTTACCCAGAGTCACATCGCACAGTCCTGCCCTGGAGCAGAGAAATGGGAGCCTTTCAGCCTGTGGCTCGTGATGTCCTGTTTACTTCCCAAGATCCGGCTGACTCTGACCTCAAGTGGCCTTCTCCCGTTGGCTGGGAGTAGAAGTGGAGAGGCAGTAGTAACAAAGAGGGATGTAAAGGACACTTTATTTCAAGGGACACTTATTTTGATTAGGTCTGTTGCTCTAATTCCACTTTAAGAGTCTATCAATAAAGCTGGACGGGGTGGTGCCTTTAAATCCTAGCACTCAGGAGACAAGGCTGGAAGTGAATCTCTATACATTAGAGGCCACCTTAGGCTACGTCTGCATAGAGAGTTCCAAGCCTGTCTCAAAACAAAGCAATGATTAGAGAACTTCCTTCTGCCCAAAATGATGCACTTACGTTTCAAAGCAAAAGTCTCTCTTTTTCTGTACCTCTGGAGGGGAGGAGGGGCTACCATGCCAGTCATCTCTACATGCTCTACTGACATCTTAGAGACCCATTGCACACAGATGAGTGTGCCTCACACTGCATCGGCCTCGAGAAACATAGGAGCGCACAAAGGAACTGACGTGAGCCACACGTAAGTACTAAGTCTGATCCTGAATATAGAAACCGCATGTCCATACATACACTCGTCCATGCAATGCCTCTGCACAGCCACGCAGTATTTACGTACTCTATATCCTAACAATTGCATGAGATACTCTATTTGTCAATGTTTCAATCAATTACATTCTCAGCTTGTGTGTGTGTGTGTGTGTGTGTGTGTGTGTGTGTGTGTGTGTGTGTGTGTGTGTGTGGTGTGTGTACACAGGTACTAAGACCCCCTAGCATCCACACACTCATAAAACCCTCACAGTTGTTTCTGCTACTCCAGTGAAGGAATCAGCAGGCACCTGGGTCCCCAAGGTAATCAGAATTCAGTAACACAAAGTGACCACTCTCCCTTCTAATGCGAGTGATAACTGGCCGTCTGCTGGCTCACTCAGTGTCCTGCCTCTGTGGTTTGCCTCCCTTGCTGAGGCCCCTTCCTTACCACAGCTTAGCTACCACTGAGGTAGCACACTGACAAACTCTGCCAGGGGCCTGCTCGGCTGGGGAATGAGCTGAGGTGAAACACAGAGTTGGACGGAGACCAAAGACTGACGATCTATGGCCTCCTAACTCTCTCTTACTGTTCTGGGGGCCAGAGGCTGATGGAGAAACTTAACTCTTTCTTACTGTTCTGTGCTTTAATAGGCACTGGTTTCTTTCTCTGTAGCTCTCTGTGATTTCATAAGTGCTGGTTAACACATGCTGTTTAGCATCGGGGAATTAAGTAAAGGATCTATTATTGTTAGAGTTCATTTTTTTCTCTTGCCCTGAGCCTCTCACTTGGACTCGTTAACTCGTTGTGAACCAGGAAGGAAAGTGAAGAAAAGAAGGAAAATCTTTTACATAGGCAATATGCACAGACACATATATATTTTCACACACACACACACACACACACACACACACACAGTCTGGTGGGGGTCTGACCACCTGTCTCATCAACTCAAGTGTTCTTGCATACTTACATAACTACACACATATGTATATACAAACAGACATATACATGATACATTTGGTGGGTGGATGAGACAGAGCCCCAGATGCCACACTTTATTCTTTTCCGCTGGTCTTTTTCTATTTCCTTAGACAAAGGTTCTTTCTACATCATAGATAAAATGTTACATAAAAGAAGGATGTTGATATTAAGTTCAAAGCAATGTTTCATTCTATAAGCTCATTATAAGTTCAAAGCAACAGTTTCCCATGGCCTGGCTTTATCATAGTGCACACCTGTGGCCTCATCCTTGGACCTGACCTAGAATGAATGCCTTTTCTTGATCACAGATCTGTCCCAAGCCTATTTCTTTTTCTAGTGTAATTGTGAAAGCTCATTGTATTCCCAAACACTATGCTTGTGGTGGAAGCAATCCAGTGCTGTAGTTTGTCTTTATAAATTATGAATGAGACAGACCCCTGTGAGTTCAAGGTTGACCTCATCTACACAGCAAGTTTCATGTTAGCCAGGGCTACAAAGTGAGACCTTGTCTCAAAAATAAAATATGAATTAGAATGTGAAACAAAATCTGAAGTAATACTGTTACAGCAGTGTTCAAGAGGCAGAAGAATAGCCCAGATTTGGACTTGACAGTGGTTCTTGGGAACAGCTGTCAGTCATGTATGCCACCAGGTGCTGTGGGGAGTGGCCCCTCTGGGCCCATTCCCCTCTCCAGGGCCGGCTCCAGCTCCAGGCCGGTTCCCATGTACAGTCACTTGACATTTTTGCTCACTTTTTTTTTTTAAAGATTGCCGTGGAACCCCCCCAGGGATTGAAAAGCAATTTACTTCAAATGTTTGGCTATGGTGGGAGTGGAGAGGTGACAGGAGAGGTGTTTGATAAGCCTGACTGTGGACCATGGTGGAAAAGAATTCTCTTCAGCCTCTGTGTTTTCAGCGCTGTGCTCAACGAAAGGAAAGCGTATGGAACGCTGGGCTGGAACATCCCTTACAAATTCAGTTCCTCAGACCTGGAGGTGAGTGCGGGCTCTGGAGGGCCATCAGTAGCACATTCAGAGAGCGTAAACTGGGCTGAGGTCGCCTGCATCTCCACAGTGCTAGGTGTGTTTACCTGGTGAGAAGAAAAGGCTTTGTGTGACTCAGAGAGGAGGACTGATGTTCCAGAGACTCTACAGTCACCTTTCCAGAGCGCTCTCACAGCCCCACCACTGAGGCTATACAAGGATCCTATCTTTGGACAACTCAAACAACCCCGGGGTCCTAGATTCTTGAGTGAAATAAAGCAGTGTAGCAGGGGGACAAACCTCATTACATACACTGCAGGGTCATTATTATAAAAGATGCAACTCAGTGGCCCAGACAGATGGCTCAGTAGTGAAGAGCACTGGCTATTCATCCAGACAGAAGACCTGAGTTCGATTCCCAGCACCTACATGATGGCTCACAACCACATGTAACTACAGCTCCAGGGGATCTGATGCCTACAAAACACCCATACACATAAAATACAAATTTTCTAAAGAAAGTTTCAATTTAATGAGTGCAAGTGAAACATTTTGATTAGTTCCTAACATGTAAATCACCAACAAAACATCTCTCAGTGTTTTTATTCAAAACGAGGGACAACACCAAGCCACTGGCCTGACCTTTCTGGTTTTTCGAGACAGGGTCTCTCTGTGTATCCTGAGCTGTCCTAGAACTTGCTCTGTTGACCAGGCTGACCTTGAATTCACAGAGATCTGCCACCTTCCGCCTCCCAAGTGCTGGGATTAAAGACATGTGCCACCACCACCCAGCGGCTGGGCTTTTTAAAATTGATACCTTTTCAATAGTACCTTATATTGTGCTTTTTGGCAGGTTGTTCTCTCTATTGCTAATAAAAGAAGTGGACAATAATGTCTCCTTAAACCTTTTCTAAGTTGCTGGGCAGTAGTGTGCGTGCCTTTGATCCCAGGAGACAGAGACAGGCAGATCTTTGAGTTCGGTGTTACTCTGGTCAGATCGAGTTACAGGACAGCTAGGGCTACACACAGTAACCCTGTCTTTAAAAAATTCTCTGAGTTAATCTTCTTGCAATTCTGTTTCTGGTGTGGAATGCCGCACCCTTAATTACCCATCCATTTCTATGTCAGAACAATTTTTTGTTTTAATTTTCTAGGAAAAATATTGATTCTACAAATATCTGTGAGCCCCGCCCGGGGAAGCAGGCCTTCCATTCTTCCGTGTCCTCTCTCTGTGTCCATTAGGCACTTCTACCTACACACGAAGCTACATACACATAGAAAGCGCATTGTTTCTGGGGTTGGCCAAAGATATAAACAACAGCTGCACACTGGAGATCTGCCAAGGAATATGAGCACAGGGTGTCCCTGCCCATGCCCAGTCAAAATGCAAACACGGTGGAAAACCGCAAGTAACAGTCTTGGATCTCCTTAGAGGCCTGGTCGCAAGATTCCCTTAGACGGTAAAGTCTGATGATGTCCACACCTCTTATACTATATAGTCTCTTATACTATCATTTGCACACGATCTATAGGCAGCATCCTGTGTACTTTAAATCATAGACATTCAAATACAGCGCAAGTGCTGTGTGAACCACTGTGCTATCTTGTTTAGAGTAGTGATCTGGAAAATGTCTGCATGCACTCAGTACAGACTCAGTACAGTTCTGATCGGGCTGCTTTGTTAAATGTACGGATGTGAAATCCACAGAAAGCGCACAGTGGAGTCGCATCTCCATGGGTGTCAGGGCTGAGTGCACCAGGACCCACACAGTGGAAGCATGAACAGCAGTGGCCTCTGAACAAAAACAGCTGAGGGCCAGTATGTGTACCCACAGCGCCGGTGAGAGTCGGAAAGTCAGGGAGCCAGAAAGAGACAGAGGGAGAGGCCAAGAGAGCTGGGGACAGTGGGAGGAGCAGCTAGGGAGGAGGGGGAAGAGCCTGGGATCCCACTTGTGTACGCAGGGTCACATCAAGGTCATTCTCAGGACACCAAGGAGCTGCTGTTGTCGGCCTTGGGGGAGAAGGGAGGAAGATGAGGGTAGGCACTTCCCTCTGCATCCTTCTGTGCTTCGACATGCAGTGCCCTGTGCATCTGTCAAAGCAGCAACCATAATTACAGAGGATATAGTGCGACAGCAGCGCAGTCACTCGTGGAGAAAAGCACACAGCCTGATACTGTATTCCTCTCTGGTCATGGTTGGTGGGTTGGTTGGTTGGTTTGGTTGGTTGGTTTTCCAGGACTGGTTTCCCAGACCCTAGGGCCTCACACATACTAAGCAAGTGTTCTACCACTAAGCTATAGCCCCAGAACCGTTTTTATTATTATAATTTTATGAATAGGGTGCACTGCCTCTGTCTGTGCCTGTGGATCAGAACCCCCTGAAGTAGAGTTACAAATAGTTATAGGCCACCGTGTAGGTGCTGAGGATGGAACCCAGGTCCCCTGGAAGAGCAGTCAGTGCTCCTCATCACTGAGCCATCTCTTCCACTCCCCTAGTCCTCTTCTCTTGAGTCAGAGTCTTACTAAGTTGCCTGACTTGGCCTTGAACTTGTAAATCTTCTGCCTCAGTCCCCTTAGTAGGTAATTGAGATAGAGGACTGTACTTCCTGGCCTTGTTCTCTATGTTTCAAAGAGAAAATGGCCACATGAGAGTTGTTGGCGTTGTGTGAAATGCCAGCTAAAAACACACGCCAGCGTAACAAAGCTCGGGGCTGGGGGGCTTTCCACAGGTGTCCATAAAGGTGCTGGGAAACGTTCTCTCTGGCCGGTCAGAAGTTCCATGGAAGGAGATGAACTTCCTGATCTCAGAAGTGACCTATGGTGGCCGGGTGACTGATGAATGGGACAAGCGGTGCCTGAAGGCTCTCTTCTACAAATTCTGTAATCCTGAAATGCTGAAGGCTGACTTCAGTTTCTGTAGCAATGAGGTAAGAAATGAGTATCTCTTCTTAATTATTTCTAAGGTGGGGGAGGGGAGAGAGTTGTCACCTTCTTTTTTTTTTTTTTTTTTTTTGGTTTTTCGAGACAGGGTTTCTCTGTGTAGCCCTGGCTGTCCTGGAACTCACTTTGTAGACCAGGCTGGCCTCGAACTCAGAAATCCTCCTGCCTCTGCCTCCCAAGTGCTGGGATTAAAGACCATCGAGCCCATGCCGGACAATGCTTGTGTTTCTCACTGGTTGTCAAAGCTTCTGTTTGCTCAACTTGCAGGCAGGGATACTGAGGGCCACCCGGTAGAAAGCACGCACTAGTATGTGGAAGGCTGGCATGCAAGAACCCTGTCTTGACCATAAGCACCTGAGGTAGAAAACTCCAGCTCTCCTCTCTGTTCCCTTTCCTCACCTCCCTAGCTTGTCCTTTGTGCAGGCCTCTACCTTGTGAGCAGAGATCCAGGCTAGACACCAGCAGTTGTGCTCCATTGAATGTTTGCTACAGGGGAAACAACTCTGTGATCTCTGACCCTTGGGGTGGGACTGGAGAGGTAAGCAGACATCAGGAGATGGGAAGGACCTGAGCCTGGTGTCATCAAGAGAAGTAGAGGCAGGCAGGTCATCTGTCCAGAGTCTTGAGAATACAAAGAAATAAACAAAGTGGTGGTTGAGAGAAACTCATTTGTATGTCACCAAAATAAAAAGTATATCAACAATAGCATTTAGGGACTACCTGGTGCATGTCAGCCAATGTACATATTTCTTATTGGGCACTCAAAGCTTCTGTTTGCTTTTAAATGTTTAAAGGAATGTTTAAATTAAGTTTAGATTCTCAAGTCAGTCCCTAAGCTAAAATTAGCCTTGAAAACACTTTAAAATTGCTCGGTAAATGTAGTATGTTTGTCTTCTGTATGTAGACTGTCACACTGAATGTGTGTAAATGAACAGGAGATACAGTCACACACACACACACATCTTGTATTTTATTGCAATATACCACATAAACAAAAATATATATATTCTGAAATCTTTCATTCCAATTAATCACTTTAAAACTCTGAAATCTTTTTTTTTTTTTTTTGGTTTTTTCGAGACAAGGTTTCTCTGTGTAGCCCTGGATGTCCTGGAACTCACTTTATAGACCAGGCTGGCCTCAAACTCAGAAATCCTCCTGCCTCTGCCTCCCAAGTGCTGGGATTAAAGGCGTGCGCCACCACTGTCCGGCAAAACTCTGAAATCCTTATGGCCATTGCAACTCACTAGTCCCTCCTACTTGCTGTAATAATCTTAATTTATTTCACTGACAATGTCTTTATCAGTGACTTTGTTCCATGACATGTCCTGTGGTCCTCACTAGGTTACCAGCGAGAGCCACTACACCAGCCTCCTGACCATCTACAACAATGCATTCCTCTTCCTGGTCAGTCATCATTAATATTTGTACTAGACAGATGTCCAGCATTTTTGACAAATGCTTAAGACAATCAATTTTGGTGAGGAAAGATGCCTTTTTAGCTTATATTTCCAGAGGTTTCAGTCTATAGTAAACCGTGCTCCTTTGGGACCCGTTTCAGCACAGGACCTCATGGTGGGAACATGGGACAGGAGAGGCTGCTCACTGATGGCAGCCAATAAACACAGTTGGATGGGGTAGGCATCCCAACATCTCCTTCAGAGGCAGACCACAATCCTCTAACTTCCTCCCTCCTTACAGTCTTACCCTCTCCCAGTGGCACCAGACTAGTCACCGCACTCCTGACACACAAGGCCTTGGCCTCCCTCACGTGGCTTCTACAGGTTGCACTAAAGGCCTCTTACTTCCATTACCTAGCATATATGTCATCCAGGCAATAGGTGCTTAGAGTCCCCTAGCCTTTAAATGTCCCCCCCCCAAGCAGAAAGTTACATGTGTGTGTCATACGGTTTGCAATAGAGTGGTCCCAAATGGCACCATGTAGAACTAAGAAGAGTCTTGTGTGTAAATGGTCACGGGAGATGCTAGCTCCTCTCCTCGCATTACCTAGAGATGTCTTACTCATGCAAAACTGGCAGAGCAATTAAACTTTCAGATGTACCAGCCCGTGTCCAGCTCTGCGAGCTTAAAGGATTGCATAAGCATTATCCAGGCCTTTCCAGATGACGACGCGCCCGAAATATTAGGAATCCACCCCGAGGCCACATACACCTGCAGCGAGATCAAGACCCAGAAGTACATTGAAAATCTCATCTACATGCAACCAAAGGATGCCCCAGGCTACCACATGATCAAGTAAGAGTACACTAGGCCTATTATGGGGTGGGAATTACCAGGTATAATCTGGGGAGAAAAGTATAACTTGCATGGTAGGAAAACCTAAACTCTCCATATCACAGAAGCAAGTATGTGATACACATGCCCATGCACACATATGTGCGCGTGTGCACACACAACACACTTGCCAAGCATGTGGTAGTTAATAAATATTGGCTGGGTAGGTGACTGAATTGTACCTGGTGAGTTGTCTTTTACGTGGATTTGGTTTTTCTGTTTTAAGTTTTTCAACACAGGATTTCTCTGTGTAACAGCCCTAGTTGTCCTGGAACTCGCTTTGGTAGACCAAGCCAGCCTCGAACTCAAACTCAGAGATAGGCCTGCCTCTGCTCTCCTGTGCTGGGATTAAAGGTACACACCACCCCACCTGGCTTTAAATGAACTTGTTTAAATGTGAAACACACACATGTGCTTCTCGGGAGAGACTTGCTGGTAGCAGAGGGCCGTGTGACAGTTCTGTTTGCTCTGTGGTCAGTATCCTGCTGCTTCAGTGGCCTTAGCTGAAAGGGGGTGGAGACACCTCTGTGCCCCCCAGGGCTGTTTTAAGGTCTAAATGGTGTAATGCCTGTGCCCCAAATTCAAGCCTCCTCCCCCTGAGACTATAAATTGAAACCAAGTGTGTCCACACCGGAGCTGCATAGCTACGGCCCCAGGGCTTTGACTGCCTTTAAAGGCAACTCCACTCTCCGGTTTGTAGACACTGCCCAGAGAGCCCAAACTCTACTGCTGAGGCACTGGCCACAGTGGGCTCATTCTCTCCTCCCTGTCTGCCTCACAGGCCTCTGTCCGAATCCTAGCTCTGCCCTGTCAGTTTTGGATAAGGAAGGCAACAAGTGCTCCTCCTCTCTGAGTCCAGACAGTGATGCTGACTACTTCACAGGGACTCCCTGAGAGCCGTGACTTCCGCCTCGTTTTTAAGAGTCTTAACTGCTGGGAGGAGAATGTCTTCACAAACACCTTGTCAAGGCCTTTCAGTAATGTTGCCTCCCCTTTGTAGACCTGATCAAACATTTTCAAATAGATTAACTTTTGTTATAAAGTTGGCATCCTTCTGTTGTCTGTCTGCCAAGCCTTCTCACATCTGTCTTATAAATCTTATATTCAGACATCTATAGTGAGTCTCCAATCCCGTTATTCTCTCATTTATACAAGTGTAGATTTCTGTTTATTTTCTCAGTCATCTCTTTTTTTTAAATGGAGGCATAAGCTTCACCTCTCAAGTTTACGATGCCCAGTTCTCTTGAATATCGCAAGTGTTTATGGGCTGAGAGGTTGACTCAGTTTATCAAGGTTTGCTGGGAAAGCTTGAGGGCCTGTGTTCAGATCCCCAGAACCCACCTCAAAGCCAGGCACACACCTGTAACCAGGTGCTAGAAGATGGAGACCAGTGATCCTGGGGCCTGCTGGTCAGCCAGCCTTGCCAAGACAATGAGATCCAGACTCAGTGAGAGGCCTTGTTTCAATAGATAAATTAATGAATAAGATTGGAAGACAACTGAAATAATCCCAACATCAACCTATGACCTATGGGTTATGGGCTACTTACAGGAGCACGATGAGCCAGACATCTCTGTCACCACTAATACTGGTGGCAACTCCTCAAAGCTTGCAGGCTGCCCTGCTCATCAGTCTCTCCTGCCCAGTGACTGTTAATTCTGATATAACTTTGTAGGGAGCCTTGTGAATCTTCTAAGTTTCAGGAACTTCCTGAGACTTGTGACTTACTTTACTCCCTGGGCCTTCTGAGTTTAGTTCATTTCCTCAATATGAAGGAGTCTTTCTTTGAAGGAATGTTCAGTTTGAAAGAAATAGCTATACATCCAGAATCCATGTAACAGGTATCTTAAACAAGTTTTATAGTATCTCCTCAGTCACTTAGAGGCCATGATTCCTCCAGTCATATTATTCAAACATGGAAACTCATTTGTCTGTGAGATGCCATTGGGAGACCTGTCATATTCAGTCTAATCGAGGCTTTTTGACTTTTGAAATAACTTGAAGCCACCTTAAATGGCTACGGAAAAACTGAAGCAAAAGCCAAAAGTGAAGCTTAATGACCAAACAGAAAATCCTGTCCTTGGATGACAGATGTGTAAGACGGCCCAGAGGCAACGCTGCTGAGCTAGAAGGTCACACTGGTAGCATCAGGGTTACCGGCTGCTTGGAAAGACGACATTCATTTGGCTAAATAAAAAGAAACTTGGATATTAGGCTAAAAAAAAAATGGCCCATACTGATGAGCAAAGGGAGCTCAAAGTGTAACTGTCCCCAGCTCACCTACTTTCTGCCCCGTCAGCTCCCCACCCCGGCTTCTCATCTTTGGAAGGACTCCAAAGCATCCCTCCAGCCATGTGGCACCAGTCACACCCAGCTGTGTGCACACTCGTGTCACACAGAGTGCACAGCCAGTAGCCGAGGGGTAAGGACCGGGGGATGTGGCAATCTGAGCTGCTGGACTGGCCACCTCTGTCTTCTGTCTGGGGATACACCTGTCTGCGGATGTATCTGGTAAATATGTTTTAGAGACAAACCCTAAGAAGGCTTTTACAACACCTTTCCTTATAACCGTGGAAGTTATGGGACAGTTTTCTCCACTGAAAAGGGGAGTAAACTTCAGTGTCCCTGAGGTCTTCTGTCTCACAGCTGTGGGCTCTGTGAAGCTGCCCACCTTCTGTGGGGCCAAAGCAGAGGGTGCTCCCAGAAAAAGTGGGTCTGTGCCTCAGTCTTCCCAATTCCTTTGCAGCCCCGAACAGAGCAATGACGACCTGGTGATGGAGGTGCTATCTGACATAATGACGCAGCTGCCCCTGACAGTGGAGAATGAGGAAGTTTCCGGGACTGAAAACCAATGCACGTTCAAATTTATTGTGTCAAGTCCAATTTGGGAGAGGCTTCAGAAAAATATTCAAGGTGAGTAGCAGCCCTGGGCTTCTCCCACACTGCAGCCTCTCCAGGAAAGACACTGACACTGAAGGGAGGAAGAGCAACTGTCACTTGGAAAGGTCAAGTGTCTTCACAGATGGCAGCAGAAAGAAAATCGGGGCTGCAGCATGTGACAGAGGAGGTGCCCAAGACCAAGAGGGAAGCAGCAGCCACCATAGCAGACACAGCTCCTCTGGGGCCGCTGGGGTCCCGGGGCCGCTCTCCCCACCCTCTGACCTCTGAGGTGCTGCTTTATGGGCTAGAGAGATGGCTCAGCAGTTAAGAGCACTGAGTGCTCTTCCGAAGGTCCTGAGTTCAAATCCCAGCAACCACATGGTGGCTCACAACCATCTGTAAAGAGATCTGATGCCCTCTTCTGGTGCGTCTAAAGACAGCTACAGTGTACTTAGATAAAATAATAATAAATACATCTTTAAAAAAATAATAAAATAAAATAGAAAGGGGGGGGGTGTCTCTTGACGGAGGTGAGGTCGGCCCAGTCCTAGCTTCTTGGGGAGATAAAATGCCTGTATTGGAAGAAATTTCCAAGTTAAATTTTTAACATCCACAATTCCTTTTTCTAAATTTCACTTTCCTTTTCTTAAGCGTATTTTTTATTTTTTCATTTTTTGTATGCTGGTAGGGTATACACTTGAGTACACATGTCCAGGGATGCCAAGAGATATCAGATGCCTTCAAGCTAGCGTTACAGCCTGTTGTTAATCATGATGTGGGTGCCAGAAGTCAAATTCGGGTCCTCTGCAGGAACCAAGAACAGTACATGCTCTTAACCACTGAACCATCCCTCCAGCCCCATAGTCTTACTCTTCCCAAAACTCATTTTTGGAGCCAAACGGTAGCAACAGTTTACCAAAATGCAGAGTGACGTGCAGCCGGTGATAACACAGAACAGACAGTGGTCCCGTGAGATCCCCTAGTCACTACTGTGGTCTCAGTGCAAGCATGTGCTAGCACTGGTACAAGAGGGTCTCTGAAGGTGCATTTCTCAGAATGCTGAATCTAGCCTTTAGTTCTGCCTGCAAGTATAAAAAACATATTAAAGGGAGGATCTCACTAAGGAGCCCTGGCTGTTCTGGAACTCAGAGATCCACCTGCCTCTGCCTCCCAAATTCTGGGATTAAAAGCTTGTGCCACCATGATTGGCTAAAGCTTTCTGGAGACATACCACCTGCTTGCTGATTTGCATATTAGGTGGGGTGACACGCTTACTATGAGATACAATAACAAGTGGTATAATTGGTCAAAAAAAAAAAAACCCTAAAATATTTGCTATTGAGACTTCTCTAGAAAATGCCTACTGACTACGATCAAATGCATGGAGTTCTTCCAACTTGGAAGCCTGCATACCTTAGGCAAACCTCCTTTCCCCTGTAAACATCACATTCTCTCTCTTTTTTTAATTCAGGATATGATCCCCTTATCCACTCTGTCTTGATACCCTTCCTGAAAAAAGAAATAGAACGGTTCAATAAGTTATTGTCTGTCATACATAAATCCTTAAAGGATCTTCAGCTCGCTATAAAGGGAGAGAGCATCCTCACTCCGGACCTGGAGGAGACGTACAACTCCGTCCTCAGGGCCAGAGTGCCCATGCTGTGGCAGGTAAGCAGCCTGCTTGTTTGCTCCACACTGACGGAGCTGATGGTCCCACATGTGGAGACAGCGGCAGCCATTGTGTTAATCTACCCTGGGTACAGATGTGAGCAAATGCAACCAGTTAGACAGCAATGTGGCAATTCCACCCAAATTTATCTCTGAGTTGTTTACCACAAAGCTGTAATGCTATCAATCTGAGAACAGCCTGGAGATACACGAAGAAGAATCTGGTTACATGAACTAAGGTCCGGCCACAAGATGAGGTGTGTGTGCACAGACCCAAGACCCCCAGAGGGTCTTGGTAAAGTTCTGAAAGCTTCAGAAGAATACAGAGGCATGTGTTTGCATGTAAAAGTGCCTGTGTTCTAACTGTAAGAAACACAGACAGTGTAGCAGGAAGAGCAGATCTCAGTAGTTACCTTAAGTGGTGTCCTGCTGGTCCGTGTATAGAGAAAGGCACTGGTTTGCATGTTATACTCTGTAGTATTCCAGTCTACTGTTCTATCTTATTCATAGTTTTATTTAGTATAAAACTTTAACTGTTTACAAATGCTGTAAGCTACATATTCTTAAGGAACAGGAAATGATTACAAGTGACTGCCACCCAAATGGCGAGTGCTACCTGGGCAAACCCTGAAGCCCACAAAGACCACAGCTCTGCTGCAGGATGCAGGAAGGTAATCACAAAAGGCCATCACACAAACGAGAAGTGTCCACAACACACAAGTCCATACAGTAGTGGCTGCCTCCAGCTGCAGGTGACAGACACCGCCGCAGCGACAGAGAAAGGACCAGGGGGGTTGATTGTTTGCTTTGGTTTGGTTTTTTAGTGAAAATGTGCTAGAAGTGACTGCACTATTGGTTGTCCAACTCAGTAAATACCTCTAACGACTATTGACTATATACCTCAAATGAGTACTCGTGTAGTTATGTGAATTGCAGGTCAATATAATACTTAAAAAAAAAACAAAACACCAAAACACCTAGTGCTTAGGAGGCAGAAGTCAGTGGATTTCTGAGTTCAAGGCCAACCTGGTCTACAGAGTGAGTTTCTGGACAGCCAGGGCTACACAGGGAAACCCTGTCTTGAAAAACCAAAAAACAAACAAACAAAAACCCACAAAAAGAGGTTAAAAGCATCAGTGGCAATTCTTTAAAGCCTGAATATAAACAAGTGGAAAATTGAAATGTAGCATCTGTAGATTTCTCACGTGGAGCATGGTGGGACTTGAGGCTGACCGGATTTCTGGCTTGCTGCACCACTGCATGGGGGAGGGGGGCTGCGGCACAGCTGCAGAAGGCTGAGTGACTGCACGTCTGCCTGGCAGATGTGAGCTGAGCTAACTGGACTAGTGACAAGATGGTTACGGGAAGTGTGTGGAGCTAGGGGGACTTGTGGGTAAGAGAACTCCAGGCAAGACTTCATGCTGTCAGCCTGCTCCTCACTCCTGAGGAACCACTGCAACCATTGGGAGAGAAGGCAGGATGGAGAGAAGAAAAGGGCTGGAAGGAGTTGGGCAGCAGATTTACCTCCAGGAGAGAAGCCGGTGAACTAGATCTGAAAGGAAGTAGTCAGAGTTCAGAAGAAGATGGGTGCCCCGAAGTGGAGTGGCACCAACTGCAGAGCTGCTGACTTCTAACGAGGACAGGCAAGGGGACCAGAGGCCAGGACATCCTGACAAGACACCTCCGGTAAACAGAGGCAGCTGCGGGTTGCAAACCCCACTCCCTCCATCCCATCTGGAGGCCTATTATAAGGAGGATTTGACAATGGAGCCGGCAGGCAGAGGGAACTCCCCAGAAGGTCAAGAGGTCAGACTGGAACTCACCCCAGGAAGGCTAGGGAGTTCAAGTGACTAAAACCCAGGGACCCCATGAACACAATGTCCCCAGAAAGAAGAGGAAGGCGAGAGGCGAAGGTTTAAGAGTAACAAAAGCCTGTAGCTGGGAGGTGTGATTTCCTTGGTGCTAATTTTCAGGCTTATCACTGTTTTCACAGCTGAAAATGCCATCTCCTGCCAAGGAGTTTCTCCCTGGCAGACATATGCCTAGAGAGCTCTAGACAGATTTACAGAAGCAATGTGCCTCTCTTTCTCACTCTGCAGAAGAACGCCTACAAGTCCTGCAAGCCCCTGAGCTTCTGGGTGAGCAACCTCATCCAGCGGGTGAACTTCTTCAACACCTGGGCCAAGGTGTCCTACACAGCCATACACCATCGGTAAGGGCCTGGGCCAGCCCTGCTTCTCGTTCCTTCCCTGCTTCTGCCAGAGCTTGCGGGGTTTCCCACTCACCCTACTACACGGTGCACTCTCAAGGGTTTTTTTTTGTTTGTTTGTTTTGTTTTGTTTTTTTTCTCACCCCTTCCTTTTGGGATGAGAAAACTGAGACCTCAACATTGGGATCCTATGCAAGGTCTTCCCATGCTGAGAGCTGGACAGAACCTCTATGTGTTTCTTCCTACCATCCCGCACTCTGCCTGGAAAAGTGATCATGGGGACTGTGGAATAGTGTGTGAAAACCCCTTGCTGTGTCTCCCTGACTCAGTTTTCATAGTAGTCCCATGGTAGGGGTGGGTACCGCCCCTGTCACCATCCTGTTTCAGGAAGGAATAAGCCACAGTGCAGGAAATGACTTACCCAAGGTATCACAACTAGAATACAGAAGTATCGCAATGCAAACCCAGAGGTTCTGTGTCTAGCCTGTGGCCAGAGTCTCAACCATGGGCAAAGCCTGCAACTCAGAAACAAATGCTCAGATTTCTCCCAGTCAGGCCAGGGGTTTCCAAATCCATGGCTTCCACAGTCCACCGTCCTTTTCCCCTAAGACACCTCAAACTATGCCGCGTGTCTGTGAAAGTATAAAACTGAGGCTGAGGGAGTCCGGGGTGAGTGGTGAGAGCTGCTCCCTCGTAGACGAGTGGAGGCGGCCAAGGCCACTTGAGAGGGAGCAGCTGCCGTGCCCCCAGCTGCCCCACCCTGCCCCTGGCTTCTCACCAGGTACATGTTGTTTATCACAACCTGGAAACAGTTTGCCCAGAAATCCAAACGTCCCACTGAATCTTGGACTGAAATGTCTGATGGATTTCCTGTACGATACTGGCTCTCTGCTTTCTTCTTTCCACAAGGTGAGTGAGCGCTCGCACCCAGGGCAGATCCACATCTGACTCTGGCATGTTTACACACAGTCACTCCACTACCACTAGCCCAGAAGACAGCACCTACAGGCCTGTGGGCCCTGAGCCTGTCCTCGCCCACCTCCTCTCCCTATCTCTAGGATAACTTGAGATACCCAAGGCCCTACTAGGCCTTGGCAAGGTTCTTTTTCTCCATATCAAAACAAGACCCTCCCTAATGCCTACAACAAGAGGAAATACCATATCTCAGACACTTATTAACAAGCATTGATGGTCAAGTGTCTGCCGTACCCTACCTGCTCAGCACAGACACTAAGTAGAATATGTCACAGCAGCAGGGAGCCAAGGCTCATTAGGGACCTGGGAAGAAGCCACAGTGGACTGAGCTCCACAGGGGCAGGCTGGTTTTCCTTTATTTTGTTGCACTCCCAGTACCTAACTTGTATAACAACAGCAAAGCTCACAGTCAATACTTGAGAACTGGATGGGTGACTTCCCATGAGCCCATGCATGAACGAATCACTACTTAGTACATAAAACAGGGAGGTTGTAACTGATGGCCAAAGAAGGCCACTAAGGAAGGGACTTGAAGACGAGACTTGACACTTAGCACCAACTATTGCCCAAGCAGGACAGAAGAGGGGAATAAACAGCACCACACACCACCACGGGCTGCCAGCCCTGCTCTGCTCAGTTACCTCCATGGTCATTGAAGGTTGTTGTAATTTGTATGTCCAGCGAGGAAAAAACTCGCCTGAGGCCCTGAAGAGATGGCTCAGCAGTCATCCTGGAGAGGACCCAAGTTTGCTTACCAGCACTGAAATGGTGTTTCACAACCATCCATAACTCCAGGGTTAGGACATCCAATCTTCTGACCTTCAGAAGCACCAAGCACATTGTGTGGTACACAGGCATAATGAAAGCAAAACACTCACATATAAAATGAGAAATCTAATAGAAAAAAAAGTATTTAAAAAGGGATTATGGGGGAAAGAAACTTGCCCAAAGTCCTACAACTATCTAGTAACTTAGAGAATTTTGAAGGACTCACCCAAGTGACTATGTTTTTAATTTAGCCTGACTTAAGAGTAACGTGTTTAACCAAGGACAGACACAAGATCCTCAGACAACAAATGTTGCCTGAAGCTATAAAGATGGCTGTAGGAGAGACAGCAGGGAGTTGTTGCAATGAAAAGAGAGGAAAAAAGAAGGGAGGGAAGGAGAGAGGGAGGGAAGGAGAGAGGGAGGGAGGGATGGAGGAAGGTCATAGACACCGACATGACAGAGAAGTAGGGCTTTGGTAGTCTGGAGAAGTTCAGGTTTGGTCTTGGCCTTGGCCATAGAGAAGTCTACTTTGTCTCCAGTCGGGGGTCATGGGACAGGAGAAGGAGGGAGACAGGAGAAGTTGGGAGGCAGAACCAGCGGCCTCTCTGTTTGAGATGATATGACCGGGCAGGCACAGCTCGGCAGGATTCAAGGACACCACTGGTTCAGAGGGATGAAGGAATCATCCTCACCTAGGTTTGACTTTGTCCTTATCATCATGCCTTCCCTCCATGCAACCCAGGGTGAAATATAGACAGGTTAGCAAGCCCAGAAAAAAAAGGAACTTTCCTCACTTGTCTATGACATTGCCAGGGTCCCACACTCACTCACCTATGACCTGTCTCTGCAACTAAGATTACTTTAAAGCACAATGATGAGCCAAAATAAGACCAGAAAAGGCTAAGGTACCAGCACTGTGACCCCTCTTCCTGCATCAAGGGAGTCAAGAGCCAGACCTACAGAATAGCCTGTGTGTACAGGCCTGAAAGTGTAGGTGGCTGGTTCCACTGCTGCCCTCTAGGCTCACCCCATGGTGTGTGACACTATTCCTGGGTGTCAACAAGCATCTATTCACAGCAGGTAGGGAACCAACCAAGATAAGGACACCACCAAAGTCCAAACTCAGTGAACCAATATATTAGTTATAGAAGTAGAAACGACGCAGAGCTGCAATACCAAAGGCACCCCAGCATGGGTGATGACTCATAAAAGCTATGGTCCTGGAGCTCACTGTAAAACCTGCAGGCGGCTCAACAAGCTGGAGTGTCTGGTCCAGGATGTCCAGCATGCCTGAGAGTATCTTTCAGCAATCCTTACTGTTTATTGACACTTGGAGAGGGAGGGACATGGTGAAACTTGTCAATTTCAGAAACTTCCTGAAGCTTCTGAATTGCTTACTTCCTGAGTTTTAAGGTTCACTGCAGGATGGAATGTTTCACCTCTCTTTAGAACATTCTGCTTCTTACCAAGCTTCCCTCTAAAATGAAATGTTTTATCTAGGAGTAAACTGATAGAGAAACCTCATTACCCTTCCTCTCTGGCTCTTCCCTTCATCTCCATGGGGCAGCCATAGTGCCTACCCCACAGGAAACCTGAGGCTTACCAGAACTTTGACATTGTTTTTCTTCAAAGCCTTTCTTACTGCTGTGCTTCAAGACTATGGAAGGGCACGAAGAATCTCCACTGATGCCCTCACTTTCACTCACAAAGTAATTTATAACACCGAAGCCAGCCAAGACGATGAAATCTCCAAACTTCTCCAGAAGAGGCTCAACATAGTCAGGAGAGCTTTCCAGGTACGGGGTGCTAAGGAGACTGGAAAGGGTCCAGCCTCCATCTTATGACTGAAGGCGTGGCTCATTTAACTGTACAGATGGATATACGTGTACACAGTTCTGTGATCTTCTGAGTCTTCATGTCTCCGTGGACTTTTGTGCGTACGATGTACTCCATATCGTTGCAGCTAAGGTAGTACAGTTTGAGGGCAGGTCATGTCACACCTCCAGCCGTGTTCTTTCTGCTTAGAGTTGCTTTAGCTATATGTGATCTTTAGTGTTTTCATACAGATTATAGGGATTTTTTCCTAGTTCTGTGAAGACTAACATTGGAATTTTGGTAGATGTTGTATTGGATCTGTAGATTGCTTTTAGTGGCACAGCCATTTTGACATAGTGTATCAGTCCAGGAGCATAGAAAGCCTTTCCACCATCTGATGTCTTCAATTTTTTTTTTTAATATCTTAAAACATTTCAGGAGACTTTTATCTCCATAAGATAAAAGACATTTTTACTTTTTAGGTTACTGTAAATAGAATTTTTTCCTGATATCTCTATCAGCAAGTTCAGTTTTGATGTATGTAAGAGCTACGAGGGCTGGAGAGATGGCTCAGCGGTTAAGAGCACTGACTGCTCTTCTAAAGGTCCTGAGTTCAATTTCCAGCAACCACAAGGTGGCTCACAACCATCTGCAATGTGACCAGAAACATCCTCTTCTGGTATGTCTGAAGACAACTACAGTGTACTCATGCACAAAAAAAAAAGAGAGAGCGACTAACTAAAAAGTTACCATTGTTCACTTGGGTTTTTGTTCTATTTAACCCGGTCCCACCCACTATATAGCTCTGGCTGTCCTGGAAGTCACTATGTAGACTCATGCTAGCCTAGATAGAACTCACTATGTAAACCAGGCTGGCCTGGAGCTCAGGATCCCAAGTGCTGGGATTAAAGGTCATCTCACCCATGAAAACCTACTTATTTTTGAATTCTGACTTTGTATCCTATTATTCTTCCCCCCCCCCCTCCTCCTCCTCTTCTTCTTCTTTCGGTTTTTGGAGACAGTGTTTCTCTGTAATCCTGGCTATCCTGGAACTCACTTTGTAGACCAGAAATCCTCTTGCCTCTGCCTCCTAAGTGCTGGGATTAAAGGCGTGCGCCACCACTGCCCAGCTCTCCTGCTATTCTTCTGAAAGCTTTTTAATGGTGGAGTCCATAAGGTCTTTTAAGAATAAAATGTTAATTGCCAAAACAGATAGTATCCTGATTAGTCACTTTGTATGTTTCATTTTGTCAACTTGACATAGGGTAAAAAAATTACCTGGGACTGGGAAAAGAAACCTCAGTAGAGAAAACCGCCTGAGTCAGATTGCTTGTAGGAAGTCTATAGGGCTTTTTCTTGACTTATGAGTGCTGAGAGGGCCCAAGTCACTGGGGCAGTGCTACTGCTGGGCAGATGATCCTGGTTGTAGAAGAAAGTAGACTGAAAAAAACAAGTGGGCTGAGCAGGCCGTGGGGGGCAGGCCAATAAGCAGCACTTCCTTCCCCACAGTCCACAGTGGACCGACTCTGCTGAGTCAACCCTTTCCTCCCTAAGCTGCTTTTTTTGGTCATGGTCTTTAACACAGGAGGGGAAAAAAACAAAACAACAACAACAAAAAAACAAAGACAGTTTTTCTTCCTTCCTGATTTATTGCATTTACACCTCTCTCTCTCTCTCTCTCTCTCTCTCTCTCTCTCTCTCTCCCTCTCTCTCTCTCTCTCTCTCTCTCTCTCTCTCTTTTTGTTTTTGTTTTCTCTTTTTTTGTTTTTGGTTTTTCGAGACAGGGTTTCTCTGTGTAGCCCTGGCTGTCCTGGAACTCGCTCTGTAGACCAGGCTGGCCTCGAACTCAGAAATCCGCCTGCCTCTGCCTCCCAAGTGCTAGGATTAAAGGCGTGCGCCACCACCGCCCGGCTTGTTTTGTTTCTTAAGACAGGGTTTCTCTGTGTAGGCCTGGCTGTCCTGGAACTCACTCTGTAGACCAGGCTGACCTCGAACTCAGAAATCCGCCTGCCTCTGCCTCCCAAGTGCAGGGATTAAAGGCGTGAGCCACCACTACCCAGCTTTCTCTTCTTATGTAACACTTTATTCAGTATGAGTGAAGATAATAGACATCCTTGTTTGTGCCAAGAAAAAGTGCTATTTTCCATCTTTAGCATAATGTCGGCTATAATTATGTATTATCCCCTTTATTACAATGAGGAAGGCTCTGTCCTTTCCTAGTTTGCTCAGAACTCTTATCATGAAGGTATGTGGGATACTTAAATATTTTTTCTGACTTTGAGACGATCATGTGATTTGTCTTTACATTTATTAATTACACTTCTATTGATTTGTATGTCAAACCAACCTTGCATCCCTGGAATGAACCCGCCTTGGCTGTGATGTATGATCTCAATATGAACATGAAATCAGCTTGCCAGTATTTAGTGAAGATTTCTGCACCCATGTTCATTGGGAGGCTGCCTTGTAGTTTTCTTGTCTTTGCATTCAGGATCACAGAAAGAGCTGGATGCTCTCCTCCCTTTCAACTTGATGCGACCTGACAAGTACTGCTATCAGGTCTTCCTGGAAAGCTGGGTAGATTTAGCAGCACACCACTTCTCCAGTCGTTTCTTTGTCCTGAGACTTTAGCAATGCTTTGTTTGCTAAGGGTGTGTTTAGACTGATATATTCTGGCTTTAATTTCTGTAAGTCATATGCACTTAAAACTTTACCGATTCAGAAAGGAGTCCCCTGACCCTTTCCCTCTCTCATCAGCCACACCAGGACCACTCTTCCAGAGGAGTTTACATTTTTGGTTTATTCCTTGAGGGGGCACGATGGGATCCTGAACAGGAAGTGCTGGAAGACTCACTGCCCTCTGTGCTGTGCTGTGCATTTCCTGACATCCTCTTTTTGCCAACAAAGGTAATCACCAGACTTGGTAAGGAAAAACCAGACTTGTGAATTCTCATTACCTGTGATCTCATGAGGGAAATGTAATAATGTACATTAAACAAAATAGTACAATACTGTTCAAGACCTAAAAATAGGCTAAACCTGATGTCCAGGGTTACCTCTCAGGTACACCAAAAGTTAACAAGTTATCATTATTTTAACTTCTCTAGACACAATTTCAACATGCAACTACCCTGTCATTAAATATGTTCAGTGCAAAAACAAACACCCTCAAACCTACTCACAGAAAATGTGATGTATTGGTTTTAACTGACTACGAATCTTTATTTTTAGATTCCTGAAACCTCCCAGGATTCTGACCAGAAAGACTCAGAACTGCAAACTTTTGAATGTCCAGTTTACTACACACCTGAGAGGTCAAGAAACACGACTGGTTTACCAACAACTCTCTTAACATCAGTGCATTTACCAACGAAGAAACCTC
Organism: Tokudaia tokunoshimensis; assembly: GCA_036184795.1. NCBI lineage: Eukaryota > Metazoa > Chordata > Mammalia > Rodentia > Muridae > Tokudaia > Tokudaia tokunoshimensis. Next base: position 13,625,073 of record BTHU01000013.1, on the reverse strand, counting down.
CTAGTCACTGGATCACCATGCAGGTTGCACTGCTATGTGAGAAGAATGAATAAATATCCAGACCAAACCAGTTTAAGTGTGGGCTCTTCCTACACGTACATGCATCAGGACATTCATATGCGGGAATATCCTTGTAACAGCATGTGCCTAGCCAAACCTGACAGATGTGTGGGAGACTTCAACAGGTAAGCAGTATCTGTGTGGTCTTTCAAAGGAACACAGATGCTTCTACTATTAATATACATTTGCTTCAAAGTGTTACAGAACCTACAACAGTTTTTTAAGCACTTGGTGTTCTTAAACAGCAAATAGTAAACACGACAGTTTTTAAGAGTTGGGAATTCTATCCCTACCCCTAAACCCTCAGATTCCATTATTGGGATTTTGGTTTTTTGTTTAAGACAAGGTCTCTAGCCCAGGATGGCCTCAAATACATGGCGATCCTCCTCCTGGACTGGACTGCTGCAATTGCCGGAATGAACCACCATTGGGTCAGGCTCTAGAATCCTTGCTTTGCTATATAAACCTGCTGGTCAAGTCCCTGGGTTCCTACCGTTCAGAAAGACTCAAAAAAGACAAAAAAAAAAAAAAGTCCTATGGAAAAAAAGGGGGAGGGGAGTGGTATAACAAAACATTGCTGTCTATAATCCCAAAGCTGTGGGAAAGAGAGAAATGAGGCTCTAACAGCAACTCTTTATTTTCAACTTTTTGTTTCCAACCAAAATTTTATTACAAAGCTTGCCAAACACCAAATTAAAAACAGCTTGCACCTGATATCCAGATACTGTGGCACTGCCCACCCTTTCACTACCAGGCAAAGAACCCAATGTCTTTAGTCTTACCCAAAGTTTCCTTCTAAGCTTATTAGCACATACCATGTTGATACCAGGAGAAAAGAAAGCATGATAGAAACCACCTGCTGAACATCTTAGGACTACTAAAGCAGTAAAGAATTACAGAGTGTATAGTGTAACACGTCATGATCACACGAGCATGGCCACTTTACATACACTCTAAGCTACAGGGCAGGTGACCTGAACACTCTGCATCTGGCTCATATGTGATAATGTGTAATAGAAACCCAAATGTACACATACTATGTATTGCATCCTTATGTTTATTCTGAAGATGATATAGCTTTGAATAAAAAAGTCTAGTGAACTTGCCACTTGTCATGCCCCGGGACAGTTACCATGAAACTAATTAACCTCGCTAGAATTGAATGGCTACAACCAGCTTATACACATCTATTAAACTGAGAGAGAAAACTTAATGTTGTATCAGGCAGAACTCCTTTCTAGAGAGCTCTAAAAACATAAAGGATACAAAATAGAATAACCTGTATTAGCTAAACAGTAGCAAAAACACTGTTGAATTCTAAGTCAAAAAATATATAAAAATAGTAGCCTAAAAATGGCAATTTTTCCAACACCAATGTGTGTAAAAATGTTTAAATAGTGCTGTTACTCCAAAAATATATATTTTTTTCTATTTGCAACAGTTTATAAAGGCAAACACACACCTGCAAATTGAGGTAGCAAAGCCAAATTCACAAACTTTGGATAAAGAAATATAACTTTCCTATGTTTTAACTTTAAATGAATTGTTATTCCTTTACATTTTAAATTCACATTACTTTACAAAACTTATACTTAATTTAAAACACTGAAAATATTTTTGTTAAAAAAACTACTTAGTTTCTGACAATTATCTCACATTCAAACACTGTACAGAAAAATCAAAAGTCACCATATATTACATAAAAGTAGTCTATGTGTTTATATTTCCAAATGCACTTTTAAAGGCTGAGGTGGAGTCACTGCTATGAATGGTCTCCCTTAAAACAGGTCCTGCAAGTAATCTGCCCTTATTCTTCAGATATACCACCAATATTGGGTTTTACTTGATTTATAGACAAATAAACTGACTTAAAGAGAATTCTGTTCAAAGCACAATGAAACGTAGATGTACTTTAAGAGTTTTCAATTAAGAAAAATCAAATGGCAAAAAGAAAAGAAAATTTTGAAAAAAAAAACTACAAAAAGTTCAGATTTTTAGGGATTAAAATTTTCCTATTAATAAGCAAATTATACCATCTTTGTAATTCCCCTTACATTAACTGCCATACTTTAGTAAGAATAAATTCAACTACATTAAAAGATGTACTATTTGGCTCTATAGTCCTGACTCAAAAACAAACCTAGAGATCCTGTCAGTGCATCAAGTTAGTTCATTTGGACTTGCCCTTGTTTCTGGGAGGCCTGTGCTGCAGGGTAAGCAGCACAGGTCAGTAAATGTAGGGGAATATGCGGTAGGGCACGCGCTGGCAGTACTGCTCCCAGGCGAGGCCATACTTCCTCCTGCACTGGTCTTCATCACGGGCCTCTCGATGGATAAGCAATGCGCTGAAGTAGATGATGTAGAAGTAAGGCAGGAGGTGGTCAAAGCCTGTAGAGAGCAACAGTGGCTACATGATTCCTCTGATTTCCCCCAAATGCACTAAGAGCCAAGGAACGCCAAACACACACTAAACGTTCCATTACAGTCTCCTTAGAAAAACTACCTTAAACATTCCCAATCCCCTCAGAAGGTAGACAACACCTGTTAGACCCGGAGCCACCTAGAACTCAAATGGCAACAAATGGCCTATCTCTGTCCAGAGAAAGTCACATTAGCACTGAGATGCTTACCACATGGGAGGGACCACGCCAGAGCCATGATGAGATCACCCAAGTAATTGGGATGGCGAACAAAGCCCCACCATCCAGAAACAAGCAGACTCTTCCCTGTGGAAGTATGAATGGTCTTCAAATCTACATTAAAAACAAAACCGATTTTAATGACTTCTAATAAAGAGAGGCATAAAAATCTACACGTAATAAATATAAATCAACAAATTAAAAGTCAGTCCTTACATGCGAGCTTTGGATCAGTAGGATTCTTTCGGAATGCATTTTTCTGAGAGTTTGCACAACGGAAGATTACATATCCACACACTGAAATTTTAAAATATTTTCCTGTTAGTAATTTAGATGTAATCTGGCAACTAAAATCTAACTCATCATTCATCTTGAAGGCAAACACTGCCAGCCATGCCCAGAAAGAACAATGTCTGAGACAGCAACAAGTGACAGTGACTACAGGCTACCTTATCTGCTGGTCTGCGACCTGAGCACAGTCTTTCCTCAGTGAAATACCAACTGAGTCAGAAAATAGTGTTTGCACTTCGGGGTGAACCTCCTACTCCCCACTCCGACTTGGGAGATCTATTAAAATTTCAACAGACCCTAACATGGAACTACTATGATAAGGTCTGAATAACAAGAAATAACAAATCTCCACTTTAGCATCTCTTTCAGATAAACGCACACTGTGCTGGATAACTCAAGGTGCCACTGCCGTGAATAATCAAAGCAACGGAGAAACTAAACCCTCATTTCACACCCTCATCAATGCCATGGCACCAGCTCTATTTAAAGTTCAATGGTCCTTTTCCTGTCCAGGAGGTTTTGAAGGATGAAGTGACAAAGAGATAAAGGGAAACCATCTGAACTGAAAACCTCTGGGTCTGGTAGCACTCCCCGCAGCGCAGCTGGACCTGCCTCTGCCCCGCCCCTTACATGTGCGGCTTGCTCCTTCAGCCAGTCTCCCGGCCTGCAGGAACCCTGAGCCTCCAGATAAAACTCACATCTTCCAGTTAAGTTCAAGCTGACATTCCCTAGAGGACTGGCTCCCTCTCCTGTCATGTATGTAGGACTTCGGTACATTGCCTGAGCTGCTCAGGCTATGGTATCTGGTATTGTTTCTACAGTGAGACCAAAAGTTGTATAAAGACCAATTTCATTTTTAAGATCTCTTTTAAAAATGCAGGCATTAGATGGCAATTATTCCTAAAGCAATTCATTTAAGTTAAATTGCTTAAAAATAGAAGATATTCTGTGGTGAGAACTAGTGGAGAGCTAGCATGTATTCCCTCTCTTTGAAAACTTGAGAATTTTTTCAGTACTTATTCATCATAAATTATTTCAAGCCTGTGATCAAGTAAGATGGCATACGACAGACACCAACCAGAAAACAGCCAACGCAGTGCCTCAGACTGAAGAGGCTGAAACTAGCACTCACGTTTCAGAGCAATGATGACAGAAGCCAATGGCCAGGACAAGTCATGGGGATGGTTGACCAGGTAAAAGGCCTGCAGGCTGTAGGTAAATGGAACCCACACTAAGTCTCCAAAGGCCAGCATGAAGCCAAAGCCATCGTGGGTGATGTCCATGGTGGTCAGCAATGCCTCCTAAAATGACAGATGGGAAGAAAGGAAAGCCATCTTATGGTTAGAGTACTAATTTATGGCCAAGTAGATTAAGTGAAGGCACACCAAAAGAGTGAAAGGCAGGTTCAGTTGTTGTATCCCACCCCCAAAAGTCCTGCTGTAACAGACCTCTAAAACCCTCTCAGGCCTTTGCCCAGGGCCTCCCTGACCTCACCTTCCTCCACCCCAGCCTCAGTCCCTTCCCTGAACAGCCCTTCTCAGATGCCAGCATCCCACAATCTCCCCTGCACTACAAGTCTCAGTTTTCAAATGTACATGCCACAGTGCCTAGCAAGAAGTAATGGGTTCAAAATGTATCTGTGGAAAGAACAACCAGCTCTCATCGAGTTCTAGTGAAAACTAGTTCTGGGTTAAAGAAGAAAGTAGCCCCTCTGAGGGCATCTAGCCCAGATCATACTGGGCAAGATAAAAGTCAGAGTTCACGGATCCAGGCCCTAAGACTCACACGCTAGATGTCAGAATAATGTTAAATGCTTAGAAAGTCATTTCCAAATAGAATTGTCAACACGCCCACAAGTGTTCACGTGCAGGCCCCTTGAACCACCTCATCATTATCGACACAAGCTATAGCAGAAGCAAGCCATACTGCCCTAATTCTGTATATAAGTGACTTGAGAGCTCCCCAGAGGAAAAGCAAATCACTCATCAATTCTCAAAGCTGCTTGACTTCATGGCCTCCAAGAATTCAGCTCATTTTAAAATTAGCTATCTTGTGCAGGTACAGAAATACACTCCTATAATTCCAATTTGGGAGGCTGAGGTAGGAAGATCACAAGTTCAAACCAGCATGGACTACTAGGACCTCAAAAATAAATAAATATAAAAAAATTAAAAAAAAAAAATCCAACAAATTACCTCATTCCAGAGGGAGTCCACCACATAGACGAGCTGGAAACTGTTAACCAAGATCATCGCCAAGGACGGGGCACTACGTTCCTGTATTTTCATTTCCGCCAAAAGCATCACCAAGTTAATAACCACCTGGAAAGAGAGGCAAGAAGACAGCCTCAAAGGCATTTGCAAGACAACCAGAGATGAGACCCCAGTGCACACCGCCCTTGGCCACCAGAGGACAAGACGCCTCAACCCTGACATGGGTCACCTTTCTGCTACTCTTGACAACACAATCTTACGAATAGTATTCTTCAAAACAGTGACACAGTCACAAGGGCCTAAGGAACGAGGATAACTGAGAGGAGACCAAGGTGAAAGAATGGAACAATAGTTAACCACCAATGAAGTCCAATAAGCATTATGGATCTCCTCAGTACACTGTCCTTGACTGGACTGTGACGGTGTGCACTATCATTAGTACAGGAATCCGGCTAAAGAAATGGAATTCTTGGTTCTATTTCTGTAATTCTCTAAGTCTGAAACTGGGTCAAATAAGGCTTTACTGAAAAGGGAAAAGAAACTAATTTTTACATTATTCCATCTACACTATCACTTCCTAGATAAATGTAATAAAAATTGAAAGAAAAAAATCTGTGATGTTTAATAATCTGTAACAAGTTATCTTAAACCGGTAAAAAAAAAAATATAGTAAGAAAATATTTTGTGTTAAGACACAATTAGAGAAAACTATAATCATCAAAAATTGCCTACATTTCCTTCTAAATACAAGATGAAGTCATACCATTGAAATTATATATATATATATACACACACACACACACACACATATACATATATATACACACACATATATATACATACACACACACACATATAAATAAAATAAAATAAAATAAACTTACCCATCCAATCAATCCAGGGCGCAATTCACAGAAGAACTTGAGATCAAAAGCACCCAGTCGAGGGTTTAATTCACGGCCAATGAAAAAGTCATAGACGGCATTTCCTGGGAAGGAGAAAATGTTTACCCTAATGGTGTGCTGGCCTTAGTCCAATCTGCTCCCTGAGGAGACTACAGAGGTAGAGGCCGAGGACAGGACTAGGAAGCCTGGGCTGCCACTGTTCTTGAGAGCTCACGAGTCAGATCACCTCTAAGGAAACTACAGGTGTATTTTTAAACGTATGATCTTTTCTTTAGTCTTGGAGATGAGGTCTCAGTATGTAGTCCTGGCTGGCCTGGAACTTTATTTAGATCAGGAGGGCCTCAAACTCACAGAAATCCTCCTGCTTCTGCCTGGCAAGTGCTTAGACTAAAGGTATGTGCCTCCATACCCAGTCCATTGGAAACTTTAAAAAAATATCTTAGGTCAGAACCAAGTAACTTTCAGCCTGTTTTTTGTTTTTAAGGAATTTACTACTTAACAGAAGTAGATAGACAGAGCGTCAGAGCTGCTAAAGGTTTTTAGTCACATACTAAAGCTAATGAGAACTAAATAGAAAAGCATGAGAAAAAAATTTAAATTTTGCCTTCAATTTTTTCCTTCACTTCTTTTCTATGTCCCTTTATTTCCCATAATTAAACTCGACAAAAACAATCTACTCCAGAGTAGTCATGGCTCCCAGGGCCCTGGACACAGCCATGTTACACACATGCAACTGCTCACCAGAACTGGCAGGTGACAGCTCGTCCCTTGGGGCTTTCAGAGAGCGGGCATAGAGGTAAACACTCAGGACCACGGAGAAGCCGGTGGCCGCCAGTGCAAACTGCAGGAAGTGAGTGTACAGGTAGCAGAGCTCTATGCCCCAGAAGGCGGCTGCTCCCACAGCTGCTGACGTCAGGATGAAGGCATACAATCCTTTAGAGAGAGAACAGAGTTAATCAACATCATTCATCCCGGGCCACATTTGGGGGTTTTCTGAGACAATTCACACTAGGTTGCCCAAATTGGCCATAAATTCCTGGGCTCAAAAACACCCCCCACCCCCACCCCAAACACACAGGAGCTGCCAGCCAATGCAGTGCTTTTCTGTTTATTTAAATCTTCATTTCATTATCCAGATTATTTTCATAAATATACAAATAAGCAATGTCCTTAAGATACAATCTTCATTGTAAATACCACAGCTCTTGTACTATCTTATAAGAATGCTAACATTCTTTTGCAATATGAACTATCATTATCCACTGATAATTAAACCCAAGCTGAAATTTACTGTTAAACTGAAAAGAATCTCAAAATGCACTCACTACTCCAACGTTCGGAGTCCAAAGTCAGATAAGTAGCTCCCAAAAGAGTCATACAAGAACACATTTTCAAGTCTAATGCCACAACCTAACAGCAAAATGATCTTAGTAGGCATACAGTTATAAATATTTATGTTGGAACTCACTAGATGGTAATGGAACCAAAAGATTGTAGTCATATTCTGCCATGTAGAAAACGGATATTAAGATACCGTACCCCCACAGTAGAGGCCATAATAAAACCTGAGACAACCAAGTGTGGTCACTCATACTTGTAATCCCACCACATGGCCAAACTAGGCTACCCTCCAATGCACAGGCAGCCAGCAGACTGAAAGCCCCAAGAGAAGCCACAAATCACAGGCCAGTCTACTGGTGCCGCCTGCCCATTTGGGGGTGGGGAGTAGACAATTTCACCTTTTGGCTAAAGAGATCATCTTTCTTACAAGAGCTGAAGTATACATGAAGTCATCAAATTACATTTCAACTAACAGTCAAACACAGGAAAGTCATGGTCATTAATGAGAGGATTTCTAAGCTCTGATAAAGAGGATAGTCACAAATTTGCTTTCTAAAGCCACGTTTTCTATATACCAAGTTTACTTCAAAGAATACTTTAACCCTTATAAAATTTATGAAGTGGTCAATACAATTGTTTTTCTCTCTATAGTCTATGAAGATTAATCACTCAGAATGTCTTAGGAATTTCCTTAGTGGTAAAATCCCGTAAAAAGAAATCTAGTAATATTAAAAGCACAGACAAACTGAGGAGGGAAGTCTTCACACAAGGACCAAAGGCCCAGGTGCAGTGCTTGGCCTCTGGACAGACCACACCCTCCACAGAGACAAAGCAAAAACAAAACTCGGCTAAGAAAGCCCCAAACACCAAGAGCAGGAAACCTGGAAGCAAAAGTGAACACAACTTGTGAGCAGACAGCACTGTAGCAGGCCAGCACTGACAGCAAGAGACAGGGCACGGCGAAGATCATGAGACAGGTTCCATTAGTAAGGAGATGGGCAAAAACACAAAGATGTCCAGCATCAGCAAACGAGGTCTCAGTCAGGCACGCAGCTGGCTAGGATGGCGTGCAACTTGGCACCTAAAGGCAGGTAGCCCCAAAAACATTTCTGCCTCCCATCTAGCACCTGTAGACTGATTTCAGATAAGATGTTAGCTAAGCCAGAGAACAAGTACCACCCAAAACTAGAAAATAAGAGGGAAGCCAAACATTAAAATTTATTCAGACCATTCCAGGCTTCCAGTGGTTTAACTTAGGAAGTTTCATACTGTATCATGCACGATACAAAAGCAAGACACATTCAGCACCACACTCAAATCTGGAATCAGACTTGCCACATACAACATCCTCTCCTAGTGCTAGACTGCAATGAGCTACGTGATCCCACAGGTGACCAACAGATACTCTCCAGTGGTCTGTGCTGCTAAGTCAGGACACTGACAGGTCAGCTGTAGAAAATGCATTTTCATCCTAAGGTATGGCTGATGCTAAGATGGACTTATGTGAACGTAAGCCCAATCATAAATTGAAGAGCATCTGTCATAAAATTCTAGAAATAAATGACATCATTCTACCCAATTAAGTAAAATGGAAAGTCTGTTAAGGATTAACCACCACACAGACTCCTAAAGTAATGGCACTTTCTCTGTCTTCAGAACGTAAAGCTATAGAGCCCCTAGCACATGTGCTGACTATAAAGATAGTCAGACAAAAGAACCTTTTCACGAGCTGTTACACAAGCTCCAAGCTGCCATCCCTATTCAACACGCATGCACCAGAGTGTGCCCACATAGTTCTCTAGTGCCAACTATGTAGTAAACACAAGCTAGCCCACAAAACTACATTCCTCCAGGAAAAGTTCACTAAACAGAAAAGACACTGATATGGCAAGCCATAAATGTCAGAAAATAAAACAAAACAGGCGAGAAGGAACCCGAAGCTTTCTCCTTGCTTTTGCAGTTACAGCAGTCCCACACCCTCCCTTGCATCTTCCCCGTCATTAAGAAGCAATACTGACTACAGCTTCATGATGTAGAACACACAGGGAAAGATGCAGCTTTCAGCAAAGAGTTGACAAGAGTGAACACACATTCAAGAGACAGCTCCCCGAAGTCAGTCAGCTGGCCACCAGGCACCCAAGGACAGGAGCAGATGGCTCCTAGGTGCGAGTGACTGAAATGTGTACAACAACAAGGGAGACTTCCGAGAGCCACAAGAATGCCTGCTATGGTAAAACCTTAAGACATATGTTGAATGATGGTGTACTACTGGCTGGTTGCATGTCAACTTGACACAAGCTAGAGTTATCACAGAGAAAGGAGCCTCAATTAGTGACCAAGGGGGGAGGGCCCCTTGTAGGTGGTGCCATCCCTGGGCTGGTAGTCTTGGGTTCTATAGGAAGCAAGCTGAGCAAGCCAGGGGAAGCAAGCCAGTAAGGAACATCCCTCCATGGCCTCTGCATCAGCTCCTGCTTCCTGACCTGGTGATGATCAGCAATGTGGAAGTGTGAGCTGAATAAACCCTTTCCTCCCCAACTTGCTTCCTGGTCATGATGTTTGTGCAGGAATAGCAGCCCTGACTAAGACAGGTGGTAAGTGCTATTAAGAAAATGAAGCAGGCTGGAGAGACTGCTCTAGTTAAAAGTATTTGCTAGGCACTGGGGGGATGGCTCAGCAGCTAAGAGCACACACTGCTCTTTCGGAGGACCCAGGTTCAGTTCCCAGCACCACGCAGTGGCCGACAACCATCTGTAACTGCAGTTCCAGGAGTCCAACACTGCTAAGCTCCGACAGCTCCCACTGCACATACATGATGCACACACATACAACTCAGGCACACACACAAACATAATATTTTTAAAAAATATTTAACCACACCAAAAAAAAAGGGTAGGGGGCAACATCTGCTCTTCTCAACCTAGGAACACAGGCTGGGTTCCCAGGATGCGCAAAATGATCAGTAACTCCAGTTCCAAGGGGCCCAATACCCTCTTCTGACTTCCATGGGCACCAGGCACACACATGTGATTGATTTATATATATATACACACACACATACATATATGTTTGTGTGTGTGTATATAAATAAATATATATAAAATATCACACACACACAAAATAAAAATAAATCTTTAAAAGAAAAAAGGAAACAAAACTAACCAGGCTAGTAGCATGCACTTGTAATGCCAGAACTCAGGAGGCTGAAGCAGAAGGGCTAGCCTGTACTACAAAGTGAACTCCAGGCTAACCTGGGTGACATGGTGATGCCCTATCTCAAAGTAAAAGGAGAACAGAAGATACTAAGAGTACTATTCTGTTTTACACACGTTTTTTATATGTTGAAATAAGCTAATTTACAAGTTCTTCAAGCTACTAAAAGATAATCTACTGTTCAATATCCCAGTATATTAGCTCCAACAATTTAAAAACTATAAAAGTTATGTCATTGAGAATTTAAGAAAATCACCATTCAGTCTATACTTGAGTCTTCTTCCATCAACAAGAGGTGTTCCTTCTACAACCTTAAAAGAAAAAAAAATATTATTTTTATTTAAAAATTAAAGGACATTATTATCATCTTTGTGTTTTTTGAGACAGGTTTTCTGTGCAACAGCCCTGGCTGTCCTGGAACTAACTTTGTAGACCAGACTAGCCTCAACCTCACAGAGATCCACCAGCCTCTGCATCCAGAATGCTGGGATTAAAGGTGTGTGGCACCACACCCAGCTCATCTTTCTTACATTTATGTGTGTGTGTGTGTGTAATCTTCTCAAACTCTTGAATTTCATTATTCTGTGTTTCTAAGAAAGTAGGAAACACAGTAGCATTCTAGTAGTTGATGACACAACACCACTATAGGGATTTAGCTTAAACATATATAGTAAATATTTTTCAATGTACCAAGACTATTGCAAAAACCACCCTCACCAAACCATTCCACACACAGTAAAAGATTAGTGTGCTCAAAACTCTCCACTGCCCATCAATGACAGAATAGTCTAACCCCACTATCTCTCATTTGTGAGGTTCTCTTTAAAAATTTTACACACACACACACACACACACACACACACACACACACACACACGTATCCAGAAAACCCACGACAGGTTAGAACCAGAAAAACAATTAGCTTAAAATCCTTTCATAATTATCACCTGCACTGAGTCCTTGTCTCATATTTGGTCTTTATTTATGTGAAGGGGGAGTGAAGGAGGGAAGGAAGGAAAGGAAAGAAGGAAGACCACAGAAAAATGGATGGGCTTAAAATGTATGAAGTGAGGTCACAAACTCAAAAAGAAAACGATGTGTGTGCTGTTTCTCATATGGGGAATCTAGTCATAGCGTAAGTATGTATGTAAACAAGTTTAATACAAGAAGAGAGGTTCTTTTCAGTTGGGCTGTGTGCTGTCAACACTGTGTACGCTCTGACCTGCTCCACTATTTATACACACTCCTCCTGTACTACGATAAGTGGGAACCACGGTAGCACACCCAATGCACAGTGATGCCCAAGAAGGTGGTAAAAATACTGCCTGAGGATGTAGCATTCACTTTAAGCGAATACTAAGATACCATCATCTTCCAGCACCTGTTCCTCTGAAGTAGAACGGAAGCCCAGGGCAGAAACCTAAAACCTGAGATCACAGCATTGGCGAAACCCTAAGCGGTCCTTCTCAATTGCAGGTGTCTTCTTGGGCCTTAGTCTGACAGTACAGATGGGAGATTTCTCAAGTGACACTCTATGTCTGTCTGTCTGTCTCTCTCTCTGTGTGTGTGTGTGTGTGTGTGTGTGTGTGTATGCAGGATGTTTATGTTTTCCGAGTCTGAACAGAGCCCTAGACTAAGAACGGACAACCACTGACAGCGGGAGCCCACAGCACCGAGTCTGCAGCCCCCTCAGAATAAGGTCTGAAATAAATTATGCACTGCTTCGGGCAGCTCATGTGCTTTGAACACATCTCTAAGGAAAGGCACTACAACTGCAAGACCACACTTGCATGGGAGTCTGAAAAGGACCCCGTGTTCTTAACAACAGTTCCTATGGAGCAAAACTAGAAATAGTTTACTCTGTGTTTTGGGGATTTTTTGTTAAATCCACTGAGCTCAGAAGACAATGATTTAAGATGTTGCACCTACAAGTGAACACTCTGAGGGGGGTGTTCTTTAGCTGCCACTACTAAGAGTTAGGCTGATAGCAAATAACTTATTCTTTCCTGTTGAAACTGAAAATAGGTGTGATTAAAAAAAAAATACTGGGGGCTGGAGAGATGCCTCAATGGTTAAGAGCACTGGCTGCTCTTCCAGAGGTCCTGAGTTCAATTCCCAGCTACCAGCTCACAGATCAGATGCCCTCTTCTGGTGTGTCTGAAGACAGCAACAGTGTACTCACATACATAATTGGATCCAATGCCCTCTTCTGGTGTGACAGTGACAGCATGCTCATATACATAAAATAAATAAATCTTAAAAAAAAAAAACAACAGTATCATCTTGATAAGACCAAGAATCACCTAGGAGCAAACCTCTAGGCACAGCTATGAGGAAGTTTCTAGATTGTGTTGAGGTATAAAGACCCTCCCTAGTGTGAGAGGTTCAGTGCATGACTGACAGATTCTAACTTTAAAACTGCTGGAAATTTAAGCAGTGACCAAAGAAGTCAGACAAGTATCACAAAACCATGCCTCCTCAGCAAAACCTTACCTTCAACCAGGGTGGTACACGCTTTTAATCCAAGCACTGCGGAGGCAGAGGCAGGCAGATCTCTGTGAGTTCAAGACCAACACGGTCTACAGAATGAGTTCCAAGTCAGTCAAGGCTACACAGCAAGGACCATGTCTCAAAAAAACAAAACAAAAAAACCTTACCTTCCCGACCGGTAGAAGGTGGAAGAGAGCTTGAACAAGAAACCAGAGGAGGTAAACACCGCACACCCTGGTCTCCCACAGCTCATGGAGAGGCGGCAGAGGTGGAGGGAACCGGAGCAGCCCGGGGTCGTCCTGCCTGCACTGCAGCAGGAGCAGAAGGGCGCAGACGGGCAGGCCGAGCATGAGGAGGGTCGCACCTGCAAGCAAGCAGCCCGTCAGACTCAACCTCAGTCAGCTTTGTTTAGTTTTTAAAAATCATGTGGACTTTTTATTTATATTTATTTTGCTTTCAGGGCAAAACTAGATCTGGCTAGCTGTCTGAAACCAATTTGTAAGGTACCATTGAGAACTCATCTAGGGGCTGAAGCGTCTATCAGCTTGGCGATTAAAAGCATTTGCTCTCACAGAGGAGCTGCATTCAGTTCCCAGCACCCACATGGTGGCTCACAGCCATCTGTATGTAACTTCAGTAGGGAAGCCAACGTCCTCTTCTGACTTCCGCGAACAACAGGCACACATGTGATACACATAACAAATATACAGGTAAACATACATATAAAATGAAAAAAATAAATCTTAAAAAGCAAAACTCTGTCTTGGCTGGGAAACTGTCTCAGCAGGGAAGGGCATCTGACACCCGGAGTTCAGAGCCCGCATTTCCGTGAGCCCCAGAACGTTAGCTTGCTTGCTTGCTCACTGTCTCCCTCCTCCACCAAGTAATAAACCTGAATGACTTTTACTCTCTCTCTCTACCTGTCACTTCCAGTGAGCACACAGCCCTGGGTGAGTGACACAAGCATGGCTCCACCTCAGAGACCAGACTTTCAACTCCAGCCACAGAAGTGCAAGTGTGGTGACCCAGAGACCAAACCCCTGCCGGGCTAATGTGGTTGCACAGCCTCTGGTAGCCCCAGCCTTGAGCTCTATAGATCCTCCTCAGCCTCCCAGCTCTGTTCACAGGCACGAGCCACTTAGCTCAAGCCTGAAAATGAGCCCTTTCGTCTTCACAGTAGACTTGCTATCCATAAATGTCTAACACGCAACATACGTGCAGATTCCGGGTGATGAGAGCAGAGCAGGTAGCCCAAGCCAGACACAGGTCTGTCACCAGCTCACATGCTCCCTCGCCGCAGGCTCTGCACATGACACTATTGTTGTGGGTTTTTTCACATTGATTTATTCACTTTACATCCCAATCGCGGCCCCCACTCCCATAGCCCCTCGTCCATCCTCCCTGGGTACCAGCCTACCCTGGAACATCAGGTCACTGCAGGACTAGGAGCATCCTCTCCCGCTGAGGCCAGACAAGACAGCCCAGTTAGGGGAGCAGGATCCATAGACAGGCAACAGAGTCACCCACCCACTCAAACTTCCGACCCAAAATTTGTCCTGCCTACAAGAAGCACAGGGACAAAAAAGGGAATGGCCAACCAAAGATTGGCCCAACTTGAGACCCATCCCACGGGCAAGAACCAATCCCTGCCATTATTAATGACTCAGTTATGCTTGCAGACGAAAGCCTAGCAGAAGGGTCCTCTGGGAGCTCCACACATGCACTCTTTGAGCAGCTCCTTTGCCCTGTCTAGCAGGCAGGGAAGGCGGCAGCAGGCTTTACGCTGCAGCGTGCTCCTGCAGTGAATGTCAGCCAGGCCCTCCCAGCCTTCTCTACTCATCCCTAGCAGAGCTCCCTGTCCCTACAGGGCCACCACTACCCTTCCTGCACCCTTCCTCAAAGCAAGCCCCCTTTATTACGACTTTAAAGTTAGCATCCTCTGTACTTTATGGCTTGTCCCATCATCCCATCCATCTATCCCTCCGTGTGTCCCATGCACCACCTAAGTCATTTCATGTACCACACGGCCATAGCTCCAGTTCAGGCCTTCACGCCACTGCCTTCTCTGGAAAGTTCTTCCCTAGTCCTCCGCCTCCTCAATTTTCCTGTGCACATAAGAGCAACTCTGCCCACCCTTTCTCCTCCCTAATGGGGTTCCAACACCTACCGGGTACTCCTCCAAACTCCAAGTCCTTCCTCTGTGGAGTGGTCACTTGAAAAGATCCCAAAGGTGTGGGTCCTTTGGTGACAAGGTTTTGTTCCTCAGACTCTATTTCTTTGGCTTTGACCTCTTCTCTCCTGGGACGAAGGCTGTACTGTGTACCTAGATAACTGTCTTCTATTGACGAAATGATTCTTTCCTAGTTAAAAAAAAAATTATTAAATATATTTAGTGCAAACACTACTAACTCAACATCTCTATAGAGCTGTGAATGTACAAGAATAAGTGTGTTAAATCACATGCAGTCTGAAGGATAAAACATGAACAAATAAATTACAACAAATTCCAGTGTGAGTCTGAAGGGAAAGGAACAGAGAAATGGTACTGCAGATGAAGGCATGTTCTGTACCTGCTTGTTTTTATGAGGTGTGGCGCTCTTCTCTCTGTGCTCGGACTCCCCATTATACACGCTGACGTTGTTTCCAAACGACTTCTAAATGGAATATGAAGCAAAAGAATCAGCGCTGCCCTGACTAGAGCACCACGATGATAACAAGTTACTACTGGGAATGAAGCAGTCAAGATGAAAACCATCTAGAAATAAAATTAACTACACCTCCCTGGTCCTCAAAAGTCAGCTTTTACTGTGCCTCAAACTTGTGGCAATCCTCCAGTCTCACTCACCACCTGCCTGTGCACTGGGAGTACAGCTGTGCAACACTATGTTTTGGAACAGACTTCTACTAACTTTCCTATCTCTCAAATACCTTCATCCTAAATGCTTCAATAACCTCACTGTCATACGGTATTGTTTCTATGAAAGGCAGGTGAATAACACCTGGCAAAGTCACTCATTAGCTAGACATAAAACTGAGGAGAAGACCCTCAGCCACCCTACACAGCCAACAGTGGGAAGCCTGGGTGACCGCATTCCCCGCTACACGGTATTTATCCTTACTCTCTCCCTCCTACATTCCCCTCTTGACTCGGCCTCTGAGTTTCTTACTGAAGAGAGAAGAATTTAGCTTGCAAGAGCTTCTTAAGGCAATGGTTGCAACAGCCTCTCTCCTCCTCTGTAAAGACTGTCAACAACTAAAACACTCCTGAGTCAGGAAGAAAACAAAAGTCCAAGCAGGTCCTTCAGAAGACAAGTCAGTGAATGGCAGCTTTAGCACATTTAGAGCATGTGCCACACACCTGAGTTTACCCAGGTGTCAGTGAATGAGCCATCTGTCACCAAATGGAGACACAACCTAAAAAGCTATGTGCAGCATGTTAGGTTTTGAAGAATCTCTACTAAGCACAGATAAACCAGTCAGTCAGCTAACTCTAAACCATGCTGACTCCATGCCAATGCTTTCCATGAGTCCTCAACACTGTGAGGTAAATCACTGGGATGACGACCAGGGGTGGAATGGAGCAATCACAGCATGGTGTCCGAAGCTGAGGCAGCCTAAATGGAGGCTTGCGCACAGCACACCGCAGTAGGTTAGGCTGTGCTGGTGAGGGGCAGAGTGTGAAAAGGAAAGACGTAGGAGCAGTGTGCAGCATCGGCTCCTCGCACCATGCGGTAGAGGCACTTGAGGAAACAAGCTCACTGTCACAGGAAAACTGGGGGGGGGGGGGGGGGCGGCGCGCAGAGAGATGGCTCAGTGGGTAAGAACACTGACTGGTCCTGAGTTCAATTCCCAGCACCCACATGGTGGCTCACAACCATCTGTAATGGGATCTGACACCCTCTTCTGGTGTGCATGAAGACAGCTACAAGATCTAACAGTAAATCTTTAAGCCTGAGGAGCAAACGGAGTGAGAGGGCTAACCAGAGCCAGCAGAGGTCCTGAGTTCAAATCCCAGCAACCACGTGAAGGCTCACAACCATCAGTACAGCTACAGTGTGCTCATAAACATAAATAAATAAATAAATCTTAAAAAAAAAAAGAAAAGAAAACACAAACTCTGAAAAGGGGAGGTGAAAATCTTTGCCATCCACTGGGGTGGGGAGCCTGTTACAATCCTCAGATGAAAGCCAAGCATCCCACAGTCTTGACACTGGCATAAGCGTGCTCACCCAGTCGAGCAACAGGGATTACGAGCCTCTGGCCTGCACTGTCCATCTGACCTAGCAGTTTCAACCTCCTCAAGGCTAAGCCTCAGGAGATAACTAGATACTGCAGAAAAGTGTTTAGAACAGTGAACATTGAGAGGAAAACGCAAGGTTGCACCACAGAACTAACTTTCACACTAACATGTGTGTATATATCTTATGATGTTTACTAAGTAACACAAAAGAAAGAGGAAACTATTGTGTATTCTCACTATTTTAACCTTTTTTTTTTTTTTGGTTTTTCAAGACAAGGATTGTTTGTGTTGCTCTGCTGTCCTGGAACTCACTCTGTAGACCAGGCTGGCCTCAAACTCAGAAATCCACCTGCCTCTGCCTCCCAAGTGCTGGGATTAAAGGTGTGCGCCACCACTGCCCGGCTTTTTATTTTCTTTAACATTTTAAGGTCTAAGTGCACTCCACACAGTCTAGTTTTTAAGATTATTAGAAGCCTGTATGCTCTGTTTGTAGACGAGATAACATTTAATGAGTAGAATACAAAAAAGCATTCTTTTTACTTAAACACTTTGCTCTAGTATCTAAAACAGTGGCTTTCAATTTGTGGGTCACAGCACCCTTGGCAAACCTCTATCCCCCAAAAATACTTACCCTAAGATTCATAGCAGTAGCAAAATTAGAGCTGGGAAGTAGCAGCAACGAAACTACACAGTTGGGGTCACCACAGCATGAGGAACTACTGTATTAAAGGGTCCCAGCATTAGGAAGGTTGAGAACAAATGATTTAAAATATTCATTCATCAACTATGGCAGCTTACACTATGATCTCAGAACTGAGCAAACAGAGGCAGGAGAATTTTATCAAGTTCTTGGCCAGCCTAGGTTACCCCGTCTTAGAAAAAAGAAAAAAAGTAAAAAAAAAAAAAATTAATACTACATAAAATGAAATACTTATTGGCTAGGTCCCCGGCTCCACACACGTCTACACACACATGAAAGTCGTTCCACTGAAAACAGTATTTTTAAACAGTGAAAGTGATGGAGCACAAGGACACCAACTGAGAGAACAGGATGTCTAACTGAGCAGTTCGCTCCTCATCTCATGGTCTGCAAGCTATGTCTGCCTCAGCGTAAACATCTTTTAAAGAGCACACACTATTAGACTCCTGGTAACATTATTTTGAAGCTGATACGGCAGCTTCAGGCGGAAATGCTTGCCTTCAAGCCCAATGACGGGACCTCGATCCATTAAGCACACATGAGTGGAAGGAGGGAAAGGACTCCAGAAAGTTCTCCAACCTCCACACAGGTGGCCACACACATACCAAACACACGAACACGTACACACACTAAAAAAGAAAAACTTAAAAATAAAAAACAGTTTTTCTTGGATATTCAAAGAAACTATACTTTTCTTTTTCAAATACTTGCTAACAAAAGTGCAAATAATCTGAGTAAGCACTTGTGTAAAGGGAAGCCGGTGCAGCGGACAGATGAATAATCTGAGTAAGCACTTGTGTAAAGGGGAGCCGGTGCAGCGGACAGATGAATAATCTGAGTAAGCACTTGTGT
This sequence comes from Tokudaia tokunoshimensis, assembly GCA_036184795.1. Taxonomy (NCBI): domain Eukaryota; kingdom Metazoa; phylum Chordata; class Mammalia; order Rodentia; family Muridae; genus Tokudaia; species Tokudaia tokunoshimensis. Next base: position 13,606,132 of record BTHU01000013.1, on the reverse strand, counting down.
AAAGGGAAGCCGGTGCAGCGGACAGACGATGTAAGTACCAACACAAGCGGAGTCAGTTTAACTTGCAGAATTTCCCTCCTCATCTCCTTGTCCTTAGTGTCAGCCTGGTGGGACGCAGAGGCGGATCTCCTGGAGCCTTTTGGCGCCCTGCCCGGGGACCGGGAGCGTGATCTTGAGCGGCTGCTGCGGCGGCGCGAAGGAGAGCTGGAAATCGAGCCACTTTTTCTTTGCTTAAAGGACTTTAAAGGCTAGAAAGGGAAAGGCCACAGAGATGTTATCCGAGCACTCGTGTCCAGTGGCAGGCAGGGCTGCGCCCTCAGTCAGGACCACTATCTGTTGCCGTGCATTCTAAACTCACGCGTCTGAGAGCTGAGCACAGCGAGATGCGACAACAGCCCAGCTCCTAGGAGAGACGCAGTGCTTCCCCTGCTCTGAGAGCTTGGAATCAGTGACTACACCACATACATATCATATACGCCCAGCAACGCCAGAAAGGCTTGGAAGGGGTACTGTCTAAAACTGACATGGCAAGGCAAGATAATCAGCATGCAACCAATTTTTCACACAGCAATCCTACAAAGTCACTCTGAAACAAACTCAAGTTCTTAAAAAACAGACAAGTTAAATTCCTTGGTCAGCTGCCACTCTGCCCTAATCCACTGCAAACCACTCTTTCCTTGTTTCCAGGGATAGAGACCTGAGGCAGGCAAAAGCCCTGTTTGTGTATGTGGCCCTCAGCTAAGGATAGCATTTACATGTCTTAAACGACCACTGAGACCATCGAGAGAAGTCACCTCCGTATGGCTGGAGCTGTCCCTAAACTTCAGAAACCCATGAGCCATGAATACTAAAACACTCTCTAAAACACAGTGTTCATCCACAGACCGTGAGTGGATGTGTCCAAAAAGTAAACGGTTTTAGAGTATTCCGACTAAGCAATTTTATGCCTAGAGAATCTAAAAAAACTCTGCAGCTTTATCCTTTTTTCATAGAAATTAATTTTTATGCATTTTATGTAAGTATTTGTATACTATAGCTCAGTATTTTAAAACCCATACCATTGACAGACAGACTTGGAAGGGGAAGCTGTAAGCTGTGAGCCTCAAACCTAGTAAGTGTCACTCTGATTACATCACCAGTGTTGAAGAAGAAACCCAAGCCCTGCCACATGGTAGCACACACCTTTATCCCAGCACTCATGAGGCAGAAACAGGCCAATCTCTGAGTTTGAGACCAGCCTGGTCTATAGAGTGAGTTCCAGGACAACAGGGGCTACACAGAGGAACCCTGTCCTGAAAAAAAGAAGAGGAGGGGAGAGGAAAGGGAGGGGGAGGGAGGAGGAGAGGAGGAAGGGAGGGGAGGAGAGGGGGAGGGGGGAGAGGGGAAGGGGGGAGAGGGGGAGAGGAGAGGAGAGAAAGAGAAGAGGAAGAAAAGTCAAGTCTATCAACCCCTCCCCCGCAGCCTGTTTCTGGCTGGTCCGTGACCTGCCAGCATCACCCACAGCCCCCTCCCTATGGTTTTCCATCTATCCTAGAACTCAGCTCAGAAAAAAACAGTGCTAAAAAAAAAATCCCTAAAAACCAGGGCCCTTTCCTGTGTAACAGCACTCACAGCAAACACCTCACAGGAGACAGACCCAATGGCGTGAGCTTTTGGGATCTGGGCCCATACCTCATTCACATATTCCCAGAGGCAAGAACAGCAAGTGTCTCAGAGCCCCGAAGCAGGAGTCTGGCGTGATCCTCCAGCTCCTCCCACCGCGGCAAGACTAAGGCAGACATACTTACCTTGATATCACTCTCCTTCAGTTCCAGTTCAGTGCCATCTTTGTATTTTACAGTGTAGAGCTGGGATTTGTTGTCATGGCTCAGAATTTCTACTTCATAATAAAGGGAGCTCCCAGGCCATCGACCTCGGGCCACTTCACCCTCGGCAAACTTCCTACTTGGCATTTTCTAAAATTAGTCTGAACAATTTTAAAGAAAAAAAAATTAATCAACGATTACTACTTACTTTTCTGGACTAGGTTGTTCAGTAAACCAACTTTCTAGTTGGTTTAGCTTTAGGGCCAGGAAGCCAAGGAATGTACAACTCCTTATTTTACAGGGCTTGAGCGTAAAGTTAACGCTTTGTCAAAGTTCACAAACACAGGTGAGAGAATAGCAGAGCAACACAAAATATTATGTGAGCTTCATTCTATTTCATTTGGAAACACTTTGTAGGAGATGACTTGGCCACTGGAGCGCAGACAGTGGCACTGAGAATTAAACCCTGACAACGAACAGGTGCCACACTAGACAACTTAGAATGCTCCCCCTGCAGTAACCAAAAATCAGGGCACACCTCAAAAGGGACACTTATTTTTATTTATAGATCTACATATTTTTTTTCAAGAGCTTTAAAATCCATTAAATTATATTTTTAACAAGCTACCTTACTGGAAAATAATAAAACTATGAGACAAACTGGGAAATTTTTTGTTTGTTTTGTTTTTTGTTGTTGTTTTGGTGTTTTTTTTTTGTTTTGTTTTGTTTTTTTGAGACAGGGTTTCTCTGTGTAGCCCTGGCAGTCCTGGAACTCACTTTGTAGACCAGGCTGGCCTCGAACTCAGAAATCCGCCTGCCTCTGCCTCCCAAGTGCTGGGATTAAAGGCATGCGCCACCACTGCCCGGGGAAATTTTAAAATGTACATTAGCATTACTATAATCTACCAACAGGAAGGGCTTCAAATCTATAATGAGTAACATATTTGAGGTTTATGTCGTATGGTTTGCATTCTCTGAGTCAAATCCCAAGTGTACAGCGATCAACTGTGCCTGAGGATCCACCCACCTAAGCTAAACTGTGCACCTCAAGCCCACAGCTGACACCTACTCCAACTGTTACACTTTGCCACTGTTTGAAAACATAGCCCACGAAACCTTCAATACTTCAAGAAACCACAATTTTCAAGAATTATCATTTACATGAGGTAATATCAAATGATGGCTGTGCTAGGAGCTCTGAGGAGATAGTCCTCTCTCCATTAACCAGCAGATTGACAGGATAAAGCCAGTGCTCTAATACCAATGATAAGCAAGCAGCAGACAGAAAGACTCCTTCAGCAAACAATGTTACCTGCAAAGCAAGTCTCCATACATCACCTAAGCATAAAGACACACTCCTCACACTCCTGCCAAGAGCATGAGACAGGTACACGAAAGCCTCTTGCAGATTGTAGAATTAAGGAGAAAGTTGCGTTACCTAAATACATTTCTTCACTGTTAATCCCCTGAGGAAAAAAGACTTCACAAGCTTCATTTGTTTAGACAGACAACAGATGAAAGAAAACGAAAGTGCTTATCTGGTGATGAGCGGTTCATTACAGAGCCTGCCTCAGTCTCCCTAACTGGTGAGATAGCATCTCTGTGGTAATGAATATGTTTGGAAGCTTTAGGAATGAAGTTAGACTGCCTGAGGCACACAGGAAGGCCCTTGGGAAGCAGGACAGCAACGGCCCACGTCTGCAAGAGGAGGAGGGGCACAAAAAAGGAAGGTGACAACAGAAAGCTTTGTCCATTTCGACAGACACTTAGTTCCAGGGACAAAGAGGAAGGAAATGTGCTGGGCTTCCTTCTCTGATTCCCCACCCCTCTTCCTCCCCAGACTACCCCAAATCAATTAGGTTCTCTTACACTGGTCTACCAAAGTTTCAGAGAGACCTGTGACAATGTCTTTCTATATGAAGATGCCAGTAGGAGCTCAAACGATACTTCAAAAACTTCAAGTATGAGCACTCTGGGGCGTGGGGCCCCACCTGCATCTTTAAAAGGCCCTGGAACAGATTTATTCTGGACCATCTGAACCATCCAGTCCTTGTCATTCATCACCTCCAAGTACTACTCAGGCCTGATCCTGTTTAGCTTCGGAGATCTGATGAAATCTGGAGAGTAGGATGCTATGGCCCTACACGTTGCTATTTCTCTATTGCATCTCAAAGACACCCCATTAACTATATGGGTCCAACAAGGAACACAAGTCAAAGAAAACAAAACAAAAAACTTCTATTACCTATTAAATACTTTGGGATACATAAATCAAGGCACCCAGTAGATATTTGAGCCTCAATTTTTCAAAAATGTGTCTATAATGCATAAGATATGAAATTTGATCCCCAGGAAAAAAAATGGGGAGGAAAGTAATTAAGAACTGAGACTTGACTGGGCATGGTGGCTTTGACCCCACTATTCGTGAGGCAGAGGAAAACAGATCGATCTGCCTAGTCTACACTGTGATCTTGTCTCAACAAAACAAACAAACAACCCACAAACACAAAACAAGAACTGACACTTGATGGTGATATTTTATATATGGCAGGTGGAGACAATAAAAGAATGGGCCGGCAATAAGATGTGCACGCCACTTTGCACAAGATCCACACAGTCAGTGGTAGCTATGCATCCCAAAATATTGCACAGCAGATTAATTATACTGCATAGAACAAGGAGGCTCCAGACACCCGTGTGTATTCTTATGCATCCAAGTAACAAGAGACGCATACAGGCTTATCAAACAGGTGTTAGCAAAGAAAAGTTGCTTACTGAACACTGTACTCTCAACCACACAAGGCAGAAATTCAAAAATCCTCAGGCGTTTTTTTTTTTCCTGTCAAGCCAGATTCTCTGCTAACCCGAGGGACATTTGGCCCTGGACTCCTCACATATTATGGTACAATATATATCACTATGTATCAACGCGACAAATTTCTTTCTACTATGCTCAGGAGCGTTACAGGGCTCTTTAAACCTTCCCCCCACTTTCCCAAATCCACCTAATGTGGCAGAAAGAAAAAGCTCCAATGACGTCTAACAGCTACCCTTTAACACCTGAGCCGGCACCGGCCTGCTGGGCAAAACGCAAACAGGTACGCGTTCGCAGCATCTGTGTCCCTTCAGAGCCACGCAGGAGAAAGCTGGCTCTACAGGCAGAGTGGCCTTTTCCCTTAAAACCCAAAAGCACACTAATCGTTACGGTCCTTACTCACCGCGCCCCAAGCCCCAAGTCAATGCTCATCATCACCCTCTCTCCTTATTAGGTCCTCCATCCCGCGCTTCTCTGTAGCCCCATCTTCGCCCTCCAAGCAGCTGCTTCCTTGCAGCCCCAGATCTACTCCTGCTAGTGCCCCTGAGCCCCGGCCCTAGCACTCCAAGTGCGCTCGCTGCACGCGGCGGGCGCAACGCCAGGCCAGCCCACCGTCGCCGAAGTGCCCCGGAGCAGGCCCTCCACACCGGAGTGCGCACTGAGTGGCCCTCGAAGCCCCTGGAGGCGCGAGGCCCGCAGTCACCTCGCAGGACAGGCGGGACGGCGCTCCGGCAGGGCCCACAGGCGGTTAGCTCCTCCCTCTCCCCCCCCCCCGCCCCCGAAGGCCACGGGCTCTCCGAGGGCCCGGACGCCGCAGCGAACACAGCCCGGGCCGTCCGGGGCATCCAACCCGCGCGTCCCAGACGAGGAGGAGGGGTGTCCGCCATCCGAAACCCGCGCGGCCCCAGCCCCGCCGGCCGCCCCGGAGAAGCCCCTCTCCTCACGCGGCGGGAACCCGCACCGACGCTCACCTGGCCGCGCTCCGGCGCGAACTCCAGCCGCTCCGGGACAGTCACCCGCAGCCCGCGGCGATTCCGCGCGCGACACAGCCGGCCGCGTTCTCGCGCCGCCAAGGTCCCGCCCCTAGCGAGGCTGCCCTGAGCTCCCCATTGGTCCCTCGACCTTTTGAATCATCGCCGGCGCTGGCGATTGGCCGAGGCCCAGTGGCGCGTCCGGCCAGCCCGCTCGCGAGCGTCCGGCGTCCCCACCCGTTTTATCTCGGCAGCCCAGGCACCGAGCCGCGCTTAGCCTTGCACCCTCGCGCGGAGCCGTCCCGGCCGGCGGTCTGTGAGGAGGGTGAAGCTCGGACGCCAGGCCGAAGCGTCCGGTGCTGTCACCCCGCGCCCGGTCCCTGCGTAACCTCGGGGAGTCAGCGGGCCGCGCGCTCAGGCCGGCCACGGCCAAAACCCGCGGTCTCCGCGTCCCGCTTGGACCCGACCCCTGCAGGCCCAGGCCGGAGCCTCTAACTTTCCCCACACCCCTTCTCTTGCCACCGTTGGTTGTCTCTTTCCTTCCTCTCGGGTTGAGAGTTCAAAGCAGTTCGTTAAAGCCCCCTATTTCCCAGCGCTGTTTTTAAAGGTATTTCCAACATCCCTTAGCAAATACGCTTCGGAAGCATTGTGGGTTCAGACGCAAGGCTGTATGACTAGGTCTTTTCATCCGCAGCTTAGCTTCAGGTGCACAGCGCTGTCTTAGTTACAAACGAGTGAGTAAGTGCCTCAGAGCCCGTCCTGAGAGCAAGTGCTCACATCGAATTGTCATTGCCTAGGGGTTTGCCTGGGTAGAAAGCTAAGCCACAGATGTACGCATTAAGAAACCTCTAAACGTAAATTTTGGCAAATCCCTTAAGCTTCAGCTCGTAAAGATGAATCCTACTCCGAGTCCTGCAGCAAACGACACAGAAAGGAAAACACTATGGGAGGGTGTCATTTAAGATAGGTGCTATTCTTAATACCAAAGACATTCTTCACTTATATTTTTACCCAGAGCCAAGGTTTCGTTGGGGTTTCCTCTACAGCACATGTAAGCATTTCCACTTACAAAATAAAAGACCAGAGGGGGGAAACCTTATTGTAAACTTTGGTTTATAGTTTCTTTTAAAGAAAAAGGTCTGTGAGTTTGGAGACAGCTCAGATGATGAAGTGTAAGAACTTTGTGAGCGATTCAGACCCTCAGCGCCCAAATTAAAACAAGAGGCAGGTGGTCAAACAGCTGTGACCTTAGTGCGGGGGGACAGAGATAGCTGGGGACACCCCTGAATTCAGTTGGTGGCAGCTAGGATCTGTGAGACACCCTGTCTCAAAGAGCAAGATGTTGGGGGGGGGGGAGAGACGACAACGGACATTAGCCTTTGGCCTCCATATATACATTTGCATACACAAGCTACACAATAAGCTTGTAAATGACTTCAACATCATACCTTATATCCACTAAAGATGTCCGTGTATACATAAGCCACGGGTACATACGAGTATAGTACAGAACTCATTCCTGCTTTTCCTTAACATTTAACTTTAATTTTTAAAATTTTATTCATTAATAAATTAAGAGGGGAGAGGACGTGGCTCCGGACCTACTAGTTAATTGTTAAAATTAGATGTAGTTATTCCTGGGAAATGCAGCTGGCAATAATTCCTTATAACATCCTTTTATTTCAAATTCACTAAATTTCCATTTGTAATCAGCACATCCAGGTAGATGAAATGGTTTTGTAACCACATGTATTCTTAATGGAGTTTGGATTTTTCTCTATCTAAATCTCATGGTTGCCCCCTCCCCTCCCCATAATTTGCAATTAGATGTGAGTTGCAGCCTGTTTAAACCACCAAGTTCATCTTCTTTCTTTAAAAGCTAGAGGTAGAGCATAAACCCTTTACCTCTGAGCCCAGCCCCTGGTAAACCAATCCTAAAGATCCTTTTCTCTGCCCGTTAGCTAAGAAATAAGCCTAAAAATATGTTTGGATGCTCAGAAACACTCTGCAGAAAAATATCCCAACTTCAGGGGGACATGGGAGAGCCACCGGGAAGTCCTTGCCTGCTGGGCTTTGAACAGGTGTGACAATCTCTGGTTCTTCCCAGGCTTGCCCTTTATCTACCCCACCCCCACCCCACCAGCTCTCCAGAAATCTCCAGACCGAACCTTCCTTTGACATTCTGGAAGGTTCCCCTCCTTTCCAGAGTGCAGCATCCCAGGAAAACTTCACAAAATACTTGTCACAGACATGACCCTGTGTCGCGGGCATCCATACTCGTGGAACATAGGAAATACATTTTATGCTCTTTGTATCTACGCCCATTAAGTTCATGAGTGGGGCTTGATAACTGTGAAACTGTGACCTGGGTGTCCTCCAGAAAGCCGGGTTCTATCTCCTTGAACTTCCTCCAACGTGGATAAAACCTACACAGAGAAACCCTGCCTGAAGGGAAAGAAGGAAAAAACAAAAAGCAATGAAGCTCTCCTGCAGGGAAATTCTCCCACCAGCAGAGTGGAACCTGAAACTCTATAGTGTCTCTTGCTGAGGGCAGCTGGTCCTGCTGGCCCTTTTTGGAACGTCATCTTCAGCTGTGCTAAGTGGCCTTTGCTCTTCTGTTTTGTACCCTCTTTACATAGAGCCTCTCTGTAGACCTTGAACTCAAGGAGATCTGCTTGTCTGCGGGCGTTAAAGCCGTGCACCACTCTACTAGGAGGCTATTGATCTTTCTTCTCTGCTCCACCTTGGTCTTGCCCTCTGCACCGTCATTTCTCTTAATCCAGAACACGTGATTGTTTCTTTTTAAACCTACTGTATATCTCCAGAGGAGGTCAGCTCCTGATTTGGAATACCCAGTTTGTGTCAGCAGGGCCATACACTGCTCCTCCTCCCAAAGAGAGTCTCCACCCTCCCATCCACCACGTGTGGAGGGAGAATAGCGTGAAAACTGCAACGCTGGGGTGGGAAGGTCAAACACATCCATACAGTGCTGGCTAATGGTGGAGGTCTGGCTCCACCCCTAGCGTGACTAAATAGTTCCACAATGGCTACCGCATTACGTCTTCACTTCTGAACGAAGACCACTTAAATCTATCTTCCAGGATTTCTACAACACCATCACTAAACTATGCCCCATTCTTTTGCCCACTGGGAGCCGTAGGGAGCATCGCAGCAGGAGTCAGTGTAGAGAAAGGGAAGAAGAACCGGTGGGGATGGTGTCTGGTGAAGCCCTTCTGGGTGTCATCTGCATTCCTTATCTCAGTGAAGAGATACCATTTCCATTCTTAGTGAGATGAAAGTGAGACTCAGAGAAGTTAATAAAACCGACCCGGGATCACGTTGAGCATATAAATTCTGAGATAGAAACTCTGACCTGCGATCCGAGGAAGTCAAGGACCCAGAACATCCCCTTTATCCACCCTGGGCCCAACTGGCCCCTAACCATTGCCGTGCATCACATCTAGTTCAAGATGCCGCGGATGTGCTGGGTGGGTGCTCCCAGGTCATCAGAAAATAGCTGTGAACATTTATCCACATTTGGGAGCCGCAGACTCATCGCGGCTCTCCTCAGGGAAGCTGCATTGACTTCACCTGGCCTCTCACCCCTGGGTCCCTTCCCTCCTGACTCTGAGCACAGTTCCTTTCAATTCCCTATTGTGGATCCTGGAGAACCACGAATGTGTCTTCCCTTCCAGACACTGTCTCAGAATACCCACATTTAGCACAAGATCACTGTAATCTTACTACTATTTTTAATACAATACTCAGTGTGATTAAATCTATTTAAAAATGTTTGAGGGTGATGATAAAATATTTGAGATGAATATTTAAAGTCATAGTTGCATAATGAATCTCCATTCATTTCTCTTCATCAACTTGAACGAGATCATCCATTAACTGGTAGTTAAACTGTTTCAAGAGTGAATTCCTAAAAAAGAAGAAAAAAAAAATTTGCCAGGGCAGGTGGTGAAGAATGTCTTTAGTCCCAGCACTTGGGAGGAGTGGGCAGGTGGAGCTCTGTGAGTTTGAGGCCAGCCTGGTCTATAGCGAGAATTTCAAGACAGCCAGGGCTACACAGAGATACCCTGTCTTGGAAGAAAAAAAAAAGAAAGAAAGAAAGAGAGAGAGAGAGAGCAGGAGGGAGGGAGGGAGGGAGGGAAGGAAGGAAGGGAGGAAGGAAGGAAGGAAAGAAGAAAGAAAGAAAGAATTCCTGTCTTTAAAAAACCCTATTGGGGGTATAATAATGCTTCGAACTTTGTTATAATAATGAGGGAATGTGGTGTGGTCTGTGTGTGTGTGTGTGTGTGTGTGTGTGTGTGTGTGTGTATGTCTATGTGTGTATCTGTGTGTGTATATGTGTTTCTGTGTGTGTGTGTGATGGGCAAGAACAAGAGTACCAACACATCCATGTGGAAAAAAGGACAGATTTTGTGGAATCCGTTTTCCCCTTCCATCTGCATGTAAGCTCAGAAGTTGAACTCAGGTCACTAGACTTATGTGGGAAGTGCCATCTGAGGGCCCTGAATGATTTTATCCATACCAAACATGCTGTGCTTTAGAAAGTGTCCCCAGAGATCCACGTGTTAGAACCTTCCCAGTTTGTGATGCTACTGGGAGGTGGTAGAGCCTTTGAGAGGCTTCCTTCCTTTCTTCCTTCCTTTCTTTCTTTCTTCCTTCCTTCCTTCCTTCCTTCCTTTCTTTCTTTCTTTCCTTCTTTGGTTTTTTTGTTCTAGAGTTATTTTGGTTTTTGGTTTGTTTGGTTGGTTGTTTTTGTTGTCCGTTTTGTTTGTTTCTGAGACAGGGTTTCTCTGTGTACCCTGACTGTCCTGAGACTCATTCTGTAGACCAGGCTGGCCTCAGACTCACAGAGATCCACCTGCCTCTGCCTCCCAAATGCTGGGAGTAAAGACATTCACCATGACACCTGGCAAGTCTAGGAGGTTCTAAGCAGTAGAAGTATTCACTTTAAGGAAATTATGGAACCACATTCTCTTCCTCCTCCTCTTTCTTTTTTAATTTTTTCACTTCCTCACCATAGGGCACAAGGCAAGTAACTTTGCCCCACCCACACACTCCGCACCGTGGTTCACTGCCTTGCCACAGGCCCAAGATCAACTGGCCCTGAACTGAAACCATAAACCAGAGCGAACCTTTCTTCTCGGCAGGATGACTTAACTTGAGTGTTGGTTACAGTAACTAAAAGCTGACTAAGACAATGCACATAAAGTGACTATATTTTGTGAGTGTCTTTTTAAATCACATTTATATCTAAAAGACATCTGAAATACAATTACAATATAGATTCATTTGAAAGTTAAATTACTGAATTAACAGCACTAAATATTTCAGCAGGAAAAAAAAAATGCATATTTGTTTATCTTCCTTCAGTCTTTTTTGACTTTTCATTTGGTAATAACAGGGATAGATTGCATTTAGGACCTTGGGTCGGCTAGACAAACAATTTACCACTAAGCTATATCCTCAGGCCTTTATTTAAGTTTCCCAAATTGGCCTTGAGCTCACTCTGCAGCCCAGAATAAGTTCTGGCCTTGCACATGAGAACTTCCTGCCTCCTGAGGAGCAAGGACTACAGTCCTGAGCTCAGCTCTCAGTCTTTGTTTGCTTTCCACACAGCAGGCTGGATCCCACAATCCTAATGCTGCAGCCCAACAACATAAATCCCTTCTTACCTCTTTGAAATTCATAACTCACTTATACCAACCCTAACTACCCAAAGGCTACTCACAAAAATCCTCTCCTTGACTACACTCTATCCAGGCATTTTCCAGCTTCCTTCCTCTTCCTCCACCTCTTCCTGTTTTTCTTCCTAGTTCTTCTCTTCTTTCCCCCTCTTTCTTTCTCCTCCCTTGTTTGCTAATTTTCCGCTGTTGTTCCGTTTGCTCTGGGGTTTCGATTGAGCCTTCTTTACTAGGCCTTAGCGTTGACGTATCCTCTTGGGCAAGGGGGTTCCAGACCACAGCAATAGAATCACCTTGTCCTCCTTCCAAGTATCAAGCTGAGAAAACTCAAGGCTCATGGGGAAACTTGCTGTTTGTTCCAGAAACACCAGAAAACAGAGCCCCCTAGCTCCCTGCCCTCATAAGACAGGAAGCCCACCCCTTCTCCGAGACTTTTGATACTGTTCACTTCCCTGATATTGCTAAGCCCCTATTTACCCCTTCCTACGTGCCCCCAGTCTCTCTTTGTGTGTCTCATTCATTCATTCGTTTGTTGAGATTGGGACTCCACCCCACCCCCCACCCCCTATAACCCAGGTTGCTTTTGAACTCACCATCCTCTGCCCTCAGCCTCCTGAGTGCTGGGATAGAACTGATAGAAAACCATTTTGTTTCTGGTAGCAAATGTGTTAACAGCGTGTCAGTGAAGCACAGTTAATTCATGTGGGCTCTGAGGAGGGAAGAGAAGCCATAAACCATGGTTACCAGACACCGTTTGGCAGGGCAGGTGTTTTAGACACATAAGCCTTCAGAGGACAGTGTTGCATCTTTTGAAATAGGCATAGAAGTGCTGGAACTTGATATGTTTGCCAAGTGTTGGTACCAGTTCCTCCTCCGAAACCTGTGACATCACATAGGCAACAGTGCGACCTGTACAGCTGTTGCCAAGGCAACAGCCACCATATTCCCAGAATCCATTGGGCTCATCTTTACCTGTGACCATGGCACCATCTGCATATATAAGAGGAGCAACCCCCCCCCCCACTTCTCTTTCCACCATCACCTTTGCCCTTTCCCCTCTCAATAAACCTCACGTGGAACTGTTTGGCCTGGTGTGGTCCTTCTGTAGCCACCGCCGCAGTCCGCCAACCCTAACACCTAGGCAATACATACATGCACGCATAGGGGTGCAGGGGAGGGGCTGCTACCAATGTGTCTATGCGTGTGCATGCCTGCACGAGCACCCACACGCACACACCACACACACACACTCACACCACACACACGCACACCACACACACACACACACACACACACACACACACAAGGCAGGACAGAGAGAAAATTTTAAATCCATGGGGAGAGCCCCTCACTTGCTGAAAATCAAGAATCCCGCACAATTGACTTTTGCTTAAATCCTTTCTCCTTTCCCAGGTATAAACCTGCAATTTTCTAGGAATCTTATCAGAAACTCCCTTTATATGAGTGATCACATCCTAACTCCTTGGGGCAGCCTCAGTGGCTCCTGGTTTTATCTTATCAGATTGAAATTCCATTCACAGAACCTCCAGAGCCACCCTATAATCAAAAGAAATCTTATCTACCCTTGGAGATGTACCTGGAGAGACACTAAAGGGTTAGAAACGACTGAGACATTTACGCGTGATTCTCCCTGAAGATATTTATTTTCTCTATAGATGAGTGTGCTGCCTGCCTGCTTCTATGTGCACCAGAAGGAGTCAGATCCCTGGAACAGAAGGTTGTGAGTCACCATGTCAGTTCAGGGAACTGAATTCGGGTCCTCTAGAAGACCAAGAGTTCTTAAGCATTTCTCCAGCTTTCAACTCTATTTTAAATTGTGTTAGTCAGGGGACTGGAGAGGTAGCTTAGTGGTTAAGAGTGTTGACTGTTCTTCCAGAGGACCCAAGTTCAATTCTGACCACTACATAGTAGCTCACAACTGTCTGCAAGTCAAATTCCAGTGCATCTGATTGCTTCACATGAATACACATGCAGGCCAAACACCAATGTCTAACAATAATAAGTGTTACTCAGAGACCTCCTTATGGTACATGTTAGTTAACTGCAACAAAATGCCTAATAGAAGCAACACACAAGGGCTGGAGAGCTGGCTCAGCGGTTAAGAACACTGACTGCTCTTCCGAAGGTCCTGAGTTCAATTCCCAGCATCCACATGGTGGCTCACAAACATCCGTAATGAGATCTGACGCCCTCTTCTGGTGTGTCTGAAGACAGCTACAGTGTACTTACATATAACAATAAATATTTAAAAAAAAAAAACCAGAAGCAACACACAGGAAGGGTTTATCTGGCTCACTTCCAGGACTGTGAGACAGGTCACCCAGACATCACTGGACCAGGGGCCCATGTGGCATACTCCCAGTGACTAGCTTCCTCCAGCAAGGGCTTGCTGCTCAAGGTTCTGGAGGTCTCCTGTACAAAGCAAGAAAGGACACTATCTGGGTACCAAGTATTTTAATGCATGAGCCTATGGGGACATTTCATATTCATAACAGGGAGAAATGGTTGGTTTTGTTTCATAGGTTCAGAGAGAGGGGCAGGGGGAGTGGGGAGGGGCTGGGGACAAGATATACCCTTCGGGTCCCAGCAAGATGGCTCAGCAGGTAAAAGCACTTGCTACCAAGCCAGACGACCTGAGTTTCATCTACCAGATAATAGAAGGAAAACACCAACTCCTGAAGGTTGTCCTTTGACCTCCGAAAGTACATCCTAGTATATGCATGCATGTGTGTACACACTTAAGGTAAATGTAATTTTTTTTTCTGAGACAGGATCTCTCTAAGCCCTGGCTGTCCTAGAATTCTCAATGTAGACCAGGCTGCCTCTGCTTCCCAAATGCTGGGATTAAAGTTGAATAATGTGGTTTTTTTTATTGTAAACAGATTATGATGGACTATCCAAAAGGATACCCCTGTGACCTACTTCCTCCAACCAGACTCCACCTGCTAATAGCCCAGAAAGTTCTAAGCTCATTAAAGCTGTGTTCACCTTACATATAGAAGGATGGATTAGCAGCAGCGGTGATCTCATTCCCTCCTAAAGGCACCACAAACTGGGAGCCAAAGCTACAACACATGGGACTCCCTGGGGGAAAGACTCTATTGCCAAACCACAGCAAAGAGAACCGATGCCAGGAAGTAATTTCCTCTCCATTCCTGGACCCTTTGACTGCAGAGCTGGAGGGACAGTGATTGATAGAGGTGAAGGAAGAAAAGAAGGTACACTCAGGAGGCAGGGGGATGCTTGAACCCTCTGCTACCATTGGGTACCTTGAGCAAGATACTTCAAGTGCATTTCAGAGTATTTCCTTATCAATCAATAAGTTCTGACTAAAAGATCTCAAGATTTATTTATTTATTTTATGAACATGAGTACACTGTAGCTGTCTTCAGACACACCAGAAGAGGGCATCAGATCCCATTACAGATGGTTGTGAGCCACCACGTGGTTGCTGGGAATTGAACTCAGGAAGAGCAATCGGTGTTCTTAACCGCTGAGCCATCTCTCCAGCCCCTAAAAGATCTTTAATGCACTCATTTTGTAAATGCAAATGGAATAGAGGAAAAAAAAAAAACTCCGAAAACACATTTGAATAAAAAAATGTTAAACAAATATCAGGCCAGGTTATGGTTGTGTTTTCTTAAATGGGGTGTAGGCTAATGAGGGAGAAATGAGTGTGTGCTTGTGTGTATATGTGATAAAACACACAGTTGAAGGCGTATGCACGGGAAAGCCAGAGATGGTTGTCAGGTGGCTTTCCACTTTGTTTCTTTGAGACAGGATCTCTCATGTTGTTCACCCATTCCACCATGTTTTGTCCCAGCCACGGCCACCACACCGTGTCCCCTCACCCCTGTTTTTAGGTACATAAGGGAGAAGGTCATAAAAGTTGTACCTGTTCTATTAGCCATTATCCATACATAGGTCAGTATCCTCCGACCAAAATCTGAGGCTACGATATGGAGGACTGTGGACACTAGACTCAGATCTCGAGGGGTGAGAGACGGGTATGGTGTAGCCATGGGCCTTAACTCCTATGGGTCACATCACCACCCTCGCCCATGTTGAAATAAATTAATGTGGCTACAGGCTTCAACCTCAGGAGGAGTCTTTTTTGACACTCTGCACTGCCTGTAGCTAAGATTTGAGTCTTTTTTTAAAGACTTAATGTCCGATGTTCGAAACTCTGTCAAAGTGTCATTGGTGACACCCCAGGGTCCCCTCCAGGTTATGCCTCTACCGATTACGGGGCAGGGTAGTTGCTTAGATTGCTTTAAAGAAAGAGCGATATACAGTCTTCAATCTGAGAAGATAAACAGAGAACCTTTTCCAATAGCTGGAAGGCAGCGAACATGCCTGGTAAGAAGAAGCCTATCTGGTCGGCTGCAGAAGTCAGGCCTTGTAGAATGCTGGCTGAAAGCAGGTGAAACTGAAAGTCCAAAGGGCTGGCCTCTTCCGTTCATTGTGTACCTGAAAGAGCTCAGAGAGAAGAAACTTTTTTTTCCCGTTTCAAGTTCCTAAATAGGAAGGAAAAAGGAAACAACAAGCCTGATCGCGGTCGGTCCGTGGCGGGACCAGGAGACCCCAGCCTTAACCCGAGGGGGCGGGGTCCAGATCCAACGCAACTCAGAGTTGCAGGGTTAATGACCACACAGCTGAGACCTAGTGACCAGGGCAAGGATATCTGTCTAGGGAGGACTTGAATTGTCACATCCTTGTGATATCTTCTATATTAGGCTCCCACTTCAAGCTGACTGCAGGCAGTTGTTTCTTGGGTCCTGTATCTTTCCGATAAAGAGATTCACACTGTGAATCCCAGTGAGGGCTTCATAATGGGGAAGTGTGGAGGGGAGGGGAGGGGAAGGGAGAGAGGAGGGGCGAGGGGAGAGGGGGGAGGGGAGGGGAAGGGGAGGGGGAGGGAAAAGGGAAGGGGAAGGGAAGGGGGAAGGGTGGGGGAGGGGGAGGGGAGGAGAGGGGAGGGAGATTACCCTGCGGGGTGACTGCTGTGGAGACTAAGTCAGCCTGTTCGGTAGGTCCTTGAGATGCTGCCTCTGCAGCTGGCTCCAGCCTTCCCTGAGGCAGAGCAACAGAGCAGCTGAGCACAGGATACACCTGTGAAGCCGGTCACCCCAGTTTCCCCAAGAGAGTACAGAGATGGGCGGCCCTTTGTGCCTTGGCAGAACAGTTGAGTGAAAGCAGGCAAGAGGAAGTTGATCCAACTCCTGCCCCTGCACTGGCTGCAGAGTGGGGCTGGATGCCACCCGAGGGCCCCCCCATCCAGCAGAGAGGTGCTACTGTCGTGCCTAGCTCCCTTAAATCACTACTTGAAAAGGCCGGTGATCCAGGACAAGGTTCTACCTGCAAGGAAAGCCAGTAAACCATAGACGGGAGGCCACCAATGTTAAAGCAGCAATAAGGGTCCATCAAGGAAAAGCTCCTTCCAACTAAGAGACCAGGATACTGGACTGGAGAGAGACTTAACATTGCAGTTGGGTCAGGTCATTCACGCAATCACAGTACCAAGGGACCACCCTTGGAAAGATGAGTTCACCTTAAGGCATGCAAAAGAGACAGGCAGAAGTGCTTCCTTTGATGAAATCATGACAAGCTGTATTTTTTTCTTCCTAGAATTCTAACACACACACACACACACACACACACACACACACACACACTTGCCAAGCAGTTCAACTGGGTCTCTATTCTATCTCTATGTGTCTGTCTATGTGCCTGCCTATCTGTCTGTCTGTCTCTGTCTCCCCCACCCTTTATTTTTTAGATACTGGCCAGATTCTAAATGTGCTTCTATGGGTCCTTTGGAATTTTCCCCTCTTTCTCCATGTGTCTGGACTCCATACTGGTTCAGCCTCTTTCTCCTTGTCTAATGTTCAGGTCACCTGCTGAGATTTACAACTTCTCTTCCATAGAAGAGGATTCTTCCTTCCTTCCTTCCTTCCTTCCTTTTAAATGTTAAAAATCTGTCTGCAAGAATCCACTTGAGAGCCGGGCGGTGGTGGCACACGCCTTTAATCCCAGAACTTGGGAGGCAGAGGCAGGCGAATTTCTGAGTTCGAGGACAACCTGGTCTACAGAATGAGTTCCAGACAACCAGGGCTACACAAACCCTGTTTCAAAAAAAGAAAAAAAGAAAAAAGAAAAGAAAGAAAAGAATCCACTTGAGGACTGGAGAGGTGGCCTCAGTAGTTAAGAGCACTGACTGCTCTTCCAAAGGTCCTGAGTTCAATTCCCAGCAATCACATGGTGGCTCAGAGATTATCCTATATTTCAGTTTCAGGCAACCATTTCTAACTTTAAAATATTCCCTAGAACTAGACTTAAAGATGGCCATGTACATGCTGGGAATTGAACCCAGGTCCTCTGGGGAAGCAGCCAGTGCTCTGAACCGTGAGGCCATCTTCCAACCCCTCAAGCAAGCATTTCTCAAATGATTCACATACCCACGTGCGGAAGTCTGACCCCAAGGTGAAGGTGACAAAGGGGACAGACTGCAGGAAGGCAGAAATCCAGACTTCTCCGTCTTGCTTCAGTCCTCCACTGAATGTCTGCCCACTGCTCTCATCAAAAGTGGCCTTAGTGTCCCCAAGGAACAACCTATGCAGCTCACCACTGTAATTCACACCACAGTGTCAGAGTCCCAATAAAGGCACATTAAAGAAAAACTCCCTGGGGACTTGACATGGTGGTGCCTTTAATCCCAGCACTGGAAAGGCATAAACAGGCAAATCTCTGTGATTCCCAGGCTAGCTTGGTCTACATAGGGAGCTGGCTCCTGGTCAGCCAAGGCTACATAGCTACAGAGGCCCTGGGTCTAAGCCAAACGGAAGAAAAGAAAAAGAAAAATTTCTTTTGGAGATGAGAATAGACTCTCCAGCCTGGGTGGAAACCTAACACTTGGGGTGAGCTTGGTCAGTGAATTGGCCCAGACACAGCCACCAAGAAGGTGAGTCCTCCTTAAGCCATGCTAAAGCAATAGGAGGGATCACTATTTCTCTAATAAGATGATATAACCTTCCTCATTATAATGAGATATTATTCAGAATTCCCACTCCTCAGTGTAACCTTTTACAGAATGCAGCCATGTGACCCCCTTCTCTGCGTTATTCAGAAGAACGTAACTTTTCCCTTTTTTCTTCCGCTTTTGTTTTTGTTTTTGTTTTTTTTTGTTTTTTTTTTGTTTTTTTTTTGGTTTTTCGAGACAGGGTTTCTCTGTGTAGCCCTGGCTGTCCTGGAACTCACTCTGTAGACCAGGCCGGCCTCGAACTCAGAAATCCTCCTGCCTCTGCCTCCCAAGTGCTGGGATTAAAGGCGTGTGCCACCACTGCCTGGCTTCTTTTTTTTTTAAAGATTTATTTATTATTATATGTAAGTACATTGTAGCTGTCTTCAGACACCCAGAAGAGAGCATCAGATCCCATTACAGATGGTTGTGAGCCACCATGTGGCTTCTAGGATTTGAACTCAGGTCCTCTGGAAGAGCAGTCAGTGCTCTTAACCACTGAGCCATCTCTCCAGCCCGAGTATTTTCTTTTAAACTAAAAATTGGCCTTGATCTTCATTTGAGTCCATTCTTTGTAGTGTGTAGTTTTATGCTCTACCCGCCATTGCTTCAGGAGGTGACAGAGCTACCAACCCCCACCCAGCTTCCCTTGAATCCTCAGACAACGCGCGCGCGCACACACACACACACACACACACACACACACACACACACACACAGTTTGTTCCTTTTCAACTTGCCTTAGGATACAATTGCTGGCTGTTACTATCTCTTGTGTGGAGAAGTGTGTCCTTAATAGTTTTATCTCCACTCCTCCCACCTGCCCTGAACTTCAGCGACTAGTCCCACCTAGCCCTGCCAAACATCCATGACCACAGGTCCAGCTCCTCCTGAGACCTCACATGGCTGCTGGGTTCTGCTCCCGCCAAAGCATGGCGGACTCTCTCTCTCTCTCTCTCTCTCTCTCTCTCTCTCTCTCTCTCTCTCTCTCTCTCTCTCTCGCTCGCTCTCTCTCTCTCTCTCTCTCTCTCTCTCTCTCTCTCTCTCTCTCTCACTCTCTCTCTCTTCTGGTTTTTCGAGACAGGGTTCCTCTGTGTAGCCCTGGCTGACCTGCAACTCACTCTGTAGACCAGGCTGGCCTCGAACTCAGAAATCCCCCTGCTTCTGCCTCTCAAGTGCTAGGATTAAAGGCGTGCGCCACCACTGCCGGCTAGCCCATGGCTTTCTTACAAAAGAAAGATCACGAACCAATTAGGGAACAGGAATTTAACATCAGACCCACCCCCTACACCTCACCTTTTCTGTCCAATAAAATATATATATATATATATGTATGTATGTATATATATATGCAACTCCTCTCCCAGATGTTATTGAACAAAACCATAACAATCATGTAAATTACAAAATATGAGATATGAATGACATCCAGTCCATCATATTTGTCAATTAAATAAAGTACTCCACCATCATTCCTAACTGAAGGAGTTATGAGTCTATCCCTAGATTATGTTTAGATTTTAGCCTGTAACGCCATCTGAAAACCATGCCTTCCACTCTATAACCTCTCTCTCTCTCTCAATATTAAACAACTTGAGTTTGATTATGAGGCTAAAACTAGTCTTTAACCCTGTCATGAATCTGAGAATGACTTAAACATTACCTGGGTATATATGAAGCACCAAACACAACTTCTCAAGCTTAAACAGTTGCAGAGACAGCTGATTACCTGAACAGCACCCCCAACTCCTCAAAATGTTAGAGCATCAGTCTTTAGCCTTCTGGCCCAGGATCATCTGACAGACTTCTGCAAAGCAGAATTATTAAGGATTTCTTCCCCTGTCTTGGCAAAGCCAACACTCAACTATTCTGCACAATGTGTCCTATTCCTGGATAGTATTTTGTCTGCAGATGAAATAGGCAATTTGTGTCCAGTGACTACCCCAACCTCTCCTAAAGGTGCAGATGCTCAATTTCTTCTTTGAACCAAGAAGGGGGTGCTGTCAGAAGCAGATGTGTCTCATTGTCAAATGATTAAATAACATTAAATGCATCATTCTGTGGATTTCTGACATTTTGAAGACTAATTATATATATAAGGTAATATGAACTGTTAAACCTTGACTGTTCTTAGCTATTTCTAATTGAAATATATCCAAAACACCCTTTTATAATTAAATCAGAATCTAGCATAACCATGAGTTTGCTATCTGCCTATTTTCCTTTCCTGTCAACACAAAAAAATGCCAGGACAATTTCTTGGGGATCTGTCTGTATTCTGATTTAATTCTGCTTCTTCAAGAGGGGCTGCAGATGAGGAGTGGATCATGTACTCAGCTGACTTCATGCAAACATTCTCCCCATTTTAACTAGTCAAATAAAGGCTAGAGCCTGTGATTGGGCAGTGGAAGGGACAGGTGAGGCTGGAAGTTTTAGAAATAGAGGGAGAGAGAGGAGAAGGAGAGAGGAGGAGAGGAAGGAAAAAGAGAAAAACAGAGGAAGAAGAGGTGGGAGGAAGGTGGAGCAGAACCACGTGGCCTGGAGAAGCCACAAGTAGCAAGGAGTCTCATAGCTGGGGAATAGAGTAGTGTAGTGGTAAATCTGCCCAGTCTAGGCTTGCAGCTTATAAATATTATACCTGAGTTATGTGGGGTTTTTTTTTTTTTGGACAGGCTTATTGGGATAGGAGATTTACTGCAACAATTCTTAAATTCTTTTATTTCATTTTATTTTTTTAAATTTATTTTATTATGTATATGTGTATATATATGTGTATATACGTATGTGTGTATGCATGTGTATATGTGTGTGTGCACATGAACATATGCATGCCACAGCACACATATGGCAGTCAGAAGACAGCTTTTAAGTCAATTTTCTGCTTCCAGCATGTGGGTCCAGGGGATCGAATTCAAACACACGTACACACATACACATACATGCACACAATACATACACACACTTTTTCTTTTTAAACTATTAATAGGAAGATCATACAGAGTGGGCCTCCATGCAGAGGCCCCGCCGAAAGCCGGTGCTAGGGTTCCGGCGGAGGGGGCCGCCCTCGCTGCCTGCCTCGCCGCTGCTGTCGCTGCCGGCCTCCGTGCAGAGGCCCCGCTGAAAGCGGGTGCGGGGTTTGCCCACGCTGCTCCGTGCCCGATCCGGTCTGAGGCTGGCGAAGGCTGCCTAGCCAGGAAAGGTTACGACAGAGCAGCTGACAGTGTTTCAGGAGAGAGAACTTCTTCCCGTGTGTTACAGCTCTTTGTGATAAAATCTCCCAGACGACAGAGTAATCTTACAAACACCCTTTATTGTTCTATAGGATCCAGGAAGGGATTTATATATGATTTGGGGATGCTCCGGGGTTTGGCAACAGGTACTTCTCATTGGCTTGGATTGAGAGTTTGGGGAAACCTTATTTACATGTGGGGAAGGCTTGGGGCTGCAACTATGTGACTGGTAGCCACACATCGATCCTGGGGGGCTGCAACCACGCCAGGAGCTAGGTTCCAGGGGGCGGTGACTCCTGGAACTCCTCCCATCCCATGCAGGTGGAAGCTCTGCCCACAAGGTTGTAAGTAGAAGCCACCCCCTACCGGGTCCTGGGGTTCAAAGTCTTTGCTCTACCTGAGAACCAGGCTGCCTGTGCACAGATCACCTCCCGACAATACAGCAGCTCTGTAGATGCTACTGGAAAATCAGGTTCCTTTCTTGAGGCTCTTAATACCATTACTGAGAGATTTTAAGGCTGGAGAAATGGTTCAGAGGTTGAGAGCGCCTGCTGTTCTTGCCGAGGATCTAGGTTCAATTCCTAGCACCCACATAATGGCTCACAGCCATCTGCCACTCCAGCGAAGGGGATTTGATGCCTTCCTCTGACCTCTGCAGGCACCAGGCATGCAAGTGCTACACATACACACATGTGGCTGAAACACCCCTTCATATAAATAAACCAAGTCCTCCCTGACCATGCTCCACTTTATTTTCTTAAGAAATGTCTCTCGCTATCCTGTGGCCCACAGAGTCAGCAAGACTGGTTGGTCAGAAAGATCCAGTGATGCTCCTGTTTCTAACTCCCCAGCGCTGGGCTCACAATGCTGTGTCATTCTGCTTGTCAAATCTATTTGGGGCAATAATGCACAGTTTAGGAAGCTGTGATCTAAACCACCAAAAAAACAAACAAAAAGCCCCAAAATACACACAATAGATAACTGTAAGCTTATTTTTTTTAAAACCTATTCTTTTTTTTTTAAAAAAAAGATTTATTTACTTTATGTATATGAGTACATTGTAGCTGTCTTCAGACACACCAGAAGGCATCTGATCCCAATACAGATGGTTGTGAGCCACCATGTGGTTGCTGGGAATTGAACTCAGGACCTCTGGAAGAGCAGTCAGTGATCTTAACCACTGAGCCATCTCTCCAGTCCTCACTCAAAACCTTTTTTTTTTTTGGTTTTTCAAGACAGGGTTTCTCTGCATAGCCCTGGCTGTCCTAGAACTCACTCTTTAGACCAGGCTGGCCTCATACTCAGAAATCCGCCTGCCTCTGCCTCCCAAGTGCTGGGATTAAAGACATGCGCCACTACTCCGTGGCTTCAAAACCTATTCTTAATGATGGTTCTTAAATGCTTTAATCTCCCTTCCAGCCCTCCACCCACCAGAGGTAATGGAAAAGAAAGGTTATTAGGATACAGGGGAAGTGGACTAAGAGGCCAAATCTTTTAAATTCAGACTCTATTTTAAATAACCTGACCTAAGTTTGAACTCAGGTCAACTAACAGGCTGGTTCCTAGCATTAGTTTCCAAGTTACCCCCCAAACAAAACCCAAGCCTAGCTCCAGTCTCTAGGCTCACCCCCAACAAGACCTGTGTCTCCAGGTGACACCCCCAGCAGATCTGCACCCCCAAGTTACAAGCCCACCCCCTGCCTAACAACCACCAATGTAGAGGGAAGCAGAAAACCAGACAGTTATGTTAAAGGCCATGGTAGCTCTCCAATTAGATGCTTAAACCCGTCCCCTCCCCACCCCTTCACCCCCACCCCCCACCCCCACCACCTGCTTGTAGCTTTCTATAAAGTCTTGCCCCATAGATATTTGGGGCTCCTCTCTCCACCTGCATGTTGGCTGGCCAGGAGCTGAGGGGCCCAAGCCAGCTCGAATAGAATAAAGATGCTATGAGTTGCATCTTATCAGCTCCTGTCTGTTTTGGGGGAGATCTCTAACACTCCCTGGTACTACAGGACCTGTTTAGAAATTGTTCTTTGGAACAAATCCCATCTGTGTCGTCAGGAAATCAGCACTTCAATGAACCGAATTCAGCAGTGGCAGCTCTAAGTATTCACCCTCAAATACTTCACAAATATACCAGTAGAGTTGGGATAGCAAACACGAATCAGCAGGGGTGTAGCAGAGACAGCCAGGCCTCAGCTGAATCAGCATGAGTCAGCAGGAGGAACCAGGACCAACAGGGACCCCAGAAGTTCATTGCTGTGCCTCTCTCAACAAAGCGAAGATCAGCGTAGACTCAAGAAGCATCGCAAAGCTAGCTATGCAGGCAAGCCTCTCTCATAGTCCGTTGAGTCCTATTTATACTCCCTCTAAACATCATGTGTCCTCCTCAGGTCTTGCCTCACCACGTATCTTGCCTTGAGTCTGTCTTAGCAAAATTCCATGTAAGTCTGTCTCAGCTGACATCACTCTGCCAGTCAGCCTGAGTCCAGGGAAGTGACAAGAAGCCACTAGCATACCAACGGAAGTATTTTGGTGCATTTCTCTCTATGGAGTCATGACAAATGGAGCTCAACTATGCAATGTAAGGCGGAGCAGTACATGTGTGTCCTTAGTGAAGAATCCATCACATGCCCTTTCACGTGTGTCTGCTTCAGGAAAACACTCCTTCACATGTTTGCCCCAGGAAAACACCATCTGACACAACTGACTTTCCAAAGAACCCTTAAGTTTCCACTTCAGATGACAAATTGACATTGTCATGCATAAATATAGATTGCATCACATTTGCCTGTTTCTTGTGTGTGTGTGTGTGTGTGTGAGAGAGAGAATGTGTGTATGTCAGTATGTGTATGTGTCAGCATGTGTGTACATGTGTGTATATGTCTGTGTATATAAGTGTATATGTGTGTGTCAAAAGTGTGTGTATGTGTCAGAGTGTGTGTATGTGTCAGTGTGTGTGTGTGTCTGTATGTGTGTGTATATGTGTATCAGAATGTATGTCTGTGTTAATGTATGTGTGTGTGTCAGTGTGTATGTGTATGTCTGTGCGTATATGTGTATGTGTGCCAGTGTATATGTCAGAGTATAGGTATGTGTGTGTCAGTGTGTGTATGTATGTGTGTGTCAGTGTGTGTGTGTGTGTGTATGTGTGTGTGTTTCCATGAAGGGATGCTCCACACTAGGGCTACACTGGTGAGTGGATGCATTTCAAAGGTCTAGAGAAGAGGTTTTCAACCTGTGGATTGCAGTCCCTTGGTGTGGGGGGGGCGGGTATGGAATGACTCTTTTACAGGGGTTGCCTAAGACCACTGGAAAACACAGATATCTACATCCCTGTTTGGCTGGAAACCCTGCTCCCCTCTGCACAAGCCGGGAGACCCCGCCAGCTCTTCATCCTTCAACCCGGCCTACACAGAGAACACCCCATTTCCCCTGCTCGGAGAAAACTCCAGGGTAACAGGTCATTATACCTCCTCTCAGTGTTCAGGCAACCCACCCAAGAGTGCCCGCCCAGGGGCTCAGTTTTTGACCATATATGGGCACAATCCCAGCTCCTAACAGACAGGCCATCGCTCCTCACCTAAGCTCTATAAAACCCCCTTGCTTAAGCCTGGATGATGCATGACTCCATTGCCCTTTTGTGAAACCAGTGAGTCCTCCTGAGAGCTGCCTCCTAATAAACCTGCCTTTATCTACTTTTAATCTGGTCTAATCTAGCCTATATCTATCTGCATCCCTGGGGGACAGAAAAAGGCATTCAATAACAATTCACAGAAACAGCAAAGTTACAGTTATGAAGTAGCAACAAAAATAGTTTTATGGGGCTGAAGAGATGGCTCAGCAGTTAAGAACACTGCTCTTCTGAAAGTCCTGAGTTCAATTCCCAGCAACCACATGGTGGCTCACAACCATCTGTAATGGGATCCGATTCCCTCTTTTGGTGTGCATGAAAACATAGCGCCGTGTGCACTCTCCCCCACCCCGTGTGTGTGTGTGTGTGTGTGTGTGTGTGTGTGTGTGTGTGTGTGTGTATGTGTGTAATTTTATGTTTGGGGGTTGCCACACCACGAGGAGCTGTATTAAAGGGTCACAACATTGTGAAGGTTGAGAAGCACTTCTCTAGAGGGTGTGAAACCAGGTAGCCTGGCTCTCCTTACAGCAATTCCTTGTACTGCTGGGCAATTTGGCAGAAAGCAGGGCTGGGGTGGGGCCTTAGTATTGTTTGGACCTGAATTTGACCTCACATCCTGAAGTAAGTGGCAGTTGCTGCCCTGCACGGGAGCAGGAAGTGGGTGGGGCTTGCCCCACATGGTGGTTCAGGAGAGGAGAAACAGAGAAGTCATAACCTCTGCGGTTTGGTTTGTGTTGTAATATGAGCTTCAGGAAGCTGCTCTCACAGAGCCTGATGTGTCAAGTTAAAGGCAGAGAGAGCCCTGACTGGTGGAGGGGACTCCTTCACCCTGCATGGGAACCGCCCAGGCCCTGGTAGCCGGAAAAACCATTAAATTTCAGGAAATCTCCCCCAAACATAACTCTGTCATTAAAATGGGACAGTCAGAGAGTATTGGCAACACTGTAATTTGATCAG
The DNA here is from genome assembly GCA_036184795.1 of Tokudaia tokunoshimensis. Lineage (NCBI taxonomy): Eukaryota > Metazoa > Chordata > Mammalia > Rodentia > Muridae > Tokudaia > Tokudaia tokunoshimensis. The sequence goes on along the minus strand of BTHU01000013.1, from coordinate 13,579,979 downwards.
CCAGGCCTGAGCCCAGCATTTGAGAGGTGCCGCAAGAGGATTGCTGTGAGTTTGGGGTCAACCTGCCTACAACACGAAATCTGTCTCAAAAACAACTACAACAAAAAAGAAAAACCAAAACTACAAAGAACAACAACCCCCACAGGGTCTCACATGATCTAGGCCAACCTGGAATGACCTTGGGTTTCCGATCCTCCTGCCTCTACCTCAGAGGGCTGAGATTGCAGGCATGACCTACCTATCACACCCAGTTGATTCTGTGCTGAGGAGCTAAACCCAGGCTCCTGGGATTGCAAGATAAGGACTCTACCAACTCAGTTATGTCCCCAACTCTAGTATGCCTTACTACTTAAAGATAAGCAGCTTCAAGCTGGGGAGGCAGGAGGATCCCTGAGTTTTGGGCCAGCCTGGTCTACAGAGTGCAGGACATCCAGGGCTACACAAAGAATACCTGTCTTGAAAAAACAAAAACAAAAAACAAACAAACAAAAAGCAGCCCTCCCCTCCCCCCCAGTGGTTTACCTTGACTGAAAAACAGCACCAGTCAGAAGTATTACCCAATTTGGGGTTCACAGCTTGTGCACTGACAAACCAGTTTCAGCCAGCCACTGTCCATAAGACAACTCAAAGAGCCAGATTCATGGTAAAACATAGGAAAAAAGAGATGGGACCACATTGGGAAGAAGGACAAAGCTATCCAAGGATTCCTTCTCCCAAGTCCATCTTGGGGTCCTGTTTAAACAGAAGGCAAGGCCATGCCTAAGTAGTCTGTAAGGCATAGTCCCGCCCACCATCCGCTCTGTGTATAAACTTCAATACCGTCATGTAAGGTGGCCCTTTGGCTGGTCGTTTTTTTCCCTCTCCCAGCATGAGATTACCGAGGAGGAACGCTTTCAGTCCTTGGGGTCCATGGTTTCAATAGTTTCTTTAGGACATCCTCATCACTGTCGGGTCAGTCACACTGGGGGTGGGGGATGAAGAAAGAGACACAGAAATGATGTGATGCTCTATCTGCCCCTTCTCTGGGTCTCAGGGCAGCTGGCAAGCAGGGAGCCCTGAATCTTCTCCACATTCCTAACCCTTGTCTGCATCCATGGACCAATCAGAGTGGTTTTGAAAATCCACCCAGCAATCTGGGAGAGGTGGGATTTGCCATCTGAAGGACTTAGCCAGACCACACTGTTTACAATCTAGCCACCCCCCTCCCCAAAGAAAAAAGAGTCCCTGGTAGGGGTGGATATATGCAGACTGCCCACAGAAACCCTTGGAGCCTCGCATCTACAACCCTGTGATGGTCACCTCAGAAGTGGACTGAGCATCCAGGCAAGGTGAAGATTGTGAGACCTTCAAAGGTCCTCCCTCCTGACAGCTCCTCCAGGTCCTGCTCCTGCCACACGCCTGGCTTAACCAGTGACCATGACTGGAGCTAGGGCAGGGAAAGTTCTTCCACAGAGAAGATACCTAAGTTCTTCCACAGAGAAGATACCTGAAGATCTGCCCTTGGAGATTGTTAACCATTAACAAAATCCCTCCCCGCCCCCCACCCCCGCATGGCACCTCCCCAGGGTGCAGCGCGGTGTGGGCGAGTCCTCTAAGACGCCTGCTGTAAACTGGCGTCACAACACAGGCAAAGGCTGCCTCTAAAAGCCGTTTTCAGACTGCAGGGTTCCCCAGGGTGAACTTCACAGTCGCTTTGATCTTAATTAGCATTCTAGGATACTAAAATCTACAGCCACACTCTTCCAAGGAGCTAACCCAGGGCCCAGAGACAGATGGTGCCACGAGGTGGAGCTTCCAGGGTTTGGGATAGGCCAGCCATTCCGCTGTGTCTGGTGAGTGACAATAAACAGGAGGCCAGCCTTACCTCTACAGCTTGCACTAGAGGACTAGCATGGTGTCATGGGGGCAGCGAATATGTCCACAGAGACTCCTCCTAAATCATCTTGCTGTGAGAGGGAATTCCTAAGGGAAACTGTGTGCAGGCGCTGGTGAGCATGTCCCAGCCTGGCCTGAAGAGTCCCTTACTTTTTCCCCATGCGGTCACCTTCCCAGATTCCTGTTTTATTACATTTGTGCATCTGTTGTAGGTGTAAAGGTGGGATGTTGGCCACAGTTTTCTATTATCCGGGTCCCAGGGATCAAACTCAGATTGGCAGGGCTGGTAGCAAGGCGGGGCGCCTTTGCTTAATATCTGGCCAGCCTGATTCTTGTTTGGATAAACACCTAGGTTCATGCTCCCCGGCAGTAGCGCACCCTGCTGGATTGAGGAAACTCTCCTTCCCAGTTAGGATGCTACAGTGGACATCAGTCACCACTGAGAGAAAGGAACACGGCAACCTTGTGCCCACCCTCTGCGGGACACCAGAGCAGGAAAAGCAAGGGCTCCTGGCGCTTTTTCTTCCAGGGGCCTTCTCCCTGTGCCAGACCCCACTACAGTCCAGCCACAGTCCAGTGGGAAAATGAAATGCGGCACAGTAGGGCTGTGCTCTGCCCCAAAGCCAGGGATCCCAGGGAAGGACCAGAAAAGCCAGAGCTGCTATTCCTAGGAGAAGCCCCTGAAGAGCGGGGCCCAGAGTGAAAGTCAAGGAGCTACATCGATGGCATTAGATAGCAAGCAGCCTCTTCCTCCACTCTTCACCCTTTCCATCCCAATGCCCTCTCCTGCTCCATTCCTACGGACCTGCCTTAGGCTGACTTCAAGCCCCTCTCTCCCTCCCTGGACTCATTGTATCTCTAGGATCTCAAACCCAAATTAGTGGTTGGACACAGGTCTCAGTGAAGCAGGGCTGGTCACAACTGATCAGCCTGACCCTCTTCCTCTAATGCAATCATTCTGGACCCCAATAATTGAGCTTTGACCGTACTCCCCGCACCGTTAGGCCCCCGGATCTGGGAACGTGATAGAGTTCACACAAGTGTCTCTGGGACAGTCACTTGGGTTCAATGGAAACATTCATCCTTCCCAGACACCCACCTCTGGGCTTTGGGGACAGTATTTGTCCTTCCTTTTGTTTTTCTTGTTGGTTTTGGGGTATGTTTCTTTGTTTATGAGCACACTGTATCTCTACAGATGGTTGTGAGCCATCATGTGGTTGCTGGGAATTGAACTCAGGATCTCTGATCACTCTGACCCAAAGATTTATTTATTATTTTATATATAAGTACACTGTAGCTGTCTTCAGACACACCAGAAGAGGGCGTTAGATCTCATTACGGAAGGTTGTGAGCCACCATGTGGTTGCTGCGATTTGAACTCAGGACCTTTGGAAGAGCGGTCAGTGCTCTTAACTGCTGAGCCATCTTACCAGCCCTGTTAGATTGTTTTTCAAGACAGGGGTTTCTCTGTGTAGCCCTGGCTGCCCTGGAACTCACGCTGTAGACCAGGCTGGCCTTGAACTCACAGAGATCCACTGTCCTTCCCTTCTTGCTCAAACAAGAATGTTTAGGTTGGGATCTGAACTTCCTCAGGCAAGGTTCAGCCTTGAGGGACCTTTGTGAGGTGGTCATCATACAGCAGGCTGTGAGTGTCCCAAAGGTTTGTCAGTCTGGTGTAAACTCAGCCTGAAGGTTCCCTGACACTGTTGGGGTCCCAAAGCCTTCTGCTTTGGTATTCTGACCAAAACATTGGCTATGACCTACTAGTACATGGGGCCCTGTAACCTAACAATATATAGGCCCTTTTCCAGCCTGACTCTCCTGACTCTCAGGGTCTGACTTGCAGACACCTTGTCTCAGAACCCTACACTAGACCCCCACCCCCACCCTCCACCCCACCCCCACCCCACTGCTACTCCACCTGCCTCTCCCTTGCTGTGATTTTAGGACACTCAATCCTCAGCTTCCATGCCAGAAAAGGCATCAGAGCCAGGGGAGGAGACCGGGCAGGCCTCTCAGGCCTGGGCTTGAGATGTCAGAATGGATGCCATTTGCCCATCCTGACAAATTCCTCTGCTTTCACACCTCTCTATATGGCTGTCCCCTCTGGTGCCTTGGGCTCTCCCAGGAGCTGCTAAGTATAACAGTTTCCTTCTGTTCTGCAGGGAAGCTCCTTAAATAGAAAGGCAAGCAATTCAAAGACCGCCTGCTTCTAGCACCCAACCCCATACCTGCAAGGCTCACGGAGTGGGTCAGAGTCCATCCTTCTCTCCCAGAATCTGCACCCTCGCTTGGGAAGCAGGGCTGGGATAGATATAGGTATAGGTGTAGGTGTAGGTGTAGGTGTAGGTGTAGGTATAGGTATAGATGATATAGATTAGATATAAATTAGATATAGAGATAGAGATAGATGACATAGATTAGATGATATCGATGTAGATATAGATATAGATATGGATATGGATATGGATATGGATATAGACATAGACATAGACATAGACATAGACATAGACATAGACATAGAGGCTTGCTCACACACACCTTTCTTCTAGCTCCCAGTCCACAGAGCTCCTGGGGAGTTGAGGCAGGGGCAGGGATGGAGTCTGAGGAACTGGGCTGTTCTGCCAGGACCCCACCCCTGCAAACCCTGTGGTGTGGGTGCTCTTGCTGCTCTGAGGTAAGAGCTGTCAGGCTCAGAGCTGGTTCATACTGGAGAGCCCGGCCTCAGTCGGCGGTCTCCTCACAGTTCGCGCCCCCTCCTCCCTCCCCCCCCAGCATCTCAGAGAGTGAGATGTGCTAGGGAACTCAGCAGAACGGCTGACCACGGGTGGAGTCAGAGGGTGGACATAGACCACACCAAGGGAGTCGGGGACAGACAAGCAGCCAACGGAACTGTGGGGATCAAAGAAGTCAGGTCAACTAAGTACAACTAAGGTCAGGACAAGGTGGGAACAGGATCTCTGCGCCCTTGCCGCTGTCCTCCTCCCGTGTGCTAAAGGTGTGCCTCCCAGAGGCGGTGCTGTCACTAATGCTGCCTGCAGGGGGTAGGGGGTGGGGGAGGGGTTCAGCAGCATCCTTCAGTTCCTCTCCTGGGGTATTACCACAGCTGCCCAGTCACCCTTTTCTCGGCTGTGTATGAGAAACAACATTTTTTTGGAAGTTTCACTGTGCATGGCCGGGAGGGCTGGTGTTCACCGTGGGGCAACCCACGGAGGATTGTAAACTGAGAAAGAGAACATACAGGAAGAGATTGACACAGGAGATGGCCTCTCAGGACACACACCCAATGACCCACTTCCCCCAACCCGGCCCCACTCCTGCCTCTCACCCTTCCTGGTAATGCTACCATATTATGAACCAAGAGATTACAGTCTCCTGATAGCACCTGAAGTTCCCTCTCAGACACTCCCAGAGGTGCGTCATCAATGGGGGGTGGGGGGGTTCTTAATCCAACCGTGACTTCATCATCAAAGTCTCCTAAGTAGCCTCCCAACCTCCCCTCCCCACACCCATTCCCTCCAACCCCCTACCCCCTCCTGCCCTCACCCCGCAGGCTGCCTTCCACGCAACCAAATAGTGGCTCTCTCTTTTTAAATTCTAAGGTCTTGTCATTCTCTCGAGGCTCCTCACCTTTCACCTGCATATACCCTGAAGTGCCCGCTCTCCTCCCTACTCAACAGACCCCACCCTCTGCCACTGTCCTCTCTGTTCACCACTGCCCTCACTGCTAAGCACCACAATGTCCCTGTGACTGGCTTCCACCTGAGGTCCACTTGCTGCTCTCTCTAGTGAACTACTTCCCAAACACTTTCAGGGCCCCTCCCTCTCTCGGGTGAGACACACTTAACTCTCTACTAAGAATTGTATTTGGGCTGAAGAGATGGCTCAGCAAGAGTTGACCCAAACACAGGCTGTCCGTGGAGGTTTGGATAAGAATGGCCCCCCCAGAGGCGCATCTATTTGAATGCTTAGTCATCAGGGCGTGGCACTATTTGAGAAGGATTGGGCGTGGCTTGTTAGAGTAGGTGTGGCTTTGTTAGAGGAA